>VXAL01005358.1:19602-47690 GCA_013399475.1 Chauna torquata | reverse complement strand
CAATACTTAACATTTTAAGTTATGAATTCTTTTCTTTATTATGTCATAATTTCTATCATGTTAGTCTGGTTTACTAAAGTTAGGACTTACATTTGGTTGGTTGCTGAATCAAGGAGGAAAAAGACAGAGCAAATTTCTTGCTCTTGTGACTGTCAAATAATGTAGCTTCCAGTGATCTGGGTAATAAAGGTCATGGAAAAGACAGAGGTACTGTTAAGACTAGCCTTCAGGAATCCTAGGTTCCTGAAGCCACTGTGAAAGTCTGGAGAAAGAAAACTCTGTCCTTGGAGGAGGAGGATCAAGTTAGGGAACATTTAAATAAACTGGATGTAACCAAGCCCTTGGCACCCACAAATGCCAAGGGAGCTGTCTGATATCATTGTGAGGCCGTGTTTGATTTTCTTTGAAAGGTCATGTTGGCTGGGAGTGTTTTCTGATAGCTGGAAGAAAGCAAATGTCATCCCTATCCTCAAGAGGAGCAAGAAAGGATTTGGAGAACTACAGTCAGCCTCATTGACTGTGCATTATGATGTACAAAGAATCCTGGAAAGTGTTTTTGAACATGTGAAGAACAAGGGGTGATTGGGAGTAGTCAGAATGGGAAATCATGCTTGACCAACCTGATAGTCTTCTATGATGAGATGACTGACTTGAGTGAGGGGAGAGTGGTGGGTGCTACCTTGGCTTGAGTAAGTCTTTTGGTGCTGTACCCTGTGAATTTCTCATTGACAACCTGATGAGTCACAGCTAGATAAAAAGATAGTCAGGTGGATGGAGAACAGTCTGAACTGTTCTTAAAGGGGTGTTGTCTGGGGGCATGAAGCACAGCTGGATGTCAGTCACTATTGCTGTACTTCATGGGTTGGTACTATAGCCAGTATGGTTTAACATCTTCAGTAATGACTTCGATGATGGGACACAGTGCACCCTCAGCAGATTTGCGTATAAGGAGTGACTGATGTACCAGATGGCTGCACTCCTGTTAAGAGGGATCTAGAGAAGTTATAGAACTGGGCCAATGAGAATCTGCTAAAGCTGAGTAAAGGGAAATACCAAGTCCTGCACCTGGAAAGGAAGGAACTCCAAGCACTGACCCATACATGCTGGAGGCTGACTAACTGGAAAGCAGCTTTACAGAAAAGGTTCTGGGCTCCTGGTGAACACCAAGTGAAACATGAGCAAGCAACATGCCATTGCAGTGAAGGTGACCAGCAGCACCCAGGTTGCATTAGAAAGAGTTTCACCAACAGGTTGAGGGTGGTGATTCTTCTTTTCTAGTGAGAGTGGTGAGAGTACATCTGCAGTGGTGTGCCCAGGTCTGGGCTGCCCAGTACAAGAGAGAGATGGACACCCTGGGGCAAAGCCAATGAAAAGCCACAAAGATGCTGATGTGATTGTAGCCTTTTACATACAAGGAGGGGCTGAGAGAGCTGGGATCATTGAGGCTAGAGAAAGGAAGGCTCAGGGGCAAATCTTACCACAATGTGATGGAAGGGAGTAAAGAAAATGGAGCCAGGCTCTTCTCAGTGGTATCTAGTAGAAATCTGAGAGGCAATGGGCACAAAATGAAACTTGGGACATTCTGCTTAAACATAAGAAGAAAAAAATTGTTCTGAGTGATTGTTCNCCCAGTACAAGAGAGAGATGGACACCCTGGGGCAAAGCCAATGAAAAGCCACAAAGATGCTGATGTGATTGTAGCCTTTTACATACAAGGAGGGGCTGAGAGAGCTGGGATCATTGAGGCTAGAGAAAGGAAGGCTCAGGGGCAAATCTTACCACAATGTGATGGAAGGGAGTAAAGAAAATGGAGCCAGGCTCTTCTCAGTGGTATCTAGTAGAAATCTGAGAGGCAATGGGCACAAAATGAAACTTGGGACATTCTGCTTAAACATAAGAAGAAAAAAATTGTTCTGAGTGATTGTTCACTGGAACAGGTTGTCCAGAGTGGCTGTGGAGTCTCTGTCCTTGGAGCTACTCAAAATGCAACTGGTCAGTATCCTGAACAGCATGTTGTACTCAACCCTGCCTTGAGTAGGGATTTGAACTAGATGATCTCCAGAGGTCCCGTCTGATCTTAACCACTTTTTTGATGCTGCTGTGAGAATAGCTAGCAACACCCACTTGAGAGGTAGCATAAGTGAAGTGCAACATTGGCAAACTAAGAGCATATCTGTGCTAAGCAATATAGTATTATGGAACGGATGACCGGGAACCATGACAGAACACCCGTACAATAACCAGATGTCTGCTTGATGCTGCACTGTACTGTATGGATGTGTCATGTTTTGGCAGTGCTCCTCCTGGATTTGTGTTATATGGATATAACAGGTTTCAAAATTCAAAAAATGTCAGTGGAGGATTGTTGTTGAGTAGGCTGTACCTAGAAAAGATTTCAGGTCTAATACTATTCAAGACTTTAATCCGGAAGTATATATAGAACTGCAGTTGACAAAATCTAGGAGGACTGACAGACATTAACAGTGCTGGGGGCTAGATGGTCAAGTCCCAATGCATTAGTGGAAAAGATGCATTCATAGGAAGAAACACCACAAAATTACATGCCAAGGAGCACTGTGTGTAGCTACAATATGGAGAGCTGCATCTTGATAAGCAATTGATTCTGACAGTGCAGTGTTCGAATGGCGAAGTTGAGGCAAAAAAAGGAGACTATGCTCCTTGGAAATGAGAACAGAGAAATAATTAACAAATATGTAGGTATATACATGCACTTCGTTTTAATATCCACATTTTAAAGGATGCCCATAATTGCAGAAAAGACCCACAGCAATTATTTGAGGCCCAGAAGGACGCATTTTACTGTAAGAAATATAAAGATCATTCTGTTTATCATATTAAGAATGTCAGAGGTGATTTGATCTCACTGTAAAAGTAATGTCGGGAGAGAGAGTACGGGGTACTAAGGGCTCTTTAATCTAGCAGAGAAAGAGGCATAATTAGAACCAATGTCTGGAGACCAAGGCAAAGCAGAGTCACCTGAGAAATCAAGTGCACAATTTTACAGTAGGCCTGAGAATCCCTTGAAACAGATTACTGGAGTAAAGTGGTGTCTTTTCCTTCTCATGGTGTCTTCATCTCAGGACTGGATGTCTTTTTGGAATATGTGCTACTCCAAGCTATTCATTGTATACAGTGAAAACGGGATGAAAGGCAGGCTTGCTATTAGTCAGCAGGTCAGTTTTGTGTGACTGATAATGGATGCCCTACAAATGAGCTCTGTGCCACCGCAGAAGAGGAATGAAGTGCTTTGTTAGTGACCAGTGAGTGACAATGGGAAGTTCTTTTAAGATGACCTGGGTGGTAGAACATTATAATTGGTTTTAGTCTTAAAACTTATGGCTTGCATTAGAGAGATCTTTACAATGTATTTCTAACCTTTAAATACTATCTCGCAGTGCTCTGCACAAAGAGCTGTAAGGCAACATCAGAGTCACCAGCTCTATGGCCTGATCTGGTTGTCTTCAAACAACAAATGTTGTATATATGAAATGTTAACTGTACTCTAAATATTGTATAAACTAAACTTAGTTGCACAGAATTGAAGGAGCAGTTTCAAGGCACTTTAGTTAGAATAGTATATGATGCTTATGTAAAGATGATAGAACTATTATGGTCTATCTAAAAATGAATCTATTTTTAGCGCAAGGTGTCAACAGGTTAATATTTGATAGCATAAATACTGCCAGAGAGTCCCTCCATTCTCCTCTTACTGAGCTCATGAACATGTAAGAAGTAGCTGAAACAATAATTTTAATAGTAAGGAAAAACAAGACTAAATTACAAGTTGCAGAGGCTATTGTCAATTTTACAAATCCAACAATAGCCTGCAGGGTTCCAGGTTTGTTTCTAGCTGCTCAGGAAGCTTGAGTGATTTGCTCACACATTTTTTCTTATACCCCAGAGCTGTGCATCTGCTGAAGTCTGGGATCTAATATTCTCTTTGAACTTTCTTAGCATCCTAGTGCATGCTGTGATCCATAATTAGTGCACATGCACACACGTACACACTAGCTATATTAACTCCTAAATGTCAGAAGTTCTGCTGTGTCCAGCACCTGGTTTAGGCACTGCACAAGAAGAATACAATTCTTGCCCTACACCTGAGGTTGAAAGTCTGCAGTTATGACTTGTATGGGGGGGAGGGGGGAAGCACAATATTTTTGTATTTCAGGTGTGATACTACTCTACGATCAATTTTGCAGATGTGATGCAGTATTGAGGATCAAGGAGGCAATTGCAAATGGCATAGAAGCCTAAACTGTCAGTATACTTTCCATTGTGTCATTTCTTTGCGTCAGGCCATTAAAGTTACTTCAAAGTTAGGATTTTTCTTTCACCCTTCTGTGTTCTTGTTAAGTATTAGGTTGGTTTGTTTAGTTTGAAGTTCAATTAGTGATAAAAGCTGTGACTGCTAATATCCCTGGAGGACAAAGGTGCTTTATCTGTCCATAGGGCAGCATGGCCAAGATGTTATCAATATGTATCACTTCTGGAGAGAGATACCTGGAGCCAGAAGGCAGCATTTTTTTTTTTTTTTTCCTCCCCTGAGCACAGACATTGCAGTCCATGGGATAAGAATGGAAATAGGTCTGACTAGTTGTGCCATTTGTGGGTAGTCTTACTAGGGACATGAATATCTACCAACCTACCTAAAACCAACTGGATTAAACTTACCGAATTCTGTGGCAATGTTTCCGTTAGTGTGGGAAACAGTGAAATCTCCAGGGCTGCCTGGTGCTCCACTGTGAGTACTTTATAGATTTGTTACAGAAGAGCAACACTTGAGTCATTGTCTGCAGTTAGGAGCACTCTCATTTCTGTTAATTATGGTGATTCACATAAACCTGCATTTGTTTTGCAGTAATGAGCAAGAGGTTAAACAACTCATATCCTTGAGACATCTAATCTATTTCAATGGCAGTAAATAAAATAAAAGAATAGTATTGGGGGAGGGAGCAGATAGAAAAGGCACTGGTCAAAGATTCATCATGGAGCACAAGAGGTATCGTGCCTGTACATACTTGTAGAGTTTTAGCTTCCAGTTAGTGGAAGAATTGTTATGTTCAGTCATATTCAGTGACACAGTTACGGAACTGTGCTCCATTATTTTTGGGGACATCCCAACAGCTATGTTTAAAGCTTTGCAACTTTATTCAGAGACTGAAAAAGGACCTGTTAAAGATCTTTGAGAGGATAAACTGTAGTAGTAGTAGTAGTAGTAAGAGAGCCAAGAGCCCAAGGTAGCAAAAGGCTACATATTCAAGAAATTCACTGCCCAAATTGCATCATCTTAAATGTCTTAGATAATTGCAGGGCCATGTATTCAAATTCCTGACACAAGATTTATTTTTTGCAATGTGTCACTAAAGTGCCAGGCTGTCTTGTGCGTATTTGTGTGAAGTACCGCAGTGCGTATTTGTGTGAAAATTACCTTGTAGTATTTCACACCAGTTTGCTGTTCTGTCAGATGCTTTTTCAGCTGTGTCTGGGAAACTTCCTGATGCAACAGGCATACACCATTACTTCCCAGTTTATTAGATAATCTTCATTGAAACTGAGTTTGATATTACTTTTATCCATTCTTCTCTGATAAAATTAGCAGAGCTTTGTGTACCTACAGATATAAACAAGAAGGGGGAGAGAAGATAACTCCAAAAGTTCAGGCCGTTCTGGTTAGGGGATGGCCCAAAGTCTAGTGAGACTTGTGTTGGAGTGTGGGGGTGTATAGACATCAGGTGTGCTTAGTTTTCCAGGATGAGCAGGAATGTTTGCATTAAGCACACTGTAATTCTGTGATGCTCACCTCCTGAAACAATATGGTTACAATTTGATTTAAAGCCAGCTCCTTGACTGAATGTTGAGGTGTCAGAGCAAGATCAGAGGATGCCAACAAGTTTCTGGAATATGCATGAAGTCCTTTGGTTCCACCTCCTAGAGTCCAGGCTGTAATTGACTGTCCTGTGGGTCAGACTCTCCCACAGGTCCTGCAGAGGAGGACCTGAGAGCACTGTATTGGTTAGGTGGTCTCTCAGCTCAGAGGCAGTTTTACTCATGTTAAGCATGTTTTACGAAGGTAGTGAAATGCAGTTGATGCATGCTGTAAACATTGGATTCTTAAACTTATTTACTATCTGCAATTTTTATATAATTAGTATATAATAAACTATTCTAATGATATATATTTTGAAGTTCAGGTTCTGCCTTCTGCAACTAGCTGCAGCAAACGTTTAGAACAAAAGTATTCAACATCATTATTTTTTTTTTTATGAGCACTGGTTGCTCTGTAGATTGCAATTAAACTGTCTTCTAATTTGCAATCTTGGACGAGGAAAAAGAAGTAGAGTTTAAATGTATTTTTGTTGTTGTTTCCAAAATATAAAAGACTTTTGTCATGTTATAACTGGTATCCCTGGTCATATTTTGATTTCCTATAGTAGTAGTAAAGGCTAAATGCAATTGCGATTGTTTGCTACCAGGGTATGAAGGTATGAGAAACCAAAGTATCTCTTGGGGTATTTAAGATTCAGAAACATTTCATCTGCGCTTAATGATGACCTCACTTTTGCTCCTTTCTGGAAACAGAAAGGAAGAAAGAATTTCCCACTATATTCTCCTTTCAGTAATATACAGAAAACTGCAGGTAAATGAAAATCCTTTTGTTTGAGATTAGAAGCCATTATTAAAACCACTGATCTTGGGTTATATTGATATTGTCATGAAACTACAAATGAAGTAACACCCATGATAGATTATCAGCTGCATAATATACTAATTCAAGCAAAAATAGCTTTCAGGGATAGGGTTTTTCTGATATTATGCAAGCAGTGTGAATGAAAGGTCAGAATACACAAATGAAAAGAAAGATATTTTAATCTGAAGCCTCATAAGCCACTTTGTAACTTAGAGAAAATCTATAACATCTTACTGTTTTTTTAGAATCATTAAGCAAAAAAAGTACATTCTTCCATTTTGCATATGCTTAAAATACCAAGTGATCTTCTTTTAGGAAGGCTTGTAGTTTGGTCAACATGCAACGTAGTAGTAGATGGAAGAGTATTTCTCACGAGGTTCCCATTTGGCACAACATGAGGTATAGCACAGAGCCAAGCTGAACAGCAGAGAATGGGTACAGCTTCTGTACGGCTTCCATGTTTACCAACAGCAGAGAGCTTTGAACTCACTGCCTGAAGATTATTTTCTCTTTGCTGCTCCATGGCATTTCTGATCAACTCAAGCTGGTTCTGAGGAACTCTTGCAGTGCGAGTGTGTAGTCCTGCCTACTACATCATCTTCTACTTGTCTCTGAAATGTGGATTAAAATTAGATGATTTGGGTGCTTGCAGATGCTGGAACATTTGTAAAGCAATAAATTATCCCTACAAGCTCTACTCTGAAACAAGGTAAATATTGCAATAGATACTAACGTAATCTTTCTCTCTCTCTCTCTCTCACATGCAGGTTATTTCATTTTGCTTAGAAAAGCAAATACGAAGCTATTTTCAATCAAAGTATATGCACATAACTCTGCATATGTCTGTTTTTTTCTACAGACTTTTACAAAGTAGACAATGTAGATATGTTAGACATTTAGCTCTCTATCCAGTTAGAACATACCATAAAGCTATAACCAGATCAGTCAAAGGAACCACAGGAGTTTCCAGGTTTATTTGATTCAGAGAACCAGATGAAAATTTCTTTTACAAATATAGTACATTTGGGCTTTCAGCTATAGTGAACTACCACTGGAGAACGATAGTTTATCATTCACAGCAGTGAAAAAGGAGGTCATACAGGGATCACCTCTCCAATGACATAAACATGAGACTTTTCTCACAAGCTGTCAGACTTCAATTGTTGGTGAGATCTGTTGTGTCAGTGTTTCATAATAATTGCTTCTAAGTCTTGTTAAAGGTCTAAAACAAATTACCTGAGTGACATACTTTTGGCACCAGTGAAGGAACAGTGTGGGGAATACACATTGCATAACAGACTTGCCTATTAAGATTTCGTTTTTTATTGCAGCAATTTCACTATTACTTCCCATTATTTGAAATACCATAGTAAGAGTTGCAAGTTGTCTCATGCCCACAAGGAAACATTTATTCCCTGGATAATAGGCTAGCTGGCTAACATAAGCTCCTTCAAAACAATAGGCTTCTTTTTAAGAAGAGGTGTTCTGAACAAACTGAAAAAGTTAATCCTTTCAGTTATGAAGGCCTTTCTTTGGACTTAAAATGTAATATTGACCGTCTTTGCACTGTAACTCAGATACTGTTTCTTTTACAACTCATGCAATAAATGGATGGCAGATTATATGTACTAATGGAAATCAACAGCACACGTGTCCTAATCTACAGAAATGCTCTCACCAGCAAAAATATATCAAAGAAAATATATATAAATTGTATGTATAAAAATATATTTCCTTGTTAACTGCCAAAGAGAAAGTGAAATGACTTACTGCCTGTAAAATGCTGCTCCCGTTTGATTATGTATACTGAGATTTACATGAGTGTGTTCTTTTTTTTTTGTTTTTTACATTGACCAAGCACACAAACAACAAACCCCACTGAAAGAATGAAGAATGGGACAGCCTGTCTCCTTTTTACTCTCATAAGCATATTTCATAAAGAAGGTCAGATAGGGGAACACTGCACCTTGCAAAACTTACAATGTCAGCAATGAGTCAATTTAAGTATAAAATAACTCGGAGGCAGACAAGGGACAAATACTTGATTACTTGTTTGTGACTGCCATTTCTTTAGGCTTTTATTTAAAACAAACAAACCAATCACCAAAAATCCTCTCTGCTCGCAGGGCCAGGTCTATTTTTCAGGCACAAACTGCTTTTTGGATTTGATAAACAGGACACTTCAACTAACAATTTAAACTCCAAAGCCACAGTAATATGTATGTGGCTTTTTCCCAGAGGCTTCAAGTTAAAATGCTACAAGCACTGCAGAATGGCAGCTAAACACATGTCCCTGGGGCTCCGCATGGCTTCATTCTGCACAATGATGGAAACGTGGAAAACATGTTGAATGCAGATTTGGCTATTTCCATCAAGCTGCAAAAGCCGAGAGGATTTTGTTGGGTATGTCAGGGGATCAGGCTCATTGCTCAGGTTAAAGCAAAAAGTTGCTGTGCTGAACTTCACTTTTTACCTTGTTCAGGACCAAAGAAACAGCATAACTAATTAGGTGCTCACGGATATTATGTTATTCTTAAAATTGGCATATTACATTGCATAAAACAACAATGACCTTTCATGGTAAATAGGTATTTTTGTCTGGGAGGTTTTCATTACACTATTATGCTACTCATTATTTGAGTGTTCCCCCCTCACCCCCTCCCATTTATATGCTACCCCAATACATGGGTTTGATGCAGTATTCTTCTCAGTTGTTCCTGTAGAGTAGCGTGTGGTGCTGTTGCTTGTTCCTTTCACTTTTAGAGGACCGAGGAGTTACCATCCTGGCCCTGTGCCTCCACTCCAGCACAGCCAGGGCCTGGGATGTGGTGGAGATGCCACCTGAGCTGCGTAGCACATGGCTCTCTAAAGAGTGCTCTTTAATTAGAAAGATGGGCTTCCCTACTGAAAAGCAGTAGTTGACATGCGATAGGAATTATTCTATTTTTTATTAATGATTATTATTTTAAGGATTCATGTAGTCATGGAGTTGATGATTAGTATGACTGAGGTTTGTACTTGCAGCTTGCTTCTGCCTTTGTAGCCTACTTTAAACAGCACAAAAGCTGTAGTGTGTAGAGAATAATTAGTATTCTAAAACAGTTTAAGAGCCTTCTGATGGACCTTCTTCACATGTATTGTGTAAAACACGAGTAACAGTGCCAAAGCAGACATAAATTAAGCTATGTATGTTAGTGTATAGTTAGCAAGTGCAGTTATATGGAACTTGCTTTGGTAATGTATTTTTAATACTGAGTCAGCAGCAAAGGTACTACAAGAACCATTCCCCCTAGGTAAGGATCCCTGATTCATTACGTGTTTGTTCAATACAAGAAGAGTCCACAGTGTGCTGTACATTCCAGTGGGGATTCAGAGTATTATTGCTGAATAACGCTAAAAAGTGGTTGTCATTATGATGATGGTGATGTGTATGTGAAGTTTCATGAACAACTCTTCCCACTGTTCTCGGCGTCAGACCACCACTCTGCAAAAGCAAAGTCATCACGCTCCATTTCCAAAATAAGAAAAAGCCTTCACCTCTTGCTGAGAAAATACGGTCCTACAAAGCTATGCACCATTTATTACATATGGGCTTGTCGACCCAAACCAAGCACTCTTCTTCAGCTGCCCACAAACTGACAATGAGAAATATTGTTCTGTCATATTTTATTCTCCACATACATTCTAGAAACAACTCTATTTCAGATCTATTGTTCAGCTACAATCTGGACAGCCCAAGGTACTCTTCCCACCCTTCAAAGTATACAGTAGCTGTAAAGCCACACAATAGCTTCCCGATTCACCTCCTGATATAGCCCAAATACCATACTGTAAGAACTTTATGATAAATGAGCATTTTCATGCCTAATTACTGTGTTTGTATCTGCAAAATTAGAGGCTCAGTTTAGAAAATTTGGCTCTTAAGTTTTTTCAGAACTTGGCTTCAAGTATATGGATTTTACTTTTTATTTTTATTTTTTATTATTAGTAGTATTTTTCAGCTCAGATCTAAAGTGTAGGATCAAAGTCATTCTTAATGCAATGAATTTTACTTGAATCTTTCTCATGTTCTAAAAATGTTTAAAATCCTAAAATCAGTTTTATCCATATATTGAGGTATATCTTTCTTAGCTTGAGAGTCCAAATGAAAAGTATTTTGCAGTTATTTACAGGTCTGTAGTCTGTAAACCTGTAACAACAACAACAACAACAACAAAAGGAGTAAAATATTTTATAAATTTCTCTGATACAGGAGTTGGTCTTTAAATTTCATATTTATTTTTCCTGTTAAGTAGAAAACATGTTCTGTTAAAAAGTCCATTTGGTCATTTTGATAAAGATGGTTTCCATAGAGCTGAAGGCCAGCACATTTCCCTAGCTTTGGAGTGGGCTAAAGGAATGGCTGTAGCCTTTCTCATCCCTACTCTGCTGAATAAAATTCTGAGTAAGAGCGTCTGTCTTGTCCAAACTGACTCCATCAGTCCAATCCCATTCTTCTCATAAGGAATCATAATGAATAGCTCTTTGGAACAAAATTATGGTGTTCTGGTATTGTCCTGTTACATTTTGTCTAGCATTGTGGCTGTCTCAAAGATAAGTGGTCCACCCTGTGACTGCTGAGATTTTGGGATTTGTTTTTGTTCTAGAGTGAGAAGACTGATGGGATAATTGAGGGGAGGCTGATCAAGTGTCTGTGCAGTTCTATCAGTGTAGGTACTTCTGAATCTTTCACCTAAAATTAGTGTATTTTTGCCCTATATTTGTGAGGAACAACCTTTCCTAGAGCAATCTGAAGGAATGATCAGACAGGCTGCTGAATATCAATTTAGTCCTATTGACTTCAGCGACACGGGATATGACCATAGACCTTCGGTGATTTATATGGTACTGTAAGCTAAAATATCTTTTGCAGAATGATGGTCATTGCAGTTTTCTGACAGCTAATTATGTGACTCTCATAATTTGGAAGTACTAAACAAGATTTCTGTCATAAACAACATCATAAATCTAGAATTATTCAAGTTTTATTGTAATGTATTACATGGAAATTTGGATTGTCTGCTGGTTGTTTGCATCTTTCTGTCCATACTAGTGGAGTTGTACTGGCTGGATCTAGGCCTACTATTTTACAATGTTGTTTCAGCTATCAGAAATACCAGGTTCTGCAAATAAAATCCAGGGAAATAAAGAAATGAATAGAGCCTGTAATTTTGTCAAATGAGCTGAGTTCAGGATGTTGCCGGGTATACAAAAATGATTAAACAATTTTCTTTTTTTTTTTTTTTAATTAGGGAGTCCAAATTCATAAAACATACGAATACCAGAGCTTTTCTTTTTACTTGCCTCAGTCCACTGTGAAATCACATGGACAATGAGTACTACTTGTGTTTTTTACAATATAAATGAAAATTCTTCAAGTTTGTGTTAACTCTAGTTTAAATTCCATGTTGTAACCAAATAAAACTTTTAAGGCATGTTATTCATACAAGCTCACTAATCAGCGATGATGCACCATAGTGTTTACCACATCAGCCAATCAGTTGTTTAGTAAACTTATATGCTAAATGAAGTCAGACAGTGCAACTACAAGGCAATATCCTTTTCTGAATTGAGATCAATATTTACTAGCTTTCTACAATGTTGCCTATGCTTGCTTGATCAGCATCTGGTTCTGAAGACCATTGATTGTCCAGAATGCCTTTTCAAAGGCAGAGAATGCTCTTTTCAAATACGCTTTGTATTGATCAGCAAAAAGAAAGTTTTTGATGGTGCAGAGTGCAAAAGCCATTTATAAAGATTAAGGACAGTGATATGTCACTGTGGGTCACAGCGAGGTTGAATTAATATAGGCTAATGCATGTTCTACTTTTGAAAACAATAGACAAAAGTATTTGAGGATTTAAGTGATAGTATGCCTTCACTTGCAAAATACCTGCTATACCATCTCCAGGGAATTAAAGCTTTCTCCTTCAAAAATGAATTGCTTGTACCTACTCTCCCACATAACTGTTCATATTCTGCCCTATGACAAATTAATATATTAACTTGATGGACTGTGGAATTTGATACAAACAAAAACAAAACAAAAAAAATCTTTGATTTTAGGCATTTTAAACCAATATGAAATAGAGATGAATGCAATCAGAGCTTGTATGGCAAAATAACCAGGCTACAGTAATAGAAAAATACCTTGGACTTTCACTAAAAACAAAACAGAAACAAACAAAAACCAAACAAACAACCAAAACCAACAACAACAAAAAAACAACCACAAAACTGTATTAAGCCAGAACTAAACTTCAGAGACTTTCATAAACTTTACATTTAATTCTTCTTCCTGTTTTTTTCACATTTGAGCAATATGGTGCATCTGAGTTTTGTCCAGAAATATAAGGTTGGGTTCTGAAAGCCAACGTATCACCCCAAATAAAAAAAAAGACAGGATATTCACAGAGGTTTTGGTGCAAGAGTTGGTGCTGTGAGAGTTTAATACCAGACTGACACTAGGAAGAATTAAGAGGACTTCTTAAAGCATACCTTACTTCTGAAGAAAGTAAAATAAAATCTCCCTGGTGACCAGTGATAGGACCCGAGGGAATGGAGTCAAGCTGCGACAGGGGAGGTTCAGGTTGGATATCAGGAAAAGGTTCTTCACCGAGAGGGTGGTCGCACACTCCAACAGGCTCCACAGGGACGTAGTCACGGTACCAAGCCTGTCGGAGTTTAAGAAGTGTTTGGACTATGCTCTCAGTCATATGGTCTGAAGTTTTGGGTAGACCTGTGTGGAGCCAGGAGTTGGACTCAGTGATCCTTGTGGGTACCTTCCAACTCGGAATATTCTATGAATTCTATGATTCTAAAATAAGACAGAGCTTCTAATTCTGTGGTCTGCTGTTGTCTACATCTCTCCAGCAATAGTAATTACAGTATAGCTATGAAAAAAGCATTTGGTTTCCTAGCTGGAGTTCTCTGCAAATGCCAAGGCTGATCACTGGAATATGGCACATACCTCCCATTAAAGCAAACAGCAGTGGCCTATATATTCAAGGACAAAATTCTGCTCCAAGTCTTTTAGCAACTTCAATAACATGCATTTTACATACACAAAACCTGTGTCTCTCCTGAGCCTTTTGTTGAAACTCAGCCTACAGGTATGAATCTTCTTTTACCAAAAAATGGTGATATCCACAAAGGGCAAATAACTTGCTCTTTTCTTAAGTAAAGGAAATTGATAATGATTAAGCAATTCACTTGCCAGTGTGTCACTAAAGCTCACACTCCTATAATTTCTCTGAGGCTTTCTAAATATTGTGGGATTCTTGGCTCCTATAACAATGCATTTTTTCTCCTAGTTTCTCCAGGTCATAATGCATTAAAATAATCTTTCCTCCAATATGAGACGCTTCCTGGTGACACTTTGAAAGACAAAGGAGTACAAAGTAGAGTGATACTAAATTTCCCAGGCATCCCTAATAGTCCTCAGAGAGAAATGCATCAAGATGTCTGTAAAATAAAGAAAATACAAGCTGGAGAGCTGATGACATTTATAGTGTCCCAGGAAAACTATTCTGACTAGTCTCACTAGCACAGAAGGAGTATGGGAAGGCAGAATTCTTTCTGAAGTGGCCAAGTATATGCGTGACAAGAGCTTGACTGAAAATAGAAAAGACACTACTTTTGCTTTCTCCTCTTTCCATACAGAAGCAAGGATTTTTTCCAGTTTGACCATGAGGCTTCCTTTGACAGTTTACTTTTGCTGTTTTAAACTCACTGTGATGGTTTTTCATAAACTTTTCTTGATTTTCATCCACCTCAGGTCCCGGGAGGAGGTCACTGCCTCCAAATATTTTATCAGTCTTCTTTTGTAACACTATAACGTAATACATTTAATATGAAGGATCCTGTCAAAGTGAAATCTAAACTGGGTTAATCTGAGAGTTCATCCTGTACGGTTGTTTCCTGCTGTCCAGCTGGGGAGCTCTGAAGTTTCTCTGCCTTCAGAGATGATTTTTACTCCTGTTCCATAGGGATGACATGTCTTTTTAGATTACAGTTTATCTCCTCACTCCTTTCATTAGATGTCTACTGATCCTTTGGTTGCAATTGTTTTTTGGTAAGACATAACATATTTGGTTAAATTAATTATTCATTTTCTATGTGAATATATTATCATATTCAGAATTGAACTTGTACTTCTTCATACCCTTTAGGATATTTACTGTCATTTAAATGATTTTGAGATTATATATGAGAAGAATCACTTAAACAGAGTACATCTGCATTGTGCATTTTAAAAAGTCTACAGTCTTTGCATTTAACACCTTAGTGCCTTTCAAAGAGGTATTCACTTCTTGTGAGAGGAAAAACATCTAACATTGGTATCAATATTTGTCATATTAGTTTTTGAATGAAGGTTCTCTCTATTTTGCACATATCATAAATGACAATATTAAGCTCTATAACAAATTTTTTAACAACTGAATATTTCATGTCAGTGGGAAAAGTATCAGCTGTCACCATGATTAATGAGCAAACTCCAGTGGAAGAAATAACATGAATACTCTACACACACAGAGGTATTGCAATACAGATATTTTGTTACCCATGTTTGCAAATGAACTAAATAACTGCACATCCACATAACATGTGTTTATGGTTGATATAATTGAAGAAAATATGCCAAGAATTGCAGTTTTCACAAAAACAATAAATGTTGGTTCAATATGCAATACCAAATTAAGTGTCATTTAAGTCTAAACATCTTACAGGAAAAAAAAAAATCCTAGATCCAGAAGAAACCATTCTGCATTGTGACTGAAAAAAGTAAAAGTTTTAAAAAATAAAAAATAAAAGGAGATCTGAAGACAGTGATTTTATAATTATTATTTTTACATTTATTTACTATTAAGGGATATGGCAAAACAATGTATTTTCAAACTTTAGGTATTATTGCACACAAATAACTTTTACAATACAGACCAATGTTTTCTTGTCTGGAGGAAAAAATAGGCACTGTTTGTTTATTGAAAGGGGCAAAAAGACAGCCAAAATGTTTTTTAATTTATGAATTAAGTAAAAAAAAAAAAATAAAATCTACATTTTAGTGCAGGTTAAGGTTTTATTTTTTCTTAAAGTTTGACTGTGTGGTAATCAAGTCATATAAAAGACTCCTTGACATTATTGCAATGAAATAAGCCATTTACAGGTATTACATTTTGAAAATCTTTTTTCCTACAAGTATTCTCTGACCTTTTTATAGAGCACTTTAGCTGCTCAAGAATTAGTCTTTTAGACTTCTGCTTTGCAGAATTTTCAGAGATTTCCTTCACAGTTCTTTCTTATATTAAGAAAAATGTCCCATTAGTTCTCAGCTTCTTCAAATCCACTTTATAGGTTATAAAGGAGAGGCAGTAGTAGGTGATGAACCACCTCTCCATAAACCATAGGATGTTTCCTGCTAAATGCTTCTGCTCCATGGTGTACAACTTTATAAAGTCTGATGATTTGATTTATAAAGTCTGAAAGATATGATTGTGGAAGTTTCTATCAGACTAAATGAGTTCAAGGGATATTTCATTCTCACTCAACGTTAAATTCATCTCTTTTCATCAAGATCCAAGACCTGGCTGGACTAATGCAAAAATGGTCAAAAACCTTCCCTTTGAGAATACAGGAGACTTTACTGTCGTTTTAGTAAGCTGCTACTACTTCCTCAACTCTTTTTTGAAGTCTGAATTTCAGTGGAGTTTGTTTTCCACTTGAGATATAACTTGAGATATAAGACACTGCAGAGATATAAGATGAAATCTTGTATTGCTTATTAAGACAACTGCTGATTTCCAAGAGACCATGGTTTTACCTGCTTACCTAAAAAGCTCATCTTGTTTAAACGCATGAAGGGAATGTGTTTTTTTTTTTTTTTCTTGATGGAACAGAGACGTGATCAGAATAATTTTAAGTCATTTATTACCCATTCTAAAGATGAGATCTCCTGAGAGATGTCAAAATAGAGTCAAGTTGGATTCAGCTCAGGTTACATTTTTCACAGCACTCCTCTAGATCCAGAAGAGAATGTGTGCCTTCTTGGACATCACTCTGTTGCCTCAACAACAGCAAAGTAGAACTTCCACAAAGAGGTTCCAGGACAATCTTGCTTGGAAATGTGTATGCACCTGGCTGAAGCAGATGTGGACTGCAGCCACACATCAAGAGAAGCAAAAAGCTGCTGGAAGAAACAGTCCTTTTACATCACTGCCTGCCTCCACCAAACCTACTCTCATATTCAGAGTATTTACACCACTGAGGTTCCTGCTCCAACACGGCCAGCTGATCACCATGACTAATGTTGCCAAGCAATTCAAATTTGGTTAGTCAATGAAGGTAGATAATCACTTGCTTGAGGCTCAGTCAACATTTCTGATGCCTGCTCACCTGAACCTGCCATGCCTGCTGCCACATACCGTACAGCATGTTTGCAGATGCCTGCTCAGATATATGGTTCTCCTCTCTCACAGACGCTGGCTTGACTGGATATGTGCATCTGTGCAGGCAGAAAGGTCATCAGCCGCCAGTCTGCAAAAGAACAGCCAAAAAAACCCCAACAAAACAAAACAAAACAAAACAAAACAAAACAAACCAAACCAAACAGATAAAAGGTGAACAGCAGCAAGGATTTTTAGGCTCCAAAACTATCCTTGTGATATACAAGATTCAAAATCCTGCAATGTGGAGCCTGTATGTCTCTCAGATATTGCGAAGTCCACTGTCCTTGAAGAATTAGGTGTTCAAGGTGGTGCTCTTGCTGTAGGCTTGGCTTCTCAAGGTCAGAAGTTTTGTCCGAGAAATTGTCTCTCAGGAAGCTTGCCAAGACAGAGAAGCAAACTTGGCACTTGGCTGACATTACAAATGTCTCTGTCCATTACATAAACATCACTGCATGCTGGTGATTGGGCCAGCTGGGCCCCTTTTGCTGACTTTTTCAAGAACAGCCTTGGCTGGATGGCATGGTTGACACAGTGTGTCTCAGGTTGCTTAGTACCTTTCTGACCCTGCATGGACATACCTGAAAACATGCTCATGGAGCACTTCCCTGGCCTAGCTTAGACACTCTGGGGAATAGTGAAATGTTGCAGGTTTGGCTTCTAGAAGGTTCTGGACTTCTGTGGCATTGTCTTGAGATGAGCTGGAAGTGTCTCTTCTTTGTTCACAAACATTGCAAGCAAGGAAAGAAAGGGCAAGAGATGGACAACAGCTAATGAGATTATCAGTAACATGCCAATGTGGGTTGACAGATAATGTGCATCTTGCATTTTGGGGTTGGTGCCCTGAGGAAGGATCTTTCAGTGCTGAATTTTGTCTCCAGCCTCCTGGCCCTGAAAAGTCTCTCTTCCTGGTCTTTTCTTTGAAGCCCCTACCACACCCCTGCATGTTGCTGAGTTCTGCTGACCCCAGGCAGGCTCCCTCCAAGAGAAAAATCATCAAGATGGACAGCTTTGTGCTTTTTAGGAAGGACAGACCAGGAAGGTGAGGTGGTGGAGTTGCTCTTTATGTGAGTGAGCAACTGGAATGTATGGAGTTCTGCCTAGGGGAGGACGAAGAGCAAGTTGAGAGCCTATGGGTGAGGATTAAAGGGCAGGCCAACAGGCGTGACAATGTGGTGAGTGTTTACTATAGACCACCTGATCAGGAAGAGGAAGTGGATGAGGCCTTCTACAGGCAGCTGCAAGTAGCCTCATGTTCGCAGGCCCAGATTCTTGTGGGGGACTTTAACTACCCCATTATCTGCTGGAATGACAACACAGCTAGGAACAAACAGTCCAGGAGGTTCCTGCAGGACATTGCGGATAACCTTGTGATGCAGGTGGTAGATGAACCAACAAGGAGAGGGGTGTTGCTGGACCTGGTACTAACAAACAGAGGTGGTCTGGTTGGAAGTGTGAAGGTTGGGGGCAGTCTCGGCTGCAGTGACCATGAGGTGTTGGAGTTCAAGATCCGGCGAGCAGGAAGCTGGGCAAGAAGTAGGATTGCAACCCTGGATTACAAGGGAGCTAACTTTGACTATTCAGAGACCTAATTGGAGGAATCCCCTGGGCCAGGGCGCTAGGGCCACGGGTCCAGGAGAGTTGGCTAATATTCAAGCACCACTTCCTCCAAGCTCAGGATTGGTGCATCCCTACAAGAAAGAAGTCGAGCAAGGGGGGCAGGAGACCTGCGTGGATGGGCAAGGAGCTCTTGGGAAAACTTAAACAGAAGAAGAAAGCATAAATAACACAGAAGAAGGGACAGACCACTTGGGAGGAATATAGAAACATTGTCAGAGAATGCAGGGATGCAATGAGGAAGGCCAAGGCAAGGTTGGAATTAAATTTAGCAAGAGATGTCAGGAAAAACAAGAAGGGCTTCTTCAAATACATCAGCAGCAAAAGGAAGACTAGGGAAAATGTGGCAGCCACTGCTAAATGGGGCGGGTGCCTACGTGACGGAGGATGCAGAGAAGGTAGAGTTACCAAATGCCTTCTTTGCTTCAGTCTTCACTGCTAAGGCTAGTCCCTCATGAACTACAGAGTCCGGAGACAAGAAAGAAAATCTGGAGAGAAGACTTCCCCTGGTTGAAGAGGATTGGGTTAGAGGTTATTTAAGCAAGCTAAACACCCACAAATCTATGGGCCCTGATGGGATTCATCTGAGGGTGCTGAGGGGACTGGCGGACGTTACTGCTAAACCACTCTCTATCATCTTCGAAAAGTCTTGGAGAACAGGAGAGATGCCAGAGGACTGGAAGAAAGACAACGTCACTCCAGTCTTCAAAAAGGGCAAGAAGGCAGACCCAGGAAACTACAGGCCACTCAGACTCACCTCCATCCCTGGAAAGGTCATAGAGCAGCTCATCCTGGAGGCCATCTCTAAACATGTGGAGGAAAAGAAGGTAATCAGGAGTAGTCAGCGTGGATTCATCAAGGGGAAGTTGTGTTTAACCAACCTGATAGTCTTCTACGATGAGAAGACTGGCTGGATGGATGAGGGGAGAGCAGTGGATGTTGTCTACCTTGTCTTCAGCAAGGCTTTCAACACTGTCTCCCATAACACTCTCCTAGGCAAGCTCCAGAAGTGTGGGTTACATGAATGGACAGTGGGGTGGATCGAGAACTGGCTGGATGGCAGAGCTCAGAGGGTTGTGGTTAACAGTGCCGAGTCTAGTTGGAGGCCTTTGGCTAGTGCTGTCCCCCAGGGGTCAGTACTGGGTCCAGTGCTATTCAACTTATTCATCAGTGACCTGGATGAAGGGAAAGAGTACGAACTCAGCAAGATTATGAATGATACAAAGCTTGGTGGAGTGGGCAACACACCAGAAGGCTGTACTGCCATTCAGAGGGACCTAGACAGGCTGGAGAGTTGAGCAGAGAGGAACCTCATGAGGTTCAACAAAGGCAAGTGCAGAGTCCTGCATCTGGGGAGGAATAACCCCAGGCACCAGTATCAGTTGGGGGCTGACCTTCTGGAGTGCAGCTCTGCAGAGAGGGACCTGGGAGTCCTGGTGGACAAGAAGTTAACCATGAGTCAGCAATGTGCCCTTGTAGCCAAGAAGGCCAGTGGGGTCCTGGCCTGCATTAGGAGGAGTGTGGACAGCAGGTTGAGAGAGGTGATCCTCTCCATCTAGTCAGCTCTGGTGAGGCCACACCTGGAATATTGTGTGCAGTTCTGGGCTCCCCAGTACAAGCGGAACATGCAACTTCTAGAGAGGGTCCAGTGTAGAGCTGTGAAGATGATTAAGGGACTGGAGCATCTGTCTTATGAGGAAAGACTAAGCGAGCTGGGCCTGTCTAGTGTAGAGAACAGAAGATTGAGAGGGGATCTTATCAACTTGTACAAATACCTGAGGGGACAATGTAAAGAGGATGGGGCCAAACTCTTCTCCGTGGTGGCCAGCAATAGGACAAGGGGTAATGGATACAAAATTGAAACGCAGGAAGTTTCATTTCCATATGAGGAAGAACTTCTTTACTGTTAGGGTGACAGAGCACTGGAACAGGCTGCCCACAGACATCGTGGAGTCTGCTTTGGAGATCTTCAAAACCTGCCTGGATGCAATCCTGTGCAATGTGCTCTAGGTGACCCTGCTTGAGCAGTGGGGTTGGACTAGATGATCTCTGGAGGTCCCTTCCAACCTCAACCATTCTGTGATTCTGTGAAGATCCTAGCTCGGGCATCGGTAAGCTGAAGATGGGAGCTAAGAGGGAATTCCAGGTGTTTCTTGGCATTTTAGTCTGTCCCTCTCCTCTGTTTGAGGCATGCCGGGTCTATGAGAAAGGAAGTGGGTACTGGAGTGGGTGCAGGCAGCCCACAATCTAATGGACACAGGATATGGCAGGCACAGAAGGTAGTGGCCTTATGTGAGGCTGCTGACCATGGATCAGCATGAGTTCCTAGCTCACATTTTCCCTTCCTTTCTGTTTTTGCTAGAAGCATGATATGCGCTAGCCCAAGGAGCCTTTAGAGTCCTTTTTGTATAGGACAACATACCTGTGTCAGCCTGGGCATGCCCAAACAGCCTGTAATGTGAAATTATGAGGGCAGTTCAGCCTAGGACATATTTTACAGGAGGCAACTTTACAATGTCCTAACATATTTGTGTGGACATAACCACAGCAAGCCTTTTACAGTTCTCATTTGGTTATCCCATCCCTTTGTTGAATTTATTTTTAACTATGTTAGAATCAGCTTCACTCAATCTCTGCTGGCCTTTCCTTTTCTGCTATTTCCATTTTTCTTTTCTTTCTGTATGCTATACCTGTGCTTAATAGCCTTCCATTCTCCCCAAGAAAACCAGTCGTGGGCTGACATTTGTTGCAATCATACTGTTCAGTTTGTGAATTTTATTCCTTCCCGTCATTTTCATGTATCTTGTTTAATTTAATTGTAAGCTGTTTAAAACAGGGGCAGCTTTTCTGTGTTCATACGATGCCTAGCTCAATGTGTCTGTGACCTTGATAATTACTTGGGTGCAATTATAATAGAGAGTTATTATCAGCTATAGCAATTATTCTAGGACCAAGAAAATTAGTCATATCTATAGTGCATTCCTCTGTGGTTCTTGAAGAATGAATGAACCTGAACACTGTTGTGTACTCTGCCCTGTATATTGCAGTGATGTTGTTTTGGAGATATTTTAGAATGTTTACAATAAACTGTTAAGAAGTTCACCTTGTCCCCTGCAAAATGGGGTATTAACCCATGGCTGACCAAGGAATAAATTTTATCATTTTATATTACCTTTTTGATGTCTTTATTATTATTATTAATTTCAGACATCATTTGAAGATGTTGGCATTTTTAATCTGTCATTTAGAAAATAACAGAAGTTTGAATCTGTTCAAAGTGCTAGAATAACAGAAAAAAGTGCTGAGTGTTGTGGTCAGAGTACAGGTTGGCAAAGTTAAATGATTAACACAGGCAAATACTTTCTGCCCTGTCTTAACAAGACGTCACATACACATCACTCTATGTATATGAGGCACAAAAAGGTTATCAAACTTTCAAAATATTTTCCCTGAATTCAGTATTTTTAAACAATTACGTTGGCAAAGAACCACTGTAGTTTATTTACCCTTTGGATTCTCTCCCACAAGCCCTTCTTAAAAGTGGCTAATGCAGAGAAATTATTTCTAAATGCTGTAGAATTAGTTTGGACTTCCCAATTTTCAGTAGAAAAAAAGACTAAGATTCCGAAGAATCTTAAGACTAAGATTTCATGTACAGCCTCTATTTGTCCATACCATTTCTTCTTGTATCCTTCACTAGGCTTATTTACTTGAAAAGCAGAATTTCTTCCTAAGTGCTCCATACTGGATAACAGCAGCTGAGTGGATGCTCAGAAGGAGACATTCTGTCTTTTCATGATACATGCTACCACACTCTTCTCTCCACTGAATGAGGTCCAAATCTCATACTTCTATACCCACTCTTATTACCTTTGTCTGGGGTACTAAATTAATATGTGTGGTGGTTTAACCCTGGCAGGCAGCTCAGCATCACACAGCCACTCGCTTACTCTCCCCAGGTGGGATGGGGGACAGAACTGGCAAGGTAAAAGTGCAAGAACTCATGGGTTGAGATAAGGACGGTTTACCGGGTAAAGGAAAGGCCGCACACACAAGCAAAGCAAAACAAGGAATTCATTCGCTGCTTCCCATGGGCAGGCAGATGTTTAGCCATTGACAGGAAAGCAGGGCTCATCATGCGTAACGGTTTCTTGGGAAGACAAATGCCATCCCTCCCAACATCCCCCCCTTCCTCCTTCTTTACCCCCGCTTTTATTGCTGAGCATGACACCATATGGTGTGGGATATCACTTTGGTCAGTCTGGGTCACCTGTCCTGGCTGTGTCCCCTCCCAGCTCCTTGTGCACCCCCAGCCTCCTCACTGGCAGGGCAGCATGAGAAGCTGAAAAGCCCTTGGCTCTCTGTAAACTCTGCTCTGCAACAACTACAACATTGGTGTGTTATCACCACTATTTTCATCAAAAATCCCAGACACAACACCATACAAACCTCTGTGAAGAAGATTAACTCTATCCCATCCAAAACCATGATAATGTACTACCCAGCTCTCCCACCCCTACAAAACAAAGACAGTTCTGAAATGCGTTAGGGATAAATGGAAGCAGATTTCTGAAGATGAGCTATGCCTTATAATATAAATAAATGAAAGAAATGTGGGTATACTCCAGAAGCCATCAAGACAATCTAAGTGATGTGGAAAGAATGGTTTCTGATAATGTTATAGACCTTGCTCACTTCTCAGGGAAGTTTCAAGGGTGTGTAAATTCCAGCTTTGAGCTGATCACTACCACTTCAGAAGGAGATTTTAGGTTTAGACATAGTTCTGTGAAATGTCTGCTCAGTGCTCAGTAGTGCAATGTGTCCTAATCAAAAGTTAGGACTTATCAGAAAGAGAACACAAGCTGAAACACAAAATATTATTACACTGTTTTGTAAATACTGAACTGCTCTACATCTTGAATGCTGTGAACAGTCTGATTCTTTCTGTCATCCCTCCTCATCTCAAAAAAAAAAAAAAAATTATAAAGTGGAAAAAGGTGAGAAAAAGACAAGGCTGATCAAAGTCATTGAGTAGCTCTGCAAATGGAGCAGCTTAATTGGGTGGGACTTTTCAGCACAGAGAATAGGAGGAGCTCTGAAGGAGGGTATAACAGACACGTATGAAACCCTGAAGAAGGTGAATAAGGTTTGGGTGTTTGATTTTTCTTCTAATACAAGATCTAGGGGCAGTCAGTTTAAAATGGCCTGGCACCACTTCAAAGCAAATGATGCAAATGTCCATGTTATTCTCACAACATGTATTTAATCTGAGGAACTTTATCCTGAGGATACTATTAGTGCTAAAATATTTACAAGAGTTCAGGATGCAAACAGAAGAGTGACTGAAAAAGAATGAAAAAGAGAATGAAAATGAAAAATAAATCCATTAAGTTTACTAAGCATAGGGATACTATCTGGCTCAGAAGGCTCTTATGTAGCAAACTGTTCAAAGCTGTAATGGTATTTGTGGGAAATACAACTGTGCAGTCACTATTCTATTGTACTTAGGCATCCATATTTTGTCCTCATGGGAGACAGGACACAATTTGTGCCTATGGTCTCACCTACTGTGTCAGTTTTTATATTCTTCTTTTAAATTCTTGCCAGAAGTGCCTGAGATGTCATACAGGAATAAGAACTTAACATAAGAGTGTTGGATTCGAGCTCTGGTATTTTTCAGAGATGTCTGCTAGGCTTAAACATGTTTCCAAAATGTCACCATTTTCTAGCTTTCTCTTTTAGCCTGGTCTTTCTGATCAATAAAGATGATTTCTGACATATAGGCTACCAATGATGTTGTAAGAGCTCCTTTGTTTACTCATATACTTTGATGAACTACATCGTTGTTATGGTGCTGGAAAGGCAGGAATTACTCTTGCAGTACCAGAGATCTGTTAAATTATTCCCTAAGTTTTGTACACAACTATAGAGAACATAGAAGGCAGTGGTTTCTAACCCTTTTTTTTTCCTTAAACTCTCTAATATCAGGGAGCGAAAATCATAATTATCCAGACAGCATGTTCTAACAACTATATTGAATATTCTCATTGTTTCTTGATTAGTAGGCAGGACCTATTATTTACATCTGAGCTCGTCATATTCACCATTAGTTTGATTATAGGTACAAATAATAATAACAATAAATGTCTGACTCATTTTGTGGATATTATAAAACATACATTTAGTCACCCAGGGACTCTACTAATGCCAGTTATACCCTGGGTACAGAAAAAATGGCTTGTCCTCCTGCTGCTTACACTCTACTTGTCATTCAGGCACTCCTGCAACTGCTGTAACAGAATGATTGCAGAAACAAGTAAAATCTAAAAGAGTAAGTGCAAAGAAAAAAAATCACAGCTACATTTTATTCATATTCTTCTGCTCTGAAGCAGAGCAGCTTTTGCAGTCAATAGCTTCCCTGTTGTAGCTGATCCACCACAAGGCTTTCAAAAGCTGTTGTGTTCCCATGGCAGTAGGAGTTGTTACTCTGCAGGAGAAGCTCCACTGCAAGAAGAAGAAAAAAAAAAAAAAAGTACCCTGAGATACCACACTATAAAGAATAAATTTGGCCTTCAATATAAGTAAGTTCAAAATTTCTTAATATGGCAGAGCTGATTATCCTTCACAGTTCTGCTGTTTGTGTAAAGAGTATGCCTCTGTATGTGTAAACACAACTCATGGGTAACGTTGCAAAACTGCTCTCCTGGCATTGCTGGGAATGAAACAAGTCTTTTCCTGAGGGGCTGTGTATGACTGATCTTATGGGAGGGTGAAGAAGGAAGTGTAGACATAATCTGCACATGCATGGGGTAGTAGTACAGGCAAGGTATCCATACTGTACCTGTCTGAAAGAGGGGAACAATGGGTGCTAAGGACTTCCAAGAGGACTGCTTGTGGATCCATGCAAACTAGGTAGAAAAATATAGCCATGACAATTGAGAACTTGGATAGATATGAGTGTGAATGTTTCTATTTGTGTAGAAAAAAAAAAAAATTAAAAGCCTAAAAGGTAAGAAAAACAAAAAAGTCCTATTATGTATACTGAGAAATTTTCCTGAGAAGTATCTGGCAGACTGGTTTAGTAGTAACTCGGGTAAGGAGTGCCAAACCCCAGTATCACATCCTGCTGCGCCTGGAGCAAAGTCTGGCTTCTGGCCATGAACTTCCTGACTGTAGACCTGCCTCTGAGATCTGAAACCATTACATAGCAAAATCATATGGGCAAAACTTATGCGTCCATGTTTGACTTATCTTGCAGTAGATATGAACTGTATAATTAAGGATGGTTTGCCCACAGATAAGGCTTAAAAATGGCTGTTTTCAACAATGGTGACAAAAAGATGAAAGCAAAGAATAGTAACCCTTTAAAAAAGCAGTTTTATTTGGCACTTGCTACTTAAAAATGTTAACTTACAGCCTTATCTTGTCTTGAGGTCTGAACCCTTATCCCATGAACAAACTCTGAGCCAAGAGCTGAAAGATGGTCAGTGGGGATCGGCTGATGAGTGCATGAGCTTTGCAATGTCTATGCAAATAGATATTTCCACAGGTCATGTTTGGGTGAGCCTTTCTAGGAAGAACAGAAAGTAAACCTGCAACAGTCCCATCAAATTCCATGTTTTGCTACAAAACTGTAAGGATGCCAACTTTTGGATGAATGATGTAGCAATACGTGTATGTGTTTATTCTTTTATGTATTCAACGTAGTCAAAAGAATGCATCCTCTGAGCCCGTTCTCAGAAATTTATCAAACATTTCTTTATTTTTAGACACTGCATTACTGATTCTTTTTTACTTTATGCTAGATTTCAATCACACAAATCTCTCAACTCTGAAGAATATATCCCAGCTTACTCTGCAATGAGAGCTGAATCAGACTCCATATTTACTTACTGCAAAGTTTCTGTAAGATCAATGCAAGTTTTACTTGAGTCTAAATTAATTGCTTGTAATAGCTGGTTTAGAATTGATTCCTATCTTAATGTTTTCTCTCTGTCATTGTCCATGGCTTGCTACATGGCTATGCCTGAATGCATGTCAGCTGAGAAGCAGGTATGCCCTATTAACCTGCTGAACCAATGTGGCTTCCTCACTTTGTATGATTAGGGTTGCAGAACTGTTGTATGAACTGTGGAGTGCTCTTCCATAGTAGCGTTACCTACAGATTTGCAGAATCAAGCCTCAGTTCTTTTTCTATGTACAGAGAACAAGCAAGTTCTACAAGGCTTTAGGTTCTCTATATAATAATAATAAACAAAAAGTTGATTAAATTTTAAAAAGTCAGTGTATGCCTTTTTCAATGATGTGGCAGTATATTTATATCATAAAGACAAAAAATTAGTCAAGAAAAAATGACTCAATTTTTAAGATCTGTTTTTGCAAATCTGTTGTTTCCTGGAAAATTCATATTATTTAAACATGAAAGGTTCTTGTTTTATGATTATAACAAGGCTAAGTGTTCGTTCTTATTTGAAATAAGTCACAATGAGGTCTCTTCACTAGAAAAAGATGTGAAGAAGCAGTAGATAATTCAGACACACCTGCCCTGGTATTCATATATATTGTCAGGGTTTGACTTGATTTGAATGAGGTCACTGCCAGGTTTGGGACTGATGTATTGACTAGTTTATATTTTTTGCATAATTTAACACACAGGTATATTGTAAATCTCTAAATTCTATAAGTAAAATAATATTAAAAAAATGATGGAATAGAAAATGTTGAAATACAAGAAAACATTCTCTTATAATTCTCATTTGTAAATGTAATTAAAATTATATAAGAAGCTCAGATTTAGTAGAAATTTTGACTTTTAGTGGGAGTATCTTACATTTTCCTGCTCTTCCATTAAATTTAAACTCAGGAATTCCTGGGGTACCTGTCACTTGAACTATAACATATTGAATTGGATGATAGACTGCAGGATTGCCAATGTCTTGATCAATTCCTACACAAATCTGTACAGTGACTGGTTAATTCTGGCAGAACATTCAAGATGAATGAAATGACACCAGTCAACAAGCTCTATTACTTTCTTATTTGTCCTGGTTCTGTCACTTTAAAAGGAAGGGTTGCCTGTCACATCTCTACAGTGGCCATTCTGTCTCCAAACTACTGCTAAGGCAGTAAGAGGGCTGTCACATGGGTATGACCAGAAAAGGGGAAGCAGTACATAAATCCTCAGTAAGTCTTAAATGATGTACTTGGAAGCTAGGCAGAGAGGTGCAGAGAAGACATGCTAAGCACTCCCAAGAATGCTGTTTTTTTTTTTTTTTTTT
>VXAL01005358.1:0-10464 GCA_013399475.1 Chauna torquata | reverse complement strand
CTCAAAAGCCACCCCTGTGGCCCCCCTGCTACCAAACCTTTACCACGTAAACACAATACAGCATCTAAAAAGACTTCTGCAGTAAACTGGACTAGCATCACTAAGTTTTCTTCAGATTTTGATCTGGTGTTTGTTCCTGTACTTTTCTTGTACAGAGGCTAAATTTGGAGTAATTCTGAGTGTAATAGGCTCAAAGTACCATAGATGACCCACTGAGGATTTGAGATACTTCTTAGCTTAGAAAAGTGTTTGGACCATTAATTCGAAGGTTTTTGTTCTTCCATTTTTCATATTAGAACAATAATTTTAAAATGTTAGGAAACTGAACCTGAGATGAAGAAAAAAGAAGACTAAAAGAAAAAGCCATGAGTTTTTCCTGAAACTCATTTTTAATATACTCCATGACAATGTAGTTTTCTTTTGAAAAATTACTGTCATGCAGTAACTTGATCCATTTTAATATATTGAATAAATACTTTTCTGCTTGATGATGTTAAACTCATTTATCTGAACTACAACTGTTTTAACTGTTATAATCATCAAGTTTCCACTTACACATGTTGCAGTACAGTTCTGCCTAATTAATGATAGTGACCTTGGATTAAGCTATTCTGCCATCTTTCTTTTTTTTTTTCCTCATTTCATTTGGAAGAAAAACAGACACTCTCATGAGAAATATCAAGATAAGTTTTTCATCAGAATTTTTTATTCTTGCCTAAGAGGTCTTTCCCTGTTTACAGAGCATCCCATGTGACTAGGGACATAACTTCACTTCTTCTCTGTATGTACAGTCCAACAACTGCAATCAGCGCTTATGCATTTATTTTTGTTTTTGCAGAAAAATGAGAGAAATTAATTCGTTCATATATAGTTCATACACCTATAGAACTATGTAAAGTTCTATGGGATCAGTAGAAAAATAATAACTAAAAACTAATGCTATTTACAACATAGTAGAAATTTATCACAACTTTATGGGACCAGACAGCAATATAAAGGCTAGACGAAAGTTCTTTCTTAAGAGTTTTGGTGCGCAATACTCTTACTTCTTTCCAGCATCCAGTTGTCTGGTTTTACAGGAGATGTTGATTATCTGATTGTTAGAAATTCTTTCCTGATATAGATGTAAGCAGGTTACCTATTTACCTCTTGACAATTTTCCCGCTGTTCTCCACAACTTCGGACAATGCCCCATCTTTCTGTTGTTGTCATTGTTGTTGATTAGCACATACATTGTCTGTATTCAGCAGACCCTTTCAAAGATAGTTTTTTGACAAATGTTTTTTATTCTTTCCTGACACCTCCACCCCCCACATCTACCCCCACCCCTAGTCCTTCATATTTACTCTGTGGAGCTAAAGAATCCTTTCAACATCTTTAACACTTTCTTGCACAAGCTTCTGTTTAGAATATCTCAGATCAGAGACATATTTCAAGAAAAATAGGTATCCAACAGTTGCAATTAAAGCCTTTGCAGTTCTTACAGCACAGGGGGAAAAAGCCTGTAGAGCTAGTTGGCTGACGCTTCACACAACAGTTAATAGCTTATTCACCTCCGATAAAAGATGCAGAGAATGGGATATCTATTGGACAGCTGAGCACAGTCAACTCTCAATTTAATTTGCACAATGGCATGCCATTAAACGGTATTCCAAATTAATGTTTGAATCTCTCAGTTGTTATATTCCATCTGAGGTGGCACTATAAGCTCTTTGCATTATCAGTGGAGTTTCCCACCATCTGCTCACTTTCAGAAATGAAGGAGGGAAACAGGACCAGCGCGCTGCTGACAGGAAGAAAAATATCTACCTAGCAAATGATTGGGAAAGCAATAAAAGTTGAAGCAAATCTCTGTTCTGAGACAGACTATGTGCTGTGCAAAGTCTTCCATAGCTCTTGATAGGCCCATGGAATTGTGTTCAATTCAAGAAGTATCACAGATGAGTACAGAACACAAAAATAATGCAAACCCTAAACACAGAGCTTTCATTTACTCCTTAGAGACCTTAGCTTTTAGAGCCATGTCTTTTTATGTGCCAGTGCATGTGTGTATGTGTTTGTATAGACAAGCATACAACAGGAGAATTACACAATAAAATCTGTGTATTTGTTTTGCCTTGATTCAGCCTTCTGTATAAGCCAGTTAACTACTAGCTCTTTTTATGTCTACCACGCAATATCTAAGAAATTGGGGAACTTGTCCTTTATAAAATATGATTCTGTTCATAAAAGAATAAAACTACTAAGACTTATTTTTTTCTTCCAGAAGAACCTGAACACTTAAGCCATCTGCATTCAGCAGTTCTACCATGCTGTTTATTCAAATGAGAATTCTTAACAAAAAGGTTACTTCACTGGGCCAGTTCAGCTTGTTTGCCCAGCAGGAGCTCCGTACTTTATTTAAGCTTTTAAACTCCATATCAGTAGCATGAGTTGATGTTTAGTGCACAATAGGGATACAGTATAGCCTAATATATGCATTTTTCCTTCAGAATTCTAATGGTTTAGTACTGAAGGAAATTTACACAAGCCTTATAGAAATTAAAGCAAAGCATTTATTTCATTCAGAAAATGCAGTGACTTCCAATGGTTGCACTGCTAAGGACTCTCAGCTTTGAAAGGGACCTTTTATTGTGCAGGAAGAAAGCTCAGATATAGCACTAAGCGAAAATTTCAGAGTCCAGATTAGCATGCCTAGCAACTCATTGCTGTGTACCGTTTTTTCCCAGTCCCCTACTAGCTGAACTCTTTCCGTACATCTTTAATTGATTGGGTTAATATAAACCCTCAGCACCACCAGTGTTTGTGTGGCCCCCATAATAAGACTATTGTGTGCTTCTCTCTACTCTTGTGTTCCCTATTTAGGAATGTGTCGCTCTGAGCAGTTCAAAAGTGTGAGTAAATGAAAAAAGCCACAATCACTTCATTAATGATTTGTAAACAGAATATCCAGTACTGACGCCACCTGCATAGGCTTTCAGCAGAAAAAATACTGGATTTGCTGAAGCTCTGTGTAGAATTGCTGTGGAATTTAATTCGGCAGTGTAAATAAATGCCCCAATTAACACTTTTACACTCAACCAAATGGTTGTATTTAGAGGAAACAGTTTCTTTCTTCAAGGAAAAATTCAAAGGAGACATGAGATAAAGATAAAAAAGAACACCCCCAAAACAAACAAACAAAAAATAACCCTTAAATCTCTCCCATCAAGTTTTACACAAGAAGGCACACAGCAGTGGCTGCAGTTATAAAGGCAGACAGCAAAATGTGTTTAAAAAAGGAATGTAAAGTAAGAAAAAAAGTTCATTGAAGATTTCAGAATAGCAGCAAATATGTTTATAACTTCGGTTTGCTACCACTGTAGGCCTCATTAAAGGAAGCCTTTGTTTTTTCCTTTTCAAACACTAGCTGTTATGACAGCTAGAAACAGCTTACCAGCTGCATACTGTCATCTTGGCCTGCCAAGATATCATGTAATCATTCTGAAAGTCTGAAAATGGGTATCCACCATTGGCTTTGTGAAGATGTCAGAAAGCCTAAAATTGCTCTGCATGCATATAGTTCTAAATGCACTGCATAGTTGTTGATTTAAGAAAGACTTTTAGTAAACCCTACTGAAGTACTATTTATCTACTGTATCTATCCAAATTAAAGTCAAGCTTCTTACATGGCCGCAGATATGCACAGTTTTAAGACCTGTCAGACACTGTGAAGTTTCTTCAAATCCAAGCAGAGAAAATAAGAGTCAGGCTTCTTTCTGAAACGCCAGACATTCAGCCAGTCACTGGTGGCTGCAATGACAACACAAACTTCTCATCAGCCCGGGGATCACCTGGCACTTGTATCTGATCTGCTATCCTTCTGTACTCTGCCTGCTGCTAAAGGGAACATGTTGCAAAGGAAGGAGACATGAAAAGGAAGCTCTGAATATTTTATCTTGCATTTCTAAAACTGACTGTCACATAAAGCCACAACATCCCATAGGTAAACAGTGGAGTTGGTCCATATTTTCACTGGAGTGGGTGAGGAGAGATTTTTCCCATAGTCAAAAACATCACATTGCAGAGGAAATCTTTTGAGGGAACTATGGCCTCCAAGCAAGGTATGGCTTGTGCATCAGCACTGTTTTCTTCCCTATAGCCAAGAGAATGAAGACAGAGTTACTCCCTTCAGGGAAGGCTTTTGAAACTCTGTGTCATCTTCTTCATGGAGATGAAACAGCTGCTCATCTTGAGACATATATTGCCCTACCTCACTCTCCAGCTTTGCAGTGCTCTGTACAATGCACCTATGGGCAAGGTGAAACAAGCTTCGTCATCCTGAAACAAAATGAAAGAATTTTTTTCTTTTCTAAAAAAAAAGATCAATTCTGAGCTCAGACACAGCCAAAAAAATGCACAGGATCTCAAGATTTTTAGGAAAGAAACAGAACAAAGCAGAGGATATTCCTGTGTTGATCAAAGTGCAGTGGGGACAAATTTGTCTTCGATAGTGTAGGCAGTGCTCCTTGTGCCCCACTTTCATCTGGAAAGGAATTGAGAAAACTAGAAAAGGCATAGAAAGGAAGCCAAAGTTTAAATTTTGAATAATCTATATTCAACAATGCAAGAGTCCACATTAAGTCCAAAAGAACTTGGGAACTACTGAACCAAGATGAGTCGTTCTTCACTGTGCAGCATGAGATGCCATCCATTTCCTGAATGTTTGACTATTTCTCATTTTAATGGTTTATCTGCCATTGACTAACTGTCCTGTACAAAGACATAAAGCAGGAGTAGCAGAAATGGAACATAATTCTAGGATCTGGAGGCTATATGAGCTTGCATCAAGAAAAATATTAGCGTTGTATTACTGTGAAGGTCTTTGTCATTACTGTTGGCTTCACACTCAGTTCTCACATATGGGCTTATGGTATTTTTATGTTCTCGTATACTACAGCTTTGAAGCATATTTTTGCAAAGTTTTGGGTTATACTGGAAAGATTTGTTATTGTAAATGAAGTCTAAAGCTCTACAAAACAGCTAAAACTATGCAAACTGTTGAGCAAGGGCAACCCTGAGATAGTCTGAACTAGTGTTCGTCGCAGCAAATGCAACAAAGCAAATTAGAAGAGTTAGAGGAACCATGAGTTAAAGGACAAACAAAGCTGATATGAGTCATTAGCAATTCAGTTTTCCTCCAAAGATGGAGGTTTCTGGGCAGAATAATTCTGGACAGAATAGCTTGAAATCTATCTGGTGCTTTTCTTGCATAGTGTACATAAGAACCAATGATGAAAAGCAACTACAGAAAAACTTGTACTTCCTGAAAGGTCTTGCAAAGGTGCAGGCAAGACTGTTACTCAGCCTACTTGCCAAAAGTCCACTTCATCTCCTATTTTAAGCAACTGTCAGCAGATATACCTGAGAATTTAATTATTTGTTATGTCATCAGCACCAATGCAGAGGAAAAATAAACATATAAACAATATCATTCCTACTTTAGGAATATATGCCAAATAGGCATGGATTCAGAGGACCCTAAAGTGATCAAGCTGGGAAGGTGATAACATGATACTTCTAATTATAGTACTGGAGAAGTCTGTTCTGTGAAATGCATTCAGGGTTNCTAATCATTCAGCAGTCCTCTTGCGTGTCCTGATTCTTTTGGGAGGAAATCCACACACAGGTAGGAATGGAGTTGTGGTGTGTTCCTGCTTTAACTGCTGAAGGCACCAGGACAGGAGAGAACACCCTAGAGCCCACCCACTGGACACGCATCACATTGTTCTGTGTTGCATGTAGTATACATTGGGGAAAAAATGCAAGATGTTTTTTTCCTGACTTCTGAGACTTCTGAGAAAAGACACCTCGAACCTTGAATGCCAAAATGGCAGACAGCAGCATATTCGTGCCTTAAACCGGATGGGCTGCACCAGCATTTTCTAAAGCGTGTGATTCCTATGAGTTCAAAAGACATAAGATGCCCATATGTGTATGCATCCAAGATCTACATGATCTTCCTCGTTCCTTTAAAAAGAACAAGAAATCCAAAAAGAACATCCTATCTTCTAGTTTGATCCTTGGTCATATTTCTGTATTGTACCTTCTCTCTCAGTTTTAATCTGATGAAAATGCAGTCTCTGACAGATAACCAAATCAAAGTATCCCTCTTGCCCAGGAGAGTTCTGATTGTTGTAGTCACTGATGTGATGTACCCACTAAAAAGAGTGAGATATAGCATCCTATCCTAGAATAAATAGCTGGATATTGAGTGATTATTTGGAATTCATTTAGAATGAATAACTTCTGATTGCTTGTAAAGTGTTGTTGAAACACTGTATTTTGGTCTTTCAGAACACACTCAAAAATAGATAACAGGCTTCTTTGTAAGTTTGTGAATGTAACCTAAAACTTTTTCTTAATTAGTATTAGTAAATTCTTTGTGTGGTGATAACCTGAGCTTTAGAATGGCTACAGAATTCTTATACTACAGTAGACAACCAAAGAAACTCTAATGTCTAGGAGGTAAGATTCCAAAATTAAATCTGTGGCTTTGGGAAGAACGGCAAATAAATATTCTGATCCAAAATATACTCGGGGTATTTATTTGTGCAACTCTGTTTCTTTCATTAAAAAATAGATATCTTAAACTAGCCTGGTTGGAGTTACTGCCTTTCTAGGAGAAAACACAGAAAACTGCATTGCAAAAATAAGTTTTTTTTTTTCCCCCTTTTTTATTTTTATTTTTTCAGCTCTACCTTTTCTTTAGACTTTGCCAAAATTATTATATTCCGCAGAGTATGATGAGGAATTGTATTTGTGGGATTTCAAATTATAGTAAAAGGAAATTGCACAGTGACCCTTCCTTATGTGCAAGCAAATCTTATAATTTTCTGCTGGAAAGTGAGTGTCTCAGAGTGTGTGATGCCTTTGAGAAAAGAAGCAGCCTTTGGCGGTGCTAGCAAGCTATAGCCTTATATACAAAATAATTTCATGAAGCTGAGCTTTTGATTCATTTAGGAACACATGCTCATCACTATTTTGAAATTTCCTAATTCTTATTGCACAATCTGTAAATACCTCAGATTAGCCCTTAATTAGCACATACTTGAATGTGACAAAATCAGTTCTCTGCACTATAAACTCAAGTAACTCATTTTTGAAAGAAACCAAAAAATCTTAACTTAGCTTTCTTAAGGAGTGCGGTCAAAGATTTACAATTCCACTTGGGAATGTTTTCTAATCTACCACTCAAGGTAAATGGAAAATTAAAGACAGATTTTTCCATTCCAGAGAGGCACTGAATAGGGAGGAAAGGCTGCTGTTCTTTGCAGTTGCGAACAGCAGCAGCTAAATTCGCTCATCTCCCTCCACTTCCTTCATCATGAATTCATATTACTTTACAGATTTCTGTGGCTTTTGTTAAGGTGTAGACACATATAATAAAGAAAAGTTCAGAGGGAAAACAGCATAATGAAAGGTATTTTTCAAAATGTATGCCTGTTCTAGTCTTCTTTGTGACTGACTTTTTATTTTTTACGTTGCAACACTAAGATTCATAACCCTATCCTGCTTGATGGACTCCAGAAATTTCACTAAAACTGAAAAAAAAAACCCCAATTTGTGTTATGTTTTTTTTTTTTTAGACGTATCTGGACATCTTGAAGTTGTCTTCTCAAAAGGGAGCTGGAGAAGAGTTCAGACTTTGGTGACTTGCTTTTTTGTTTTTGTTTTTGTTTTTGTTTTTGTTTGTTTGTTTGTTTTGTATGTGTGTGTGTTTGTTTCTTCCAGCAATGCAATATTTACACCAATAACTAAGTATAGTGGTAAAAATCAACTTTGTTCAGCTTTGTCTTAAACTGTGAAAAGGACACTCATATTTTTTCTGTCTCATTAATAAACTTTATACAAAATGATTATGATAATAACTAAACAGTACATATTTTCTGTGGTGTCTTTTACTTGGATTATAATTGCAGAGCAGTTTACTAACTGACAGCCTATAAGTAGTACATTCAAATATCAACTTGACTAATTCTGTGCACTTCCACACAAAACAAAATTGGCAACTAATGGTGTTTAAAAGTGACTACTCTATATTTTCCCAAAAGCTAAGGCAAACTTTTGGTCTAAAAGTTGGACATGACCACTGTGGGGCACAAGACCTTCAAATAACCACTAACCTGGATGTGGTCTTGGTTCCCTCTGAAGGAGCACTTAATTCTTTCCACAAGCCAAAAAGGGTGCTATCGGTTGTGGAAAAAACTGCTTTGGGAGAAGGGAGTGAGTAGAAAGCTTGACCTCAGTTCATTATTTGTATGTTTTGGAATATATGCCTGCTTGTTTGTTTTAATCTAGCTAGGTAAGTGAAAGTGAAATCTTGAGGATAAAATGTACTTTTTTTTTTTTTTTAGTATAAGCAATTTGCAACATCACTTAATGTACAACATAATAAGATTGTAAGACTCAACATGTATCTCACTGTTTTAATTAGAAGGTCTTAGACGTTTGATTGTGCATTCTGTATATATGATTTCTTCCCCTGAGGGTGTAGATTAAACACACTTTATACGTATTCTGTGTCTCAGTTATCAAATGCATTTAAGTGATAGAAACTGTACTGCCATTATATGTCGACGGACCTTGTCTTTCAGAAATAAGGCAAAACAGTAAATGTGGGTTAGTGGTTTGTTTTTCCCCACCAGGAAAGTACAAGTCATCTGATATTTCTTTGCTTTTGTTGGTAGTTACTTTCTGAAGATTGACTAGAAACCTTGTTATTCTTTAGGGCAAGAAAGTTTGAAAATGGCATGCTTCAAATGTGTTTTACTTTTTGATAGTGAGTGGCACTGCTAGTTTGATCCCTATGTGTTAAAATATTATCAGCTCTTTTCTTTTCTTACCAAGAGTAGATCCTCTCAAAGATGAAAACTTAAACACCTTTTTTTCACTTCAGACTTTTTATTGTGACCTTTCAAACGAGAGAAGAAAAACCCTCACCATGGAGTTTACAATGAGAAGAATAATCAAGAGATCTTTTCTATTCATATTTTTTATCTGGCTTTTGTCTTTTTTAGCTGTTTTGGTGACGTTTGCTTTGAAAATGTAGGTCTTTGTTTTATGCTTCTTGAAAGATTATAATTGATTCAGTTGCCGTCTATGTGCACATGATGAGTATTTGTTGTGTAGATGGAATCAGTACTGGCAGAATATTGCTGCATGCTGCATGTTGCATTATTCACTTTCATCTGCATGCAGCTCATGGCTCGCAGGCTCCTCACAGCTACCTTTAAAGTGGCTTATCCAATATAAAACTCTGGCTTGTTCAGTAGGAAGTCTAGTACATCAGTTGTCATATTGGATGCCTCCTGCTGAATTCAGGAGAGAAGACAGGAGAGGGGGCATGCCAAGGTCTGATAGAGGATGGCATTACTGTGCTTTAAAAATCTCTGGTCATTTCTCTTCAAGTTACCACTTTGCCTGAGGAGTAAAACAAGGTTTAATTTAACAGGCATAAATCCTGGGTTAGAAACAACCTATATTTTTTCCTTTAATTATCGCTATTATATCCTGTGCAATCGTGCAATCCAAAGAACAAAATGATGTCTTGAAAAGCAAGTACTGGTAATTCTATTTTATACTGCATAAATACCTAAAATAAATACTTAGCTTTTCTATGGCAAGTCACACATTTATGCATTTGACCTTTTGTGAGAATCATCCAGCTGGCTTCAAAGTGGTGATAAAATACTGAAAGTCAATGGATATGCTTTTTGATAGGATGTTACGTAGTCCAACAATTTCTTCTTCTCAATACTAATTTGTTAACTTGAGGGTTTCTGTTACAGCTTTGAAAGAAGAGCTGTAATGAATTCTCAGGCAGCAATTTTGAGTCCTTAGCTGACTTCTCCATCTGGGAGGTTACTGCCCCCACTGCAAAACTGGAACATGTGTCTGCACCTCAGCTGCATCAGAGGGAAATCTCAGGGCTTACATCACCAGTGGCGGTGGGCTGATGCTAAGCAGCCCAACTTCTTACTTGGTCAGCTTTGCCCTTATGCTGACTTTCTTGTTGGGGAAGAAACAAGACCAGTAGGGTACTAACATCTTAAGCTTCTGCACAGCATGACCTGGAGCTTGTCTAGTATCGAGTCTGGAAAAGGTCATGTGGGAACAAAATGCAGTAAATAATTTTTGGATTGAAACATGTTGTTAAGCTGTTCAGTAGCTCTGTCTGTGATTCTTAGAGCTTGCTTACATCAAACTTGCTCTCAAAACATGTGCTAACCAGCAATATTACAGTTCTGTCAGTGTTTTGGGTGTTTTGCAGTGGCAAAAGAACTTTAGACAACAAACATTAAAGACCTAACATAAGATTGACTGATAAAATCCTCTTTCAGATCCTGCATGGAGTCTTTTCTCTACTGGAATGGGTTATGGGCAATTTGTGAGCAGGGGGCATAATTCTTCTGCCTTAGAGGT
>VXAL01005357.1:3484-18903 GCA_013399475.1 Chauna torquata | reverse complement strand
TGCATGCACACATGCACACACACTCCTGGTTAGATAGCTGGGGCAACAGTTGGGAGGCCAACAGTTGGGAGGCTCAGGAGTGGAGAGTCATTGCAGAGGAAATTATACACTTCTTGTAAGAGAAAAGCAGCAATATATTTATTGATATAATTTAGTGATCTAACAAAGCTTAATTGCAAATAAGGCAGCAGCTTAACAAGATTCAAGATGGCAAGGTGCACTTGATTATTTCCTGCATAGAGGACAGTNTTGATTATTTCCTGCATAGAGGACAGCGTAAGTGAGATGCGTTGGGGAGACCCTCCCATTGAGTCTCGTGGTTGGACCCCCTTGAGTGGACCCCCTTGCTTTCTAAACTCCTTGAACTGAAGAGGTAAGGAGCCTGTGTGGCTGAGTCCACTCCTAGTCCCAGACTTGGTCAACAGTTTATGTTTAAGGATTATATGTGCACAACCAATCTAAGACACTATCTTAGTGACGCTTACAAAGTTTAGCAAGCTATTAATCACTTACTGAGGATCTGTTGTGGCAAGGAATCTTGCACAAGGAGTAAGGGATCTCTGCAGCAGGCATGATCTTGACAGGCATCCCTGTGCAAGGGGAGATCCTGTCATGCAGCCAGCTGTTGTACAGAAGAGCTCAACGGGCTCTTGGCCTGCTCTCTGTTTATGGTGTAAGATGAATGACTAATAGTCGTATTGCTTTTTTTGGCGTGTGCTCCACTGGCCCTCAGCTGCTGAGCAAGACACTTGTCTGTCAGTTTCTCCAGCACCCAGTTTGAGCCAATATTATGGTTACTATCTGCCTGAGCAAAGCCTTGGGTGCAACAGCCAGAGTTTGAGCAAGACAACAGCCAGACTGAAGGTGGGAGGTGGGGACAGAAGGAGCACACTGTCACAGTCATACTGATGCTCCAGTGTCTTCCAGGTAGGTGTTGAGAAGGTTTCTTAAGCAGTCCCCTTGCTTCATCAGCTGTATTTGAACATAATTCTGTAATTTTTGTCTGTACACAGCAGCCACCATTCTTTTAGATGTGTTCTCAGTTATCCAGCCAGCTGTTGATACCTATGTGTGCTGGTGGCCTTGTACAGACATGGCAGATTCCTGGTCCCGAGTTTTTCAGTTCTTGTGGATTCCATAGGTCTGCTAGTCTCTGAAGCTTATAAGGTCTTGTGAGACTTTCACATGGTATGCCTCAGCATGTACTTCTCCCTTCAACCAGCTATTTTCTAGTATCTATTTCTCTGTCTCACCCACAGGTACCTATACAACATTGACAAAAATTCACAAATATATATATTTAATGTAAATCTAAGTCTTAGATATGTTAATTTTCTAGATAATGTAGCCTGGGCAACATATTGAATAAAGCAGACATGCTGGTGGAGGATCTGAAATTGAATATTATTTTATATCAGAAGAACTGTATAAATAAAGAAAAGAAGGAGTTAAAACAGAAGCATGGATTGGAACATCTTTTTATGTTGATAATGTGATAAACAATAGAGAAATAATAATGTTTAGTAAATGTAAGAGATCTAATGTTATTATAAGGAGTATCTTTCCTTAATTTATCCGTATATCTATTTCTAACTTCCTCCCTCCCTCTCTCTCTCTTCCTACTTCTCTCTCTGTAATAGTGTTAAGCCTGTCATAGAGCATTTCTAAGAATCATATAGCTTCCAATCATTCCTTTCAGTGTTCTGAGGATACAGAATGATGATCCTTACCCACTTCCTTCATTCCTTTTAAAATGATTAGTTACATAGCATGAGTTGAAAATTCACATCTGAAATAATCTCTGTTCTTGCAAATGCAGCTTTGGTAGCCTCTCCGGGATATATTCCGTGTAATCCTTTACAATGGATGTGATAAATACAAGATTTAGCAGAGAGTTCCTTAAAGGAGTAACTCTGCTAGGACAAGCAGACTACAATGTGTTTACTTCATTGTTGCCTTGACATCTATCCCACTTCCTTTCCTTATGGAACAAAGAAGTAGTCCATAATAGAGTTGGGAATATAGAATAGCAAAGAGCTCGCAAATAAATTCTGTTTTGCAGGCGGACTGTTTTAGCACACAACTGATAAGCAAGAAGCATCTGTATGCACTGTTATTCAGTCCTAGAGCCTGTGTTCAACAATTATTTAGGAAAGGTCAAGATATTAAAGTTTGAATAATGGCTAAGTGGGTATCCATTTTCTAGTCCTCATAATTTTTCTATCTAATATTCAAAGACATTTGTGAGTGTTTGTAAAGCCACATCCCTAACAATTGTTAAAATTTCATCAAATATTCATATGAGCTCAAAATGAATATGAATTCTCTTTAACAAAATCTTTTGGTGAAATCCAGGTTGGTATATGCCTGATATTGTCTTTGAACAAAAAATGGCAAAAGGATTTATATTATTTTAACTTTTATAGCATGGAACCAAAGGAGTAGTTCTTCTGTAATATATGGGAAACTGATTTCATTATGTGGTGGTTTTACCCTGCTGAGCAGCAGAACTCCACCACAACTGCTCTCTCACTCCTCCTCCTCAAAGGAGCAGGGGGAGAAAATACGATGGAAAAGGGCTCAAGGGTTGAGATAAGGACAAGAAGGTTGCTCACCAATTACCGTCATGGGCAAAACAGACTCAACATAGGGAGATTAATATAATTTATTACTATCACTAGCAGACTAGAGCAGTGAGAACTGAAAGCAAACTAAAAACACCTTCCCCCCATCCACCCTCTTCTACCTCCTCCCCCCGAGCGGCTCAGGGGAACGGGGAATGGGGGCTGCGGTCAGCCCATATCGCTGCGTCTCCGCCACTCCTTCATGGTCACTCTCTGTTCCCCTGCTCCAGCGTGGGGTCCCTCCCACGGGATGCCGTCCTTCCCGAATGGATCCTGTGTGGGCTTCCCACAGGCTGCAGCTCTTCAAGAGCTGCTCCAATATGGGTCCGTACCACGGGGTCCATCCTTCAGGAGCAAACTGCTCCAGCACGGGTCCCCCACCGGTGGCAACTCCCACTGGATCACCTGCTCCTGCTTGGGCTCCTCTCCACGGGCTGCAGCTCCGGCCCAGAGCCTGCTCCTGCGGGGGCTCTCCATGGGCTGCAGCCTCCTTCAGGCCACATCCACCTGCTCCACCATGGTCTCCTCCATGGGCTGCAGCGTGGAGATCTGCTCCATGTGGTACCCCATGGGCTGCAGGGGGACAGCCTGCTCCACCATGGGCCTCACCACAGACTGCAGGGGAAATTCTGCTCTGGCGCCTGGAGCACCTCCTCCCCCTCCTTCTTCACTGACCTTGGTGTCTGCAGGGCTGTTCCTCACTCCTCTCTCCCAGCTGCTGTTGTGCAGCAGTTTTTTCCCCTTCTTAAATCTGCTCTCACAGATGCACAACCAGCGTCGCTCACTGGCTCAGCTCTGGCCAGTAGCGGGTCCCTTTTGGAGCCAGCTGGAGGTGGCTCTTACCTGACATGGGGCAGCTTCTGGAATCTTCTCACAGAAGCCACCCCTGTGGCCCCCCTGCTACCAAACCTTTACCACATAAATCCAATACACAATATTATTCAGAAAGAGTGCAGTTATCATGTTTTGATATATAATGAAAATTAAAATGTTTCTATTTCAGAATAATTTATTTTTTCAGAACAAATATTAGGTAAGACATACTGGTTTTAGGTCCTATTCTGTTACCACTGAAGTCAAAGAGGAATATGAAGGTTTTGTAAAAGATTATGTAACACAAAAGTGCCCATAAAATCAAGTATTTACGATATTTAGGAACAACATTAAAATTTAAAAAGATGTGTAATTTTTCCTTTTTCATGGGTTACACTGGCATGCCTGTAGCTGCAGACTAATGTCAAAAGAAATGTAAATCAATTCCCCTGTAATCCCTTATATTGAAATACTGCAGTTGGATAGGATATGTTCATAATTGTTTTGCCTTTTGTTATTCTAACAGTAATTGTGAATGCATTTTTTGAGATATATTTTGTTCAATATATATCTCAGAGTAAAATAAATTTAAAACATGTTATGGTTTATCAAACTTTATTTTACCAGAGTACTTTCAAGACACAATATTCTTTTATTTCTAAAGCTAAAGGGACAGAACTGCATACTGAAAATAGGTTTGCTCCAGAGAAGACTTTTTTTTAGTAATGACAGAATTATTGAATTTGTGTCCCCATCTGTTCTTTATTTTGGTGGTTAATACTGTTCTTTATGATAGTGCCTGTGAAAGGCAAAGGTATTGGTAACTATGTACTATTTGGCAGTAAAGAACAATAAGACCAATGGAATCATGGAATCAGATTTCTAGAACATCACAGTTTAAGATCACATTGACAGGGTGGAGTTGATTTGGATATAAAACACTTTAATCACAGATATATGTGCAGTTTTACAAATTACATAACATCGCTGTCCTGTGGGGGAGATGGCATAGTCCAGGAGGAAGGTTGGATGGTTCAGTGCAGTGGTCGCAGCTGTGCAGTGTGTAATCTGCCTACTGGGCCATGGGGTCTCCTGGATGTCACTTCGGTACTCTATTCTGCAGTCCATCAGTTGTGCCTTGGGTCCTCTCTCGCACATTCGTGGAGTCAAGAGACTTCTGTTATCGAAGTCTCTCTCTCCGCCTGTCTCCAACAGCGCCTTGCACAGCATCTACTCTGCTTGTTTCCCCAAGTGCCTTATGTGTCTACTCACGTGCCTCTTCTCAATATGTTTCCCAAGTACCTCTCTGTAAGTGCCTTTCCCAAGTGTATCTCCTGTGGCTTAGGGCTGCCCATCTTTCCTAAGTAAATGTGAGCTGGAGCACCGAATGCTCCCTGTCCTGGCTGAAGTCTGGGGCTGCAATGGGGTGTTACAGTGACACCAGAGCCAACTGGACCCTCAGGGCCTCTTCCACCCAGGGTACCCTATTAGCTACCCAAACCTGCCACTTGGGCCTGATACAGGGACTTGTAGCATCTGATCTTCCTTTATTTTCTCCTTTCCTCCTCTCTTTTTCAGAGCTTACTTTTATACTTTGATCATAAGATCCAAGACCTTCTTAATGCTCAATCTTTTTCATTGTTTCTACTATATGTGAAATATATACTTTTTTTGTCCCAGTATGCAGTTTTACTGTTTTTATTAACTTGTAAACTGATCTGATACTGATCTGAAAGGGAAGGATTGTGGTTTTATTTCCTTCCAAACACATAACCTGCCTTCAGAGGATTAAATTTTCACTTTCTGAAGCAGTCTAAAGAAGTGCTTTAGAGCAAAGTGTCAAGCAGCCAGAGCTAAAGCTAAGACAGGAGGTTGTAGATTGTAAAGGTGTTTAGTAGCATTAACTATTTTGCAAATACTTGAGTGGGATGTCTTGGCCTTTTTTCAGGGTTAGGGACCTCGACACATATAGTGCTAAATTACATTTCTGAATTTTATAAGTACCTAAGATGGTTCTTGTATGTATATAGCTTATGTATTAAAGGTAAGTATTAAAAAAAAAAAATCTTGTTAGGATTTGATTGCAACATGGAATAATTATTATGTCTATTACTATGGTCTATCTTAATGCAAATAATCACCATGTTTATGCATTTCTTGCTTATAATTTTATGAACAACAAATGCAAAGAAAATGAAAATAAACCTAGCAGAATAGTATGCGTATTTCTCAAAAGTCCTTTCTTGGTATTGATGGACCATGAAAAGCGTGAGAAGCAGAAAAATCCTTGGCTCTGTATAAGCACTGCTCAGCAACAACTAAAACGTGTTATTGACATTATTTTCATCAAAAATCCAAGACATAGCATCATACGAGCCTCTAGGAAGAAAATTAACTCTATCCCAGCCAAAATCACAAAAAATATAAAGTGTTTTCTTAGCATTAGATGCCTTCTTTTACAGAGGTTGTATACAAAGCTAATTAAATGGTGAACAAGCTTTCTGTAAATGTCATAAAGTTTAAGAAACTGTTACTGTCAGATGCAGTGTTACATGCAGTGCATGCAGTCTATCTATTAAAGAACTGTATTGCTCCATGTGAAGTAGTTCTGCAATGCTTGTCTCTCTGTTTCCTGTCTTTCTGATGCATGGAAGGCTTAAGACATATGAGAATATGGACTTTCCTTCATCTTTGTGTAAAACTCTTATTTATATTATGAGGATTTAAGCTGTGGATTGACGATGTTAATTTTACATATCCAAAAGTTCATCGAGCCTAAAGAAAAGAGATTTGACAAATCCTCCCTACAGGATGACTGTGACATTCTAGTTCTGAGGTTTTATTCTAAGTGAAAAAGTCAGGAAGACATCTAATTTTTAATTAGTTCTCCCCTTTTGGGAGATCATCTGATTTTACTGGCAGAATTAGCAAGTGAAATCACTTAAGAGCTGCCATGTAAATGTCCCCTACCCTTAGGGCCTCAGTATATTAGATGAGTACAGTGTTAACCTGGAAACATTATTATTGATTTTAAATGAGAGCAGTTCTGAAATTTGGAGGAAATTATTAAACTGAAAAAATTATTTTGATTCCTTTCTTGATCACTGCTAATGGAAATTAGCAAATCTCTTTTTATGCATAAAAGAGGTCAATTTCTGCCTTCTTCTCCTGTTCTACTAATTACACTAAATCATTTAAAATCATTCTAGACATATTCTATAGTGCTTTCTGACAAACAAGATGAGCAACTTGCAGGATGTATCAAAACAAAGAACAAACAAGGCTGTAAGACTTTTCCTACTTGATTTTTATTTTATAACTTCTTTTGCTCACGTATGCATAGTATGATATTTTACTGAAATAATTTGGAAAAATATTCTGAGATTGTGTGGTTAATTTTTGAAGTACCATTTAAATACTAAAATTCAATCATATTTCTGTGGCCAATTTGAGACAATAATTTGATTATTAAGACAGTTTCTGTTGTGTTAATAGGGCAGCTTATTTACTGCAAAATTGTGGCACTGGAGTTATCCCATATTTGATATTTTTGATTTATAATGCCTATCCAAATTGTGAATGCTCTCTGGAACCATACAGGCTGCTATCACATACTTAAATGTCAACCCTACAGAAGTTCTTGAATAAGGTCCCCAATCTTGACCAGTCCTATAGAACTGTCCTTCTTACCACACGTCTGTTTACTACTTGAAAACAAACAATGCATAGAGATAAGCCCAGATTTGTGTTTCTGTGTTTTTCAACCCCATGTTACATGATTTACACTGTTAATACAAAATTCTCACTTAAAAAGAATTAAGCATTTCCAGGTAAAGATGAAGACTAAGAAGTAGCTAGTGTAAAAAATCAGCAGTAATAACACACAATTTTTATGTATGTGTATATATGTATATGCATATAGATCTGTATATAACAAGTCAGCAAGAACATCTTATACAATAATAAAAAATACATTCAGGCGTAATATAAAATTTTAGCTATCCTAATTCCTTTCCACCTTTTACTGCAAAGAAAAAGATGGCATATGATATCTTAAAATAATTACACATTGGTACATTTTCAAACATAAATTCCAAGAAAAAGACTACCAAAAAGAAGGTCTTCATTTAACAAATCCACTCAAAATCAATGGGGGCTACACCTTTTAAAATCAGACAAGTGATAAACAAATCTGTCTTGATAATGGAGAAAGCTAGTTTTAAATGTAATTAAAGAAGTCTAAAAGGGTAAATAACATCAGAGTTAAAAAAATATTTTTTGCATATTATTTTTATTATCGTAAAAAGAACATAGAAGAAGTACATCAATTCTTCAGGAAACTGCAGTCATTAGAAGAATAGAAAACTAGATTCTTTCACCAAGAAGAAACTCATACATTTTTTACAGCCTCAAAGATATATTCCTTTCTTAGTCATTGATGATATTTAAAATAAATGTATAGGAGCAACAAGGTTTACAACAATGATACTGAAATTGAAAGAAAATAACATGCATTTTTACTTAATATAAATATTAAAATTACACTAAAACAAAACAAAACAGATTTAGTTAGAAACTGCATCACTTCTTAGCCAGCATAACTGGATATAGTCCTACTAAATTTAGGAAAACTGCTAATTTGCATTGCAATTGATTTTGGCCTTCTAATACTAATACAACATTGTTAATGCCATTAATATTAATGAAGCAAAACACTTGGGGCTATTCTATCAAGACAACTTTTTTAAAGATTATTTTCAGTAATAATTGCATCTGCTCTCAATGATCAAAATCAACACTTGTCAGATGAAAAACATTATATCTAGAAATGGAAATTTCCTTATAAGAAGGATGAAGAAATTCATTCAGGCTTGAAAGATTTCTGTTAAACAAAAGCATAGTACTTGAAAAATGCTTAGAAATTAGCCTAACTAAATGAAGCCTGGAAAAATATATTAGTCAGGCAGAAAGGGATCCAACTCTATAGTGTTCTTGATCATTTGGTCATTTGCAGCTGCAGAATATGGATGTAAATCATTACTATTTTGATATTTCTAAGAACATAAATATGTATGTATACTCAAGAACAAAGTCATTGGAATCCTTGAATTTTAAATTCTGGACTTCCTTTCTATTATTTCTTTCTATTGTTGGAGAATTGAGTATAAAAGTAGTTCCTTTATTGAGCTGCCAGAGAATTTTGGTCTGTAAATAAGGCCCAAAATTGTGCAATATTTGCATAGCCTGTGATAAGTCTGTATTTTCTGCATATTTCTCTGACAACACAGTCCCTTTTGCTGGTTCTGTCAGATTCTTCTTTACGGTTCTGTCAGATTTGGCACTTAAATAAAGAAACTGTTTTTGCTACTACATTGCCAATCAGCTTCTGTGAATAACATAAGGGAAAAGACATAAAGAACTTGTATCTATATATTAATTCCAGTATTGACAGCCAAAATCTGCTTGATTTATTGGCCAGTCAATATGGCCTTATACAGAGATGAGTAATGATTAGATGTCATGATTTTCCTTTTCACTTTTTTCATTTAAAACTTTGCCTTTATTTTCTGTTACAATTTCTCCCCAAAACTTGTATCATATGTCCCTAGAAATGTGCAAATAAGGAAGTGTTACCTTAAGGTAAGGGGACATTTAGCTATAAAAGAAGATCTTTTTTTAATTTCTAGACAGAAGGAACTCATCAAGATATAATCAAAGAAAAGTCTTGAACAGAAGCTGTTTTAAACACCTGGAATGGACTGTACAGTATGTCACAGGATGTTCTCCACCTTGCTACTCACTGGTTCCTTTCCTCTTTTGGGTTATTGATTTTCGTTCAGTTATGTCAAGATACAGCAGAAGTATGCTTTACATGGCTGCAGAACACAAATTACTGTAGGCATGCATATCATACTCTTAACTGCAGACTAACATACTGATAAAAACTATGTAGTGGATCTTGCTTTCTAAGTAGGTACAAATCTTGTGATTCACAAGTACTGCGAGTAAATCATCTAAACTCACTAAGTGCCTCTCTAACTCTGAATTTCCCTAGGAGTGCTTTGATGTGAGCACTGTATTGGTAGATGAGCATGTGTACATCCCTTAGACCATATACAAAGTATGGTTGCAGTGTTATTTCCAAGGCACTGGCAANAATAACCACTGGGAGACAAACTGGTGTCTTGTTTGTACTTAATATAATTTCCTTATGGCCAGAGGACTTGCCCAGGCTGTCAAAGATTGAATGCACATCTTACACTAACAGGGTAAAATAAGCATCCCGGACTTCCCAGGAAAATACCTTAGACATAACACTACGAGATGCTGGATTGGAACAGATAAATTAATTCCCTTTGTTACTCCTTTTGAAGTGGTGCTGTTATACAATAAAGAAAAACAATACTTAATGTGTCAAGGGAGATATCACACATGTGGAAATAACTCCTGTATCTTCCGAAAAACAGTGAGATTTAATCCTATTTTTTCAGTTTCTCTCAGCATTTCAACTACTACACTATTATTGTGGATTAATTAACTAATACTCTACTATTTACATTTTTTGGAGACAGTGATTATTATTTATGAAGGACCAATATGGTGATAAAAGTTTGCTTGTTGTTTGAGATTCTATACATCCACTCAGAAGTTGTAGGTAGAATCACTGGATTCTATATGTGGCATTGAGGTTCAAGACCCTGCCTATGCAAACAGATCAGAATGAGACTCCCTAGAAGCATGCACATAAATCAAGTACAGTGATACTAATGATTTTTAAAGTCAAACAGGGATGGGCTTTATAGATTTCTGTCGCCATTACATGACAAACCCAAATTTTGGGCTTTGGCAAAACCAAACTTCCCCAGTAAAAATTTAGACTCCAAAGTTATTTATTGGGTCTTGCCCCCCTTTCAGGGGTAGAGTTTCTTTCAGGCTGGGTAAATCAGTTACTCATGCGGTTTTTATTATTTTGAAAAGGCCAATGTAAAGCTTCAGTACTTTCCAGCCTGGATGCATGGACCTGTATATCATCTTGGAACAGTTAAATCTTTCGGCAGCAAGACATCTAATAGTGCTCAGTGTAGCTAATTCCCACAGTGGATTTAGAGAAACATAATTAAATTGCATTCAGCATCACAAAATGTGAATGGGTGAGAACATAATGAGTCTTACTGCTGCCACTGTAATGCACAAAAAATATATCTACTTAATTAAAATGATCTAACTATAATCTGATGTGGACATTCATTTATCAAGGATTAATTGTAATACACAATTATTTTATTGTTACAAGTACACTATTAAGCACAACACAGTATAAAATCCAACGAACATACGGTGTTTGTGGAACCAGTAGTGCCACCAAAAACATAGCAGTTGTCAAATTTATTAATCTTATGATAAATTATCCCTGCATTGTAATTATATGAACAAGATAGTCAGCCAGCATCATTATCTGAGTTCCTATTTTCTTTGAATCTCTTGTAGCTTGGAAGTTCTATTATTTATGAATTCTGCACTGTTTTACTGAATGTGAATTATTGTAGGGATAGGTGGTTGAGATATTCTCTAATAATATTGCAATAGATCTGTAATTTATGCATTCTTCATATGGTATCTAATATATAGTTCTTAGCAAGAATAACTAGCCCAATACTCCTTAATGAGCTATTACGTTCAACAAGTGAACTTACAGTGCTCTTAGAAATAAAGCATTCACATTTACCTCTCACTCACGTCAGAGCTTAATAAATTCAAAAGTTAGTAACTTCCACCTAGTACAGGTAATCAATATTATTCTGTTTCTTATGTTGGAATAAACATAAAAGTCATCTTAAAACAGATAACAGTAGCATCCAAATTAAACAAACAAACAAACAAACAAAAAAACCACCACAACTTTTCAGTAACTGTGAAACAAGTAAATTTTTAAAATACCACTTAACAAGGAACTAAAAACTTACACATTTTTAAACTATAGCTCTAATTATTTTCATTACATAAATAAGGTCTGGATACATAACCCGAAACTTCTGCTATATCTTAAATGAACTTCATGTTACAGTGCCCACCACCATTTGATAAATAATGATAAAAATAATATCTCATTCCTATATTTTTGATATCTTCTCTACAATGCTAAAAATTCAAGAACTTTACATCTGTCAGGGTTATGTACACACCTTGATGTGATCTTGCACCAAGGTGTACTAGATAAATTGTTACCTCAGGATGCTTATGTTGTTACTATTCAGACAGCTAAAGTAATTAGTAGTCTATCCTGATTTTAAGCCACCAATATGTCAAGTGCAAACTCCAACTATTTCAATCAGTAAAAGAGTTCAATTTACCTAAAATATGTTGATTGGTTTAAACAGAAAACTTGTAATGGTTGCAAGAACAATTTGCTGGTAATTCTTGGAAGAAGCTGAAGGCAAACAGGAGAGTAACAGTCATGAAATACTGAACATATTGCATATAAGTGGGAGCCAAGCACAGTTTTGAGCTTAGAGGATAGTTCATTCAAAGTTACAGTCTCCAATCTTCTTACTACACGTTAAATATTTTCAAATTACTTAACTTTATATAACTGAATCTGTTCAACTGACACAAGAAATCAGTTCTTACAGCAGAATTCTTTCTGGAAAGGACTCTACAGAGGTTTTGGTTGAAATTGAAGTGATTGTAGGAGAAGCTATGGCACACATAAATAAACAAGAACAAAACACCTCACAGGAATGAGTCAAATGGATTGCTATCAAAAGCATGCAATCTTTTGTCTAAAATTGCATTGAAACCTGGACTGCAGAGGAGCAAACATTACCAATTTTTAAAGATGTTTTTGGGTGTATGAAGAGAACTACATCTTTATAACTCTTCAGTTTATACCAAACAAATTAAGACTATAAAGAACAAATTTAATAGATAAGTGGATAAATAAAATCTTCATCCAGTAGCTTATTCATGCTTCTTTCTTTCTGTGAAAACAAACAAATATTATATGTCCTGCTCTTCAAATTACAGCTTTGTTCTACGCCATCCATAGCGTGCAGAATAGGGCATATGGAAAAAAAAAATAGAAAAAGTAAGTTTAAATCTAAAAAGAGAGGAAGGAATCTGCATCTGTTATGTCCTAATAAACTGTTGTGTGAAAGGGAAGCAAAACTCTTCTTGTTGTGCTCTGTATCTTAAGGGGATAGACTGTTAATCATGAGAACAGCCTCCCTAGGGATGAGTATTGTCTGAAGAGTAATTGCACTGAATAGACACTTCTCATTATTGGCTAACTATTGGCTCATCATTCAACTTTCCAGTCTTTGTCAATGTCAAATAAATAACTTTGTTTAGGAAGCTAATAGTCTAACAAAATGACTGAGATTTCAGTCTACAACAAGCACATAAGAAAACTAGACTTAAAAATGAGGTACTGCAATAACAAGCACAGTGCCTACATTCCTTTCCGGGTGTAAACCCATACTAATTTCAGACAACACGTATGCTGTCTATGTCTATTAATGTAGTATGTTAATCTTACTGCAAATGTGTTTATTATAGCAATACTTTGTGAATTGTGCTTTTTATTGTTTCAAAATTAGTTATTCATAAACAAAATATATCCGAAGCAATTATGTCAAGAAATTTTCAAACTACAATAGAAGAGATTTTGCTTTTAACGTAATTGCACTGATTTATTTCATGAAATTGGATTGACAGATTTTTGAGTACACAGCTTTAATTGCTTCTGTAAAACAAACAAACAATCAAACAAAAGAATTCCTAATCTACATTTACTTCCCCAAACAGTCTCACAAAAAAGAAAAAGAGAGACCTAATAAATATGATTGGATGAGTGCATGGACAAGGATTTGTGCAAATTCTGAGTTCTTCTTTGGAATATATAACTCTAGATAAATTATCTTTGGTGGTCACAATAAGAAATGTATGACAGAAAAATATATTAATTATACGTTATATTATTAATTTAAAAGTTTATACAGATAGAATAATTCTTCAAACTGTTCAAATAAGAATTAAAAAATAATAATTTTAGAACTGGGTACATTTTTTATGATTCTGGATCTTCTTATTAAATGCCAGGCTAACATATTGCAAACCATTATCCTCTGTTTTTAATTTAAAAGAAATCCTGGAAAACTCTTCTGAAAGCTTCTGGCTAAAAATTTTTGTAGGTTTAACCATATTCTTTAAATTTAATTAAAAATAGCAGGAAGGGAAAGGCATTCCATAAAACTTCATCAGTAAACTCATGACCAATTCTAACAAAAGATATGCATTTTGTGCAAGGGTTCCTTCGCTCCCTAAAGTCTTTTCACACATACTGTTCTTCCATTTTCTTCTATTGCCTTGCCCGGGCACCATTCCTAACAGTGCATGAAGACCAGAAAGAACCTTTAGAACAACAACAGAAGGAACAAAACCTTTGCCAAATGCCAAATCTAGTGTTTATTTATTTATTTTACTTTGCTTGTGTTGTTTTTTGTTGTTGTTGTTGTTGTTTGTTTGTTTCCTTAATTCTTCTCCATCTTATTGTTTATATTACCATTTCTATAGCATCAGTGGCTTTCAAACTGATAGGGCTTTTACTGAATTTCACTTGGCCAAAAGTAGTCCACACACGATACTCTACAGGGCACATTACCAAGTTCAATTTCTATCCACCCAGTAGGGAGACTACCTTTTCAATACGACTTTGTAGTTTAATGGCGTTAGCCTGTGCTTCTATAATTTATGCTGGACATTAATTTGCTTGAAATTTAAAGTGTTTGACTAGGCATTCTTTCTAGTATCCCTGTAAATCTGAACATATAGGTTAGTAAATTACAGGTAAAGGAATACTGATAAGTGAACTTAGAGGTTGAGGTGCCATTCAACTTTCAAGAACATAAAGGACTCAAACATTGCATTTCTATCTGTCCATATACTATGCTTAGTTCAGTTATGAAAGCCAACATGACACTTAAGAATTTGAGTTGTGTAAATACACAAATGCAATGCACAGGCAAGTAATAGCGTTGAACAGAAGTTGAATACAGTATAGCAAGAATAACCTAAATAGTACATAATTTTTTTTTAATATATAAGCACTGCCTAATGAAATTCCTTCAACTTCAGAAATAGACAGCTATAGAAGACAGATGTCTTTACGTATCTTATGCACCTTTCACTTGAGAAGGGCACAGAGCCTGTGTTGTGTTAGATCTCTCTCAATGTTGATGCAGCTGAATGCTGCCCAATAATACCATTGACAATAATGTAAAATTTAGTATTTAGCTTTCAAAGCCATGTATAAAAGCTAACTGCATGCAATTTTAAGTGTGGAGCTAATTCCCACCTTCTGCGACACCATGCCTACTTTGTCCTATGTTCTTACAGAATTCATTCTTCTGGCCACAACACTGTCCTCAAAGATCTGTCTTAACACCCAAAATCCATTTGAAAAGAAGACAGTGCACAGGAACTAGAGAGCATAGTCTGTGTGTATGCTCTGTACATGAGCAGCAAGCCTAAAGACTTTCACTACTCACAGTTAAAGCACATTCACAGCAGGATCAAGTTCAGGGCAATGTGCGTACAGAAAACCAAATTCACTGATCTGTTACTTCCATTGATTTTTTTAAACTAACAACTATTTTTGCAGTTTAACATACAAATTATAATAATTGATTTAGAAACTATATTTCAGCCATGTTTTGTTTCAGAAATAAATGAAAAAACATAGTATGTAGCCAAAACAGAGATACTCATTTTAAGTTATCAAGGTAAAACTCCAGCAACTGGTGGTGGTTTTCTGTATAGCTAAAATGGAGAGTGCAGAAGGAATAATCAATACTTCAGAAACTGGAATTAACTTTGAGTGCACTTTTTAATTAAGTAAAAATCAGAGTTTCCTCTTAATTACACTTTAACAATAAAATCTGTTCTGTTTGTAGTGTTCATAAACATATACTTTCTTTTTTTTTT
>VXAL01005342.1:5599-17957 GCA_013399475.1 Chauna torquata | reverse complement strand
GGGCAGCTGGCACCGGCACGGCGGGACGCCGGCCATCCGGGGCGGCCGCGAGGGCTCGGTGAGTGCGGAGGGCCTGGGGCTGCCGAGCCCTGGCGCCGCGTGGCACGGGGAGAGGTGACGTGGGCAGCACGAGGGCTCGTGGCCTCACACCTCTGCCGGCGTCCCCAGCGGTGCCGGGGTGGTGGCACCCGCTGGGGACCGGGGAGGCATCCTGGGCACCGGGCAGGTGCTGGTGAGCCGTGCCGGGCAGCCCCAGCCAGGCCCCATGGCCTCGCCACGCTGTGAGCTGGAGGCATCTGGCCGGCAGCAGGGATGGCTGCCATGGGGCCATGGAGCGGGGGGCCCCGGGGGTGCGCTGGAGCTGGGGGTCACGGCAGCGGGTGGGTGCTGGGGGCCGGGGGGCCCTGGGGCTGTGCTGGAGCAGAGTGTCGGGGTGCCGGATGGGTGCTCGTGGCGCTGGGGCTGCAGCGGAGCAGGGGATTGGGGTGGTTTGTGGGTGCCGGGGCCCCCAGAGCGCGCTGGAGCAGGGGCTCAGAGTGCTGGCGCTGCCTTTGCCTGCCCTTTGCCCACGCCGAAGCCCAGCTCCCGTGCCAGCCGCACAGCAGCTCTTTGCCCGGCGTGCGGGGCTGCCCGCGGCAGCTCCCGGCTCCGGCTGCGGAGATCCGGGGGCACCAGGGCTGGGAGGGACGAGCATAGAAGACCTGGGGCGGGCAGCGTGGAGGGACCTGGCCACAGCTCTGCATCCATCCCCGAGCCCCTCTCACGCACTGGGTTCCCTCCTCCGTCCTCCCGACCTTCGTTTTTGTCACCCTCCAGGCTGTGCCTGAAATGGGGGGCTTTGGGGTTGTCATCACTGGGGAGAGAGGGTTTTGGGAGAAGGAGACCCCAGGCATCTTCCCCTCTGCTCTGCCGTGGCAGGGACACTCCCAGACCCCCATGTCACCCTTCCAGCCTGCCCTGAGTCTACCAGCCCCACGGCCGCCCGCGGTGGCAGGCGGGCTCCTCAGCGGGACACGGGCACGCTGGAGCCGTGCAGGGCCCCGGTGGGGCGCAGGTCTGGTGGCACCGAGCGCAGTGGCCGTGTCAGAGTACGCCTGGCCGAGGTGTGACAGGGGCAGGAAGTCACATCAGGCCGGGGCGGGGGGACGCTTCCACCCACCCACTTGTCACCTCTGCTGTCACAAGGAGGCAGCAATGGCTGGCTGGGGAGGTGAGTCCCTCTGGGCGGCCACCACCCCGGGGACAGGCAGGGACAGGGGGCTGGTGGCTCCACACACACCGACCCCTCCTCGTCCCCACTGCAAACCTGGTCACCGAGCCTGGCAGGGAGGGACAACCTGGAGAGGGATGAGCTGGGACAGAGACAGGGAGGCTGTGCCGGGCTGGAGATGGAGGCTGCGCTGCGGACCGGGAGGCTGTGCCGTGCTGGGTCAGAACACCCCTCTGCGATGCTCACCGTCCTTTCCTCCCAGGTGTCACTGTCTCAGAGGACGCAGCAAGGACCTGTCCTATCTGCCCACCACTGCTGGCAGTGACGCAGCTGCTGCGACCCAAGGTAAGGCTCCCTGCACCCCCCAGTGGCTCGGGACCCCTGGGTCAGGGGCCACCACAACCACCTGCCCTGTCCCAGCGGAGACCCATTCCCTCTGCCCCTATGCCTGCATCAGCCAGAGACTGCTGGTTCTTCCAGAAGTCTCTGACAACTCATTGCTATTATTATTATTTCTTAAACCACCCAAAGAACCCAGAAAGGCCTGAGCATTGGGGCCACAAGGGGAGGGCAGCGGGGAGCCCCCGGTCTCCAGCCACGCAGGGCTGGTGTGTCACCATGGGGTCTGCTGAGAGGGTCCGGGCATCACCCGCAGTGGAGAGAGCGGAGGATGGGGGGGGGGACGCCCCGCTCCTGCCCCCCGGCTTGGCATGCCATGGGGAGAGGTGCAGTGGGCAGGACCAGTTACAGCACCTTTGGTCCCAATGTGGTCCCTGTCGTGAGCGGATGGGCTGCCCAGCTGGGCAGCAGGGGGCTTGACCCCTCTGGTCCAGGAAAAAGGGAACAAAGCAGAGGTGAAGGGGGAGCCGGCGGTTGGGACAGGAGGCACAGTGGAGGTCTCAGGGGGCATGGATTGGCAGTGGCTCCACGTAGCCCGTCAGCCACCTGCCAGGTCCAGGCAGGACCAGGGGCTGGTTACAGCCCTCGAGAGGGAGCAGCCCGCGCCTCCAGCCACAGGGTGTTGGAAACGGCCAGACCTATCCCTGGAGGGGCTCAGGAGCAGAGATCTCCACTGCTGGGGGCTGCGGCAGGATTTAAGCACCGCTGGGTGCTGGCTGGAGGCAACGCTTTGAGCCTGGCCTCCACCGAGCGCTGCTCACACAAGGGAAGGGAGTTGAGCTTCGTCTGCGTGCTCCTGCAGGCTCCACGGGCACCGAGGGGAAGGATGACTTTAGGGCCACCCTGTGCTCTTGGCAGCACAGCACTGCAGGCATTCGGGGCCAGGACTTACCCCTGTTTTTTTAGGGACCTGCCCCCCGCAGCCGTCCCTTGCGCTGCCAAGCCAGCACGGCCACAGCAGGCAGAGCCCAGGCGACGCAGCGGGAGGAAACAACCCACACAAACACAGCCGGTGCGCAGGGGAGGAGGGAGGGTGCTGGGTGTCGCTGCTTGGCCTCTGCGCTCCTCCCAGAGGCGATGTTTCTCGCAGCCTCCCCGGCTCCCTCCCTCTCCAGCTGTCCGGCCGTCCAGCCGTGGGGACCCCTCCGGCATCCTGCTGGAGCTGAAGCCTGCTGGGTGGCAGCTTGGTCCTTAGCGTGGCATCTCAAGGGGGAAGTGACAGTGAGAGGTCACTTTGTAAATACCCCGAATGCGCATGAGGTCCAGCCACGGGCAGGTTTTTGCCTGAACAAGCGCCGTGTCGGTGTCGCCTGCAGCCTGGTGAGCACGGCGTCGAGGCAGCCAGTGTGGCCGACATGGCCAGTGTCATCCTGGAGAGCATCTTCTTGAAGCGCTCGCAGCAGAAGAAGAAAACATCTCCCCTCAACTTCAAGAAGCGTCTGTTCCTGCTGACAGAGAGCAAGCTGTCCTACTACGAGTACGACTTTGAGCGTGGGGTGAGTCCGCAGGGCCGCTGGCTGTCCCTTGCCAGCCCAAGGGGTGGGTGGATGGAGACGAGGGCCTGCGTCTCCCCATTTCCCCCACTCGGCGATCGTTCAAACCGACCCCGTCTCTTGCAGCGCCGAGGCAGCAAGAAGGGCTCGGTGGACATTGAGAAGATCACCTGCGTGGAGACAGTGGTGCCCGAAAACAACCCTCCCCCCGAGCGGCAGGTCCCGGTGAGTGTCCCCGCTTGTGTCCCCTGTCCTCTCGCCGGGGAGGTGGGCAGAGACCCTGCCCTGGGGTGGTGGGAGCTGGGAACAGCGCTGCTTGGCACGGGGGGCTCTGCACACAGAGCCTGAACCGTAACGGGGTGCACGCTGTCGCAGGGCAGGGGACAGGGGAAAGGCGAGGGCCGTGGGTCCATCTCTGCCTCTCTCTTACAGAAGAAAGGGGAGGATTACAGCAACATGGAGCAGATCTCAATCATCGAACGGTTCCCCTACCCCTTTCAGGTGAGTCCTCATCGTGCCCCCTTCGCCAGCCCGCTCCACCTGGCTGCAGTGCACCGGGGGCTGGCATTGCACCAGAGGCGAGGACAGCAGGGGGACCTGGGGACAAGCAAGGCATCACCTTGGGGATGCCCTGCTGCTGCCCGCACTGAGTGGGGCAGGCTGGTGAGCCTCCGCGGGCACCAAGGAATCGGGCAGCTCCCTTTAAGAGGAGATGGAAACCGGCTCTGAGCTTTGTCCTGCAGCTGTCGGTCCCCCGGCCGATGCTGGGGGGATGCTCTCTGCCCGCTGCTCGCTCAGCCCCCAGCCCGGCTGCCTGCCCTCGCCGGCACCCAGCGCGGCCCCCAGCACAGCGAAAGTCAGAGAAGGAAGTGGAAAGTCTCGGGGGAGGGGGCTTATTTATAACCTCCCTGTCACGGTCCCACGAGCACCAAGGGGCCAGCACACACTGGCACGGCTCGTGCTCTGCACCGGCTGCTCCGGGCGGCGGCAAGCCCGTGCTCCCCCATTTCCCCCCGCGAGCCCCCAGCCCTGTTCCGAGCACGTTGTCTGTAGGTGGTGTACGACGAGGGACCCCTCTACGTCTTCTCCCCGACAGAGGAGCTGCGCAAACGCTGGATCCATCAGCTGAAGAGTGGTGAGTTTGGGGCCCCCCAGCCCCCTGGGCAAGCAAACAGGAGCAGCCGGCTGTGCGTGCGGCGTGACTCAGAGCATTGGGTTTCCGGGGGCTCGCTGCCTCGTGGTTACATTATCCCATATCTGCGGAAGAGCGAGCTCTATCAGAAACTGCTCCCGTGACAAGCACAGTCGTAAGGCTATGCCCTTATGTGCATGGTTTGTAACATCCCCGTGCTGACACAAGCCGCTCCTGCCCGGGGAGGTGGGCACTCGCCTCCGCCACCCGCTGATCCCTACAGCACCACAACCACGTCGTCTGAGGCATCTTGCCCTCCCACAAACCTGCTCCAAATTAGCTCAAGCAGCCTCAGAAGTTATTGAGGGCAAGAGGAAATGGCAGACACGGCCACACAGCTGCGCCGGCACATGAGGGGAGGGTAGAGCCCCCGTTGCTTTAGGAAGGAAGCGAGAACGAAAAGCCTGCTCGGAGCCCGGGAGCGTTTCCCAGCCCATCCCAATCCTCGCACAGTGCTGCCGAGCTGATGCTCTGCTGCGAGGCTGCTCTCTCCTTGAGCTGGGAGCACGTTGCAGCAACACAGCGCAGAGGGGCTGGGGTGCTTGCGGTCGGACGAAATCTGATGGAGCTGCCCGTGTGCGTCTCTTGGTGTGTGTGTATCTTTCTGTGGCTGTGTGCTGGTGGGGTTAGATTAGCTGCTCGAATTGACACAGGGAAGTTTGCCCGAGCGAGGCGGAAGCAGAGCGGGCTGATAACAGGGAAGTCAGTTATTTCACGACGGCCCTGCTGCTCTGCCCCAGCAGCCAGCCCCGGCCCCACTTCCCCGCTCAAGGAGGGGGTTGCTGTGGCAGCTGAAGCCAATGTAAAATCCACAGGGAAACAGGGAGAGAAAACATTGGCTGTTTGCTGCCGGGACGCCCGCATCCTGCTCCATGGGGAGACAGGGCTCTCTGCAGCCGGTGGAGGTGGTGAGGGCCAGCAGCACGCTGAGGTGGCATTTCGGCACATCCAACTGTCCCCCTGGCCTGGGGAGCAGCAGGACGAAGCCAGTCGGTGCCTGCCTGGGGAGGGAGCAGCCCCCCAGCAAGGAAGGTCCCTGCGCAGGCAGGGGATGGTGGCAGCGCCCTGCTCTGCACACAAACAAGCCAGGTCCATCACTTTTGAAAAAAGGGGCTCAAAAGAGCTGTGGAACCACAGGCCTCAACAGCCCCGTGGGACGCTGGGCAGTTCAGCTGGCAGGAGGACCGGTTGCAGCAGGAGCTGGCCCTCCAAGCGTGTTTGTGTCCCTTTGCAGAGCTGCTAAAGAGCTTTAATCAAATCTGAGAGGAAAGGGCTGGGAGCTTGGTGGCGTAGGGCTTGCATCGCCGTGGCACTGAGACAAAAGCAACGAACCGAGGGAAACCCGAGCAGCAGGGCCATGTGACTGCGTATCAGTAGCCGAGCAAGGGGGGTGAAATGATTTACTGGCGCCGATCATCTGCATCTGGGGAGCGCAAAGCTCTCGGCAGCAGGCTGGGGACGGAGCGCTGGGTCATATGCACCTCCTCTGCCACAGTGATCCGGTACAACAGCGACCTGGTGCAGAAGTACCACCCCTGCTTCTGGATCGACGGCCAGTACCTGTGCTGCTCCCAGACCGCCAAGAACGCCATGGGCTGCAAGATCCTGGAGAGCAGGAACGGCAGTAAGACACCGGGCACCCTCCCCTTGCCCGTCCCCAGCCCTGGGGACCACCTCCCACCTGCCCAGCGCAGCCAGGGATCTGTTCTCACCTTTGTTTTCGTGTTGTGAAGGTTTAAAAGCTGGGCGGTCGCATCGCAAAACAAAGAAGCCGCTTCCCCCCACGCCCGAGGAGGATGAGGTAAGGGCCAGCGAATGTGCGTTCGCTCCAAGGTGTTTAAGGAAAGGTCTGCCTGGGAAAAGCCAACGCCTTCCATGACTGACAGAACGTTGCTCAGAACTTTACAGACCAGGGCTCGGCTCTGGAGAGGGATATCAAGGTAGTGCCCCAAGGGAGAAGGAGCTGGAACCAGGGGATGGAGCTCAAAGACCTGCGGGAAGGTCAAACGGTCTCACCCCTGAGGGTCCCCAGGGGGAGCTGGGAAGAGAGAGAAGCCCTGATATAGGGTGGAGGAGTCATGGGTTAAATCCAAAGGTATAGAGAAAAAAATTACCTTTGGTGAACACAGGTCTCCAAGGAGGAAGTATTGCAACAAAAAGCACTGGGGTGGATTGATCTCGTGGTGGAGTTACATGTGGGAGCTGAGACTAATGCCGTGCTGACCTGGCCAGTCCTGGGGAGGGTCTCACCTGGGAAATAGCATATCTGCAAGCCTCACCGTGTCCCGTGCTCTCCCTTGCTCCGGGGAAGATGGTGATGAAGCCCCTGCCTCCCGAGCCGGCCCCCAGCGCAGCGGGTGAGATGAAGAAGGTGGTGGCCCTGTACGACTACCTGCCGATGAACGCGCAGGACCTGCAGCTGCAGAAGGGCGAGGAGTACTTCATCCTGGAGGAAAGCCACCTGCCCTGGTGGAAAGCCCGTGACAAGAACGGGTAAGAGCTCCCGCCACCCATGGCTCTCCCCGCAGCTGCGTCCTGTCCCAGCATCGCTCCTGGGGCAGCCCCAGGGACCCCCACCAGGCTCTGGGGAACCCGGACTGGTCACAGGCTCTCAGACTGGCCAGCACTTTGGCTCCCGCACAGGCTGGCACATGAGGAGGGTGAGGGAGACTGCAGCAGGCTGTGGTGGTACCAGCCATCTCCAGGCATGAACACTACAGGGTGTGCACTAAGGGTTTTGAGCCCATTTCTGCTCAGATTTCTGGGACAGGTATCTGCTTTCCCCCTGGCCTCCTCCATCAGTGCATGACTGTCCCCTTTTTCTCCTGCAGGAGGGAAGGATACATCCCCAGCAACTATGTCACCAAAACCAGCAATTCACTGGAGATCTTTGAGTAAGTAGGAGAAAGCACAGGGATGTGGCAAGTTGCACTTGGTCAGAGACATTTTACATTCAGTTCTGGGCCAGGGTCAGGCCAGGCTGGGGACAGTGGAGGCTTGGGGATCTCCCTGACAGTTGTGTCCCTGTTCCAGGTGGTACTCAAAGAATATCACCCGGAGCCAAGCAGAGCAACTGCTGAAGCAGGAGGTAAGCGTTGACTCCCAGAGCTGGGTCTTCTACACAAACGACCTCCGTGGGCTGCTGTCACATCGTGTCCAGCACAGGCCAACCCTGGCTTCTGCTGGGAAGGGAATGCTGGGCACATCTCTAAGCCACCAGACAGCAGGCCAGTGCCCGCAGCTCCTCCGATGTGCGCAGCTGGAAGGGAAAGGGAGGGAGGAGGCCCAGAACACGTCCTGATCTCCAGCAGGGTGAATCAGTCTCTCTCCACTGAAATGACATGTTTCTAAATGCAGTGGATATTGGGGCCCAGCAGGTTTAGAAGCAACACGAGGCTGCCCTTTCCACTGTAGCTGACAAGAATAGAGCTGGCTAGATCTGGACCAGAAATGACTTAGGCAGCTGAGAGCCCCATGGTCCCAGCATTGCAGTCCAGCAGTGTAGTTACCCTGGACTGCCTGGGGGATAGACAGAACGAACCCTGCAGCTTGTGTCACCCCAACAGCCCGAGGAAGCATCTCTGCCCACTGTGACCTCTTCCTGGGAGGCATGTCAGTCAGTGGCTTCCAGGCACGGGCTGGAAGTAGGGCTCCTTTAACTCATTGCACCCTCTCCAGCCATGCTGGAGGGTGATTGTCCCTCACTTTAAGTCTTGCCTGCTACAACCACCTCCTCACAAACACCCTGTCCCCTCTCTCCTTTCTCTTTTAGGGTAAGGAAGGGGGCTTCATTGTCCGAGACTCTACCAGCAAGACAGGGAAATACACTGTCTCCGTCTATGCCAAGTCCTCTGTGTAAGTGGATCTAAGAATAGCTTGTTCCTATCTCAGAGGGCCCCTGCGGGCACCTCTCACCCTCCGCCTGCCCTCCCCAAGCTGCTGATCCCACATACTGTCTCTCCAGAGACCCCCAAGGCACGATCCGCCATTATGTTGTATGCTGCACCCCCCAGAATCAGTATTACCTGGCAGAAAAGCACCTGTTCAACACCATCCCGGAGCTCATCACGTACCATCAGCACAACTCTGCCGGTGAGTGCTCGTGGACACAGGCAGAGCTTGCAGCTGTAGCCTGCACCCAGTGCCCTTCACAAACTGGTAGCATCTGGGCTCCAGTGCCTGGTGCTGGCTCTGTCCCACACAGGGTGCACAGCCACCCTCTCCCTGGTCTGGGACAGCCCAGTGGCAGCTTCAGAAAGGCAAAACATCCTGGAAACACACCTCTGCTTAGCATGGCTGCAGCCCCACGGGCCTCACATCCCCTGGAGCAGCCTTTCCCCTGGCTTCCTGCAGGGCAGCATCCATCAAACACCCCTCTGCACCCACCCCACCACATCTTTCAGTAGTGCTTTGTTCTCTCTCCCGTCTGCAGCCCTCACCAGCACCTGCAGTAATGGTCTGTAAACCAGGCTGGAGGAGGCTGGAAGCAACATTGTTCTCTTTTGTTGATGCAATTTCCATCAACCCTGTTCCGGACAAAAGTAAAATATGAACCTATCCCTCTTAACCCACCCAACAACACGGTTTCCTGGATGATAGCACCTCGCAAGCATGGAATGAGGAGAGGAGGACGCAGCCCAGGGAAAGCTGGAACAAGAATGTTCCTTTGCAAGGAGAAGCTGTGACAGGCTCAAAGAGAGGACAGGGACAGAGTGAGGCCACCAGGGTTTTTACTGACATCACAGTGTCCTCACCTTACACGGAAGGCAGGCGGCTTGTGTTCCCCACTGGAACATCGTGAGTAAGCATGGTGTGGCAATGCACTTCCTTGTGTTTCAGGGCTCATATCCAGACTGAAGCACCCTGTGTCTCAACACCAGAAAAGTGCCCCTTCCACAGCTGGCCTGGGCTATGGTAAGCTGCCCTGGGCTATCTCGTGCCTCCCTGGCTGCAGGGCCTGAGGGGCACCCAGCACGGGCTCTCTACCTGCAGTAACTTGCTGGAGCTGGGATCCTGGCTGTCCCCCCGCAGCAGGGCCCACAGCGTTCCCAGTAATCACTTCCCAATACCCTCCGGCCCTCTGGGGACAGTGCTGACCAAGAGATGTGCTCCCCATCTTTGCTCCCCATCCCCTGGAGGAATAGGTCTTGGATTTCATGGATTTTCTGTGATGGTTTTTCAGGCATGCTCATGGTTTTTCAGCATGTTTTTTTCAGGCAGCACATGCTTGTGAGCGGCTCTTGGACCAGTTAGGTCAGATGACTGGGGACATGCCACGGGGAGGGCGCCTGCACCCCCATCACACTCGCACTCTCTGTCCTAGGGTCGTGGGAGATCGACCCGAAGGACCTGACCTTCCTGAAGGAACTGGGGACGGGGCAGTTTGGCGTGGTGAAGTACGGGAAATGGAGAGGCCAGTACGACGTTGCCATCAAGATGATCAGGGAGGGCTCCATGTCAGAGGATGAGTTTATCGACGAAGCCAAAGTCATGATGTAAGTGGCGAGCAGCCTCCAGGTCAATGCAGGATATGTCTTGTCAGAACGTCTGCACTCTCGGATGGTTTGGAGGGACAGTGTCAGGCAGCCTCACACACTGAAATGCATCCACGCTGCAAGAGCCTGCTCCCTTTGTGCTGGTTTGCCAGTGAGCTTTCCACCGGCAGCTAGGCCAGGAGCAGCTTCCCGTGCCAAATTCTCCCTCTCCTTATTCAGCAATGCTTCTTTTGAGGCTTGGCCTTGTAAATGCTTAGAAGTGCCCTTCTTGCCCCCAACATAGGAACCTGTCTCATGAGAAGCTGGTGCAGCTCTATGGGGTCTGCACAAAGCAGCGTCCCATCTTCATCATCACCGAGTACATGGCCAACGGCTGCCTCCTGAACTTCCTGAGGGAAACTCGGCGGCGGTTCCAGCCTGCTGAGCTGCTGGAGATGTGCAAAGATGTCTGTGAAGCTATGGAGTACCTGGAATCCAAACAGTTCCTGCACCGAGACCTGGTAGGGATGTGGCTGAAGGACACCTCTCCAGCTCAGTGGGAGCCACAGCATGTCCGAGACAGGGTCCAGCTTGTTCATCAGCATGAAGAGAGGCAACTCTGCAGCCTTCTCTTCAGAGTCTCTCTCTGAGCTTCCTGCCCACCTGAGCATGAACAGGATGCCCACCACGGCATGGCTGAAGTCACTGCTCTGCAGTGGGTTAGCAGACTGCAGAAAGGGCAGGACTAGGCAGCTTTCCAGGGGACAGGAAAGGCATTTTTGGCTAGGGCAGGGCTTTGCATCAGGCAACATGGGCAGCATCACTGGCTCAGACATGGAGAGGGAGCACTTCATCCCACTGAAAAGCTGAGCCTGCCGTTTGTCAGGCCCGTGGCTGGCGTTGCCAGCTTGTGGACTTGCTGTGTGCCGTACCCGCTCTCGTCCTGGTGCTGCTTTGTTCAGGCAAAATCCCACTGGGGAAATTGCCCCTCTCTAGATAAACAGGACACCTAGAGGGCTGTCCTGTCTTCTTTGCTGAGAACTTTGTAGCTTACCCCCGTCCAGGTGAACCTGCGGGACAAACTGGGGCAAAGCATTAGATGGATGGGGGTGAGACGAAGTTCCAGATGGTACAGGGGGATGGGAGAGCCGGGAGCAGGTAGGAGTGACTGCCTCCATCTCTCCATCCACAGGCTGCTCGCAACTGTTTGGTGAATGACCAAGGGATTGTGAAAGTCTCAGATTTTGGCCTTTCCAGGTCCGGTAGACACATTTGTGTCACTTTACTTTCTCAATTCCTCATCTCCTCCTTCAATCTCTTCTGCACTTTAGTCTTTCTCCCCGACCATTCTCTAGGTCTGCTCTTCCTCTGCCTTCTGTCTTTCATCTGTCTGGCTCAACCTTCTGCCTCTCCACTTTCTACCATCCCTTTCTTACTTCCCGCATCCCTGCTTCCCCTCCTCTTGCTGCTGCTTTCCCCCACCTCTAGTCTCCTGGCTGCAGCTTTCTTTCCACATCCCAGTTTTGGCTTTTGATATTCTTCTGTGTCACCCTAACCCTTCCTCAGTCTTGACCAACATATACTTGTTTGCAAAGGGACATTTTTGCCTGTTGAAACCCATGTGGAGTGCAAACTGTTTGCTCTGAAAGCTGTTGATTCCTTTTGGGCTTGATTGGTTGCATGGAGGAGTGAAAAGTGAAATCCAGGACAGGCACCCTGATCTGTTTATCTGCTGCAGGTATGTTCTAGATGATGAGTACACAAGCTCCATGGGGTCAAAGTTTCCAGTTCGGTGGTCTCCTCCTGAAGTGCTTCTGTACAGCAAGTTCAGCAGCAAGTCTGACGTCTGGGCTTTCGGTAAGAGCACAGCATTAATGACTCGGGGGTCCCAACAACGAGCTCCTCTACAAACCCACCTCAGACATGGGCGTTCTCGTGCCATGAAGTGTCCCCGCTGTTTCCTGCAACAGGTGTGCTGATGTGGGAAGTTTACTCTCTGGGAAAGATGCCTTATGAGAGGTTTAATAACAGCGAGACAACAGAGCACGTCATCCAAGGCCTGCGCCTCTACCGGCCCCAGCAGGCCTCGGAGCGGGTGTACGCCATCATGTACAGCTGCTGGCACGAGGTACGTTGCTGTCACCCTGGCTGTCCCCAGCACTGCCCCAGGGTCGCTGCAATGGCTCTGCAGCTCACCCGGGGCGGGGGGAGAGGGCCCTGGCAGCGGGGCACGGCGGGGGGCAGGTGCCCATCGCTCCGCTCTTGCCCCGCAGAAGGCCGAGGAGCGCCCCACCTTCACCGCGCTGCTGGGCAGCATCCTGGACATCACGGACGAGGAGCCGTGACCGCCGGGCGGGCTGCCCCCGCCCGCTCTCCCCTGCCCGGCGCCCGTGGCTGGTACTACTGGGCCGGCACTGCCCCGCGGACGGCCCCGCTCAGCGAACAGCACCTGGGCACCCACACGGCCCCGCGCTGCCCGCCACCGGGCGCCACAAGGCCCCAGTCAGCGGCGGGGCCCCTCGGCCGCCGCGGGGACGGCTCTGTGCACAATAAACGGCTCCCAACGCCCGCCGCCGGCCCCGTGCCTGCC
>VXAL01005308.1:0-11535 GCA_013399475.1 Chauna torquata | reverse complement strand
GCAAACTTTAGATTCTGTTTAGTAAGCCTGGTAACAAGTGCCCCACCATTGATTACTATTATCAGATGAGAATATGGATCATAGTCCATCTTGAATTTCTTTGCTATAAAGGAAATAATACAGATGCTGTTCTCAAGTGGTTGAACATGTGAATCCCTTGGGTGGTAACATTTGGCAAGACATTTGGTGGTTCTCTGCCTGTTACAAAGGGAAGTAGTTATACACATAACATATTTATTTCAAGATGTAATTTTGATAAATCCTACCGTTTAATTTTATTCAGTCTTTGCAAGGAGTCATATTGTGCCGAGAGAAAGTATATGTCCTTGGCAGATAATATGGATGTGAAATAAATGGGTTTGAAGAAATAAAACAAAAAGAGGGAACATTAGGAAACCAGCAAGCTGTTGAAAGAACAGTCAGCCAGACACTATCATAAAGATTTGAAATGTTGCAGTGTTTTCTTTTATGGCAGTCCTCATTCAGAAAGGTCATGATGGTATGGAGGATGAAGGCTTATCTTTATGATCTCTAGCAATTTAAAATAGGGTAAACAAATAAATCCTAAGAAGAAGAAAATGTTTATTAGTTTTCAGAGGCTTTGCAAGAGTTTAGTTAAGTTACTGAAGTGCTATGAGTGTCATAGGACATGATGAGAAGATCAGTACCTATAATCATAACCTGCAGATTTTAATGTCTCAGAAATGTTAATGCAAATTCCACATGATAATAAAAGCACAAATCTAAGATCAAGGTATCATTACATAAAATATTTCCTAAACTAATAGGTAGAGTGGAAAGAGGATAGAGGGTACAAAACAGTTGACGTCCCTGTGTAGAAAAGACAGGAAGAAAGAGAAACTTAATAAACAGATGGGGTCAGACAATCTGTCAAGGGTGTGGCAATGTTCTATTTATCTAATTTTCCACAGCCTCTCTCTGCTAAACCACCTCCATGGGTAATATCAGTGGCAGCTTCCCACTTCCGGCTATCAGTTCAAAAAGAAGTTGGTCATATTTCACAGCAGTCAATATGGTCAGAGGTAAAAGATGCCTGTTTTGAGCTTGGGTACAAGTTTAGATAGTTGAGCTGTAAACACTTCTTTTCCCAAATAATAGGATTTACACTTGCAGATCACCTTTCCTCAAGGAAGTAAATAATAGCTAATTCCCAATTCAACTAACTTCATATGCAAAATCCCAAGGTCATAATTTCTCTAGCTGGAGCCACTAAATTGACCATGCATTTAACATTAGCAATTTGTTTAAGCTTCTGTTGAATGTTCTGACATCTGCCTGTAAAAGTGTGGTAGTCAAAACTGCTTTTGCAAAACTACCTGTAGAGAAATGGAGAAAATTTCCTGAACCTCTTCTTTCTCCCTCACATCTTTGCTGCCACATATTCTTCCTTAATTTGGGTAAATTTTAAAATGATTCATAATGTGAAATGACTAAATTCTTATGATAGTAGATGGATGATGCTAATCTTTAAAATTTTGTTCTGGAAATATTTTGAACCAAGGAGAGATTTAACCTTCTATGAAAACCAAGCTAGTTTGGACTAGGCAAAACATATATGTTATGATACTGTGACTATAACAAACAAGAAAAACAGTTGGAGATACAAATTTCATAGCTTATTCAAGGATTTCTTACAAAAGACATTTTGAAAGATGCTAAAATGTAGAGGTAAACACCTCTACATGTTTTTGTTGTAGGAATCTGTTTTTATCCACAAAATAAATTATAATGGGTGATAAAAAAAATCAGGCCTATGAACAGAACTATTTTATGTTAAACAAATAGAAACTACAGACTCTAAAGGCTTTTTTTTTTTTGGCTGTACCCAGCTTAATATGAACAATACTGTTTTGACTTCACGTATATATTTTTTAAAAACAATGGAGAAATCTTAATGGATTTTTTAACAGTGAATTTTGTATTTTTGAGCTTACATTTTTATTGACATCAAAATGGCTTTTAAGAGTTTGTCTATGCTTGAAGTTTATTCTTTCCTGAAATAGAAGTGCAGCGTTTGTGATATCACTCCTCATTTCAGCAGACAGGATTATGATGCTGTACTTAGAAAATTATGGCTTAAAATGAGTAAAGAACATATAAAGTCCCTGAAACAAAGCTCCTGTTATCATGCAAATGCCTCTAATAACAAAAATATTCAGAAAAAGAAAATTGCAGAAAGCCTGTGATAGATACATAATTTTATTGGGAGAAAAGACTTTTTGAAAGTTTCATCTGACTTCTAGGAAGAATTAATGTGAGTATATTTAAAGCTTTCAAATATCATCAATGTTAACAGACTATTAATATAATGTGAGTAAAATTATATTCTGTGAATTTTGCAATATCCAAGCAGGAAGTAGCCAGAGAAACGTTGATTTGATGTTTTCTTCATATGAAAAATTTGTGAGAGCGAACTAAAATGCAAAAGGATGATAATAAGAAAGAGCTCTTTACTGGACAGTCATAGGAGGCAGTGGTATGTTTCAAGGAAAGTGATTTGTACTTAGTCGAGCCTTGAGAGTTTTCTCTTTGAGTTCACCTCATATCACTTCCACTGAAAATCTTTGCCTCCTTCTTCACTTATACTGATCCTTGTTATCCCCAAGATAAAAAACACTATAACTTTTTTTTTCTTTCCTTTTTTTTTTTTTTTTGGTGTGGGGGGGGATGGTGGTGGGGTGCAGTACTGCTTGTATTTTCAGCTTAGTTGGAGAAGTTACAATCACTGCCTATACTATTTGTCTGGTTTTAATTTGGTCAAAATTCAGTCCAAAGTTTCCTCCCATTCCACACCTCTGCCTTGTTGATTTCTGTCTATTTGTTCCTGACAATATAGTTTTCTGACTTGCATTTGCATGTCAAAAATTGACTCTGTTCCATTGAAATCAGCAGCAACCCTCCTATCAATTTCAAATGGAAATGGCAATGTCTACCAAAAAATAAGAGCAATCCCCTCCTCTCTATGGCTGTGCTACTCTGTCCATCCACTTTCATAGGCCAGCCCAATGAGGGTGAGTACACTAGCCTGTTTCCTTCATACCTGCCCTGCAAGACTGTCCCGGTATTGCCCATGGGCATGGGGCAGTCTTGGATATAAAACATGGTCCATGATATCAACAGGAAAGACCTTTTAGGAACAGTCCCATTGGATCTCCTTTCCTCAGATCAATTGTGGGATATACTTTCTTAGCCATCCTTATTGAGAGGGGTTCATGATTTATTCTAATTATTTCATCAGACTTCATGACCTCGTTAATGACTATGGCTGATTTATGCATGAATGTTGGGGACACCAGTCTTATGCATGATTGCCAAACGTTTTGGAACTACAGGCCCTGTCTCCACTGGCAAAACTGGTGGTGTGCTCCCAGGAAACATTGTTAACTTTCATTGAGTAGAGATACCTCTATTATCACACCAACAGCTATCAAAGTTGTCTGTGTCCCCACTTTAATGACCAAGGTATTCATAGGGAATTCAAACCATTCTTGCCTGCTGGTTGTTAAATGTGCCTTCTGGTGATTCAAGACTGGCTAGTGCTGCCTATAAGACCAAGTCACTATGAAGACAGTCATGAAAGTCACTGTAACCTGATGTGCACTTTTGTAATATGTTCAGAGGTTAGCTACATGCATACACACTATTTTTCCCGGCCCTGTGATGACCTTAGGTATAGCTCAAAGATAAGAAAAGCCCTGTGTGATGACATCAATGCATACATCCTGCTGGGTCACCCACTACAGTCTCCCAGAATTTCTCTCAAGATCTGCACCTCCTCCTGAACTTCTGAGAGCTGTCCAGGGGTTTTGCCTCTGCACTTACCCATAAAGCTGCCATAGTAGAATGAAAATGCAGCCCATGTGAGTATGAAATTAGTGCCTGGAATATTTTTGTGTTTTAGAAGCAAAAATGCATTAAGATTCTTTTTATATCTATCACCAAATTTAGAGAGAGAAAGAATTTTTAGAGTTAAAATTTATGCTTGTAGTTATGAGTTCTGTTTTTAACCACAATGCCTTATACACAAAGAGAAAATGGGTACCTAAGATTAATGCTTACAAATAATGAAATTTGAAGAATTCTAAACATGATTCATAAGGAATTATATTTATGGTTTGCAGTCACTTTTGCATAACTCCTCTCCTGCACCTCATATATTCATTCTGCAGACAGCTGTTAAGAAGACTTAATGCTGCTTTCTGCTGTAATCACATTTCTTATTGCAGACCCAAATTAGTTTAAGTTTTGCAGATAGGTAGTCCAATAAGCTCTGGGAAGCTTCCAAATGCTAGCATTTGCTGAGGTATCATTCTTTAAAAAAATAAGAGTTCATAATTAATATAAAACTGTCTTTTTTTTTCTTATTTTTTTTTTCTTTTTTTTTCCCCCACTTTGAGGATGAACAAACTGATATAGCTAAAAAATAACTTTTGTGTTCTCCCTTGAAGCTTTCTGATATGTTCAAAACACACATCTGGGAGTTTTAGTATGTCCAGGTGAAGTCCTTCAACCTCTTTCCCTCCTGGGGCAGATATGGGAGAAAACTAGCTATTCCATTTCTTCTGGTGAGCACTTGCCTGAAACAACTCTGAAAGTTGAATCAGCTTCATGAGATGCCACGGTAGGAAGAAGAGATGAAAAAGAGAGAGAATTGGGTTAAAGAACTAGGAGGGAATAAGGAGGCAGAGGGGAGAGCAGAAGTCATCATTCAGGTTGTATCAGCTGAATCTCCCTGATGGCTAGCACAACGGTCATCTCAGCAGCAGAATACAGACATTTTCTGTGTGTCCCAGGCTAGTAATGCTTTAATGTTGCTGAAACTTGTTGTCAGGTGGCTGCACATAACACAGCTGTGTTCAGAAATACAATTTCTGCTCAACAGTGATTGAAAAACACTCACCCATGGAAGATGTGGTAGAAAAACGGACCAGGGAAATCTTCTTTGACAAGCACAGTAGTCTGCAACAGATGAGCAAATTCTGATACCTAAATTTGCTGGGAGGCTGAGGTAAGGGACAAACATGGACTCCGCTATGTCTGTACTAGGAAACAAATGAGGCCAGGGGCTCTTTTGCTAGCTCTGCAGCCAAATGCAAATGGTATGGCACAGCATGGTATCCACACATCTAAGATCACAACAAAGCAAGATGGCTGCACCTAAACCTCCTCATAGAGCTGTCTTTGTTTTTTACTGTCCTGGAACTCTGCGTGATATTGTCTGGGAAAGAGCTAGATGGTGGGGACCAAAACTACAAGAGCGCAAAGAACAAGGAGTTAAGCAGCAAGGATGCCTACAGGCATGTGCCCAGCCTGTGCCCAAGTCGTTTTTTGATACACTCATATAGAGATTTTCAGTAAGTTTTACGACTGTTGTGGTCTTTTTTCTTTAGTGGTGGTATCAAATGGGTGTTGTCTGTGCCTTGGTTACATGTCTTAAAGCACAGACTTGCCATAACAGTGTATTTAAACGCTTACGTTATTAAAGTGCAGGGAACATTCCCCCCTGCAAGGATGGATGCGGTCAGTAGAAAATTTATTTTAATTACTATGTCTGGTTGTTACACCTGTTACATGTAGGTTATTTGCCACCTTTATTAAAAGTGGAAAAAAAACCCCAACCATACCTATATGCAGGCTGTTTGTAGAATAGTGTTAAATTTATTCACAGCTGTTTGTTTTAGTAAATAAATATTGTGTCTAATTAAAAGCAATTCCAATGCAATCTTAGCTAAAGGAAGAGCATGCAGAGCTTTAAGAAGGATATACTGTCCTTAAACATAAATCTACACTTGTCACCTAGAGATCCAATTGCCGTTTCTAGAATACAGTTTTGCAAATGATCTTTAGTTGAAAGAGTTGGTGCAATTTATTTCATGAGGTAGTAGAATTAAATATTTGAATGCATACTAATTTTGTGTTCAGTATTTGACAAGAACTTTTAAGTGTGAGTTATTGTAAACCAGCTGTTAACTGCTGCCTTTCAAACTGTTTATATAGAAAGAAAATTTCAGTGAGGAATTTGTTACTAAAGGGCCAGACAATTACATTATTTTACCAGGATCTCGGAGAGGAGTAATATATATTGCACAGTTTTCTAAAACTACAGAACACTGAGACAAGAACCAATTGTATCCTGGGGTGCATCAGGCACAGCATTGCTAATTGACTGAGGGAAGTGATTGTCCCACTCTGCGCTGGTGCAGCCTCACCTTGAGTGCTGTGTGCAGTTTTGGGCGCCACAGTATAAGAAGGACATCAAACTATCAGACAGGGTCCAAAGGAGGGCTACAAAGATGGTGAAGGGTCTAGAGGGGAAGATGTATGAGGAACGGCTGAGGTCACCTGGATTGTTCAGCCTAGAGAAGAGGAGACTGAGGGGAGGACTCATGGCGGCCTATGGCTTCCTCATGAGGGGAGCGGAGGGGCAGGTGCTGATCTCTTCTCTCTGGTGACCAGTAATAGGACCCGAGGGAATGGCATGGAGCTGGGACAGAGGAGGTTCAGGCTGGATGTTAGGAAAAGGTACTTCACCGAGAGGGTGGTCAGGCACTGGAACAGGCTCCCCAGGGAAGTGGTCATGGCACCAAGCCTCCTGGAGTTCAAGGAGTATTTGGCCAATGCTCTTAGAAAAATGGTTTGATTTTTGGGTGGTCCTGTGTGGAGTCAGGAGTTGGACTCAATGATCCCTATGGGTCCCTTCCAGCTCAGGATATTCTATGATTCTATGATTCTGAGAGACTTCTTTCCCCTCCTTCTTTTCGTGTGCCCTTCTTTGTTCCCAAAGAAAACTTCTGTTTTGATCTGACATGGAAAAGTTTAAGAACATTCTTATTGTAAAAAACAAAAGACAATAACACCTTTTTACAAACTTCCCAGAGTTCATGGAATATCTGGGAAAACGCTTTGTTTAAAATGTTTTAGTTACTTCATAAGTATTTAGAAATAAATTAGCTTCTAAGAATGTTTATTCGCAATATTTTTAGTTTAACAGAATTTGTATAAATAATTAGACATTTAATTTATAAGTAAAACCACCTGATAGCATTGTTGGTTTCTAAAATAAAAAACCTTAGTTGAGACTCCTTATTTAAATTGTGGTATAACTAATTGAATAGCAATGTGAAACAGTTTAGCTAACAAAAAGAAAAGATGTGTCTCTCCAAAAATTAAGAAGATGAATTAATACTTTGTATATTAAAAGTAAATGTTTTCAATATTTTGTAAGTAAAAAAGAGCTATGTTTGCAACTAGGAAACTTAACTTCATATCCTATAGCTGTCTACCTAGGGCTTATCTCATAAAATAAACTGGATATAAAAAATATTGCAGTTCTGAACTGTAAATACTGTGTAAACACCCTCTACAAGTCACATCTTGCATATAGTTTTTTTATTAAGAACCAGAAGTTGGTATCAGCTCTAACCCATCAAGGTAACTCTTTTCTTTCTTCATTAGCTACACAGTGGCCCAGTTTTGAAGGCCGAGTGCTTTCTTTTCCCTGGAGTCTGTGGTTATGGCTCTACACTTGAGCATGTTTGGAGCCTGAACCCAGGTCTGAGAGTTCTTGAGCCAGTAATCTAGGCTATTATGTAGAACAGTGAGGATGCTGCTTTGACCATCTTTTCAAACGGTATGACTGCACAGACAGATATGCATACCTTTTTGTTCCTTATAAATCCCTATTCATATACCACGTTTTACTCATGAAAGAACAAAAATAGTCACCTAGAGCAGTCGGGGTTGCCTGTGGAAGTGCTCAGTTTCCTGCAAAAGAATACCTAATATTGTTGCTCCCTCTTGGTTTCAGAGTTATCTAATAACTGTGATAAAGAAGCCCTTCCCAGCTGTCATCTTGAGTTGTGTAACACAGTCATACCCTGCCTATACCTTGGAACAAGACCTGGCAATATTCCCTTGCAGTCAACTCGTTGAAGAAAACCAGGCATGTAGGTAAGGTGAGCTCCAGTGGGTCCCAGTAACTGCACTATCCCTTCACCTTAGATGTAATGAAGTAACACCCTTCTCCACTGACTACAGAGGGACCTTAGAGTGCTAATCTGAGAAGCAGCAGCTCCAGAACCAGCTGTGTATCTTCTATGCCCCAGCATTTAGGGTATCTCTAAACTGTTCCACATTAGTTAGAAGATTTTCAATTTCTTCTCTTTGTTTCAAGACTTTTTTTTTTTTTTTTTTCTGCATAAGTCTGTATTCTGGATGTGGTCCTGTCTCTAGTCTGCAGAGCTATCCAATTATATTAAGGTACAACCAGGTTTGAAGTTGGTGTTAATGTTAACTCATGGGTTCTGGTTACAGTTTATATACCCTCTGTATCTTTATGAAAATAAAAAATCTATTTAGTAAAAAGAAAATCACTATGAAAGAGGTTGCCACTGTCAATAGATATGGTGAATATCTCAGAGATGGTCTAGCAATGACTCCTTTGCTATGCAATCAAAGTGCTATGCAACCAAAGAATATTTCTACCCTGAGATGATCGCCCTACAGCAGATTATGCTGGTTTTGTGGACAGAGTCTACTGGCAAGGTAGTGCGATGTTGTCAATTAGAACCAGAGTTGGGGTTCAATCCAAAGTTCACAATTTCCATAGCAGACTTTTTTTTTTTTTAACTGTCATGGCACTCAACCAAGCTCATGATAGGGTCAATGTGGCATGGTTTAACTATAAACCAACAATTTTTTTTTTTTCTCTTTTAGTGGGCTTGAGACATGTTAGTGACACAGACAGAAAACAGTAGAGGAAACAGAGCTTTTTAGGACACAAATCAGAAGTGACAAAATCTTATGATAAATCTGTCTTTTCACTTCTGTAGGCAGAAACACAACACTTTGCTATGATTCCGTTTTTATTTTATTGCTTAAATATGCAGTGTCAGTCCTTATATAATGTTTTTAACTTTTTCTTTTCACAATGGGGATTTCATGCCTCGTGTATAATTGAAATGTGTAAAATTACTGTGAAATCTTACTGAAGCATATGCTGAATTGAATATGTATAGTGTTTTTATTTTTCTACTGAGAAAGAAGGTGAGAAACACTTAGTAGTGCTAATATGAAACATTTAGGTTTCATACTAAAAAGGTAACCTAAGCTATTTGTCCCTTAATTATGGAAGATTATGAATATTGTTATTTATGAATTATAAATTGAATTATAAAAAAAACCTTTGCAATATATTTTGGTATTCAGAATAGGTGTTATCATGGTTTATATTACTAGCAAATCCTAAGTACCAGTTTTGACTTTCTGACGTAACATCTAGGAGTCAACACACTCTTGTATGTGCATACACAATACCATAGCACAGATCATGAATGCCTTGGGTGGAAAGCCGGATGCGGCTTCAAATATGGCTGCAACTCAACCCATAATTTGGTTATGACTACACTCAAAAGCTGTCAGCTCCTATTCTTTTTGCATGGCTGCTGTGTCTGCAGACCTTTTGGGATGCTGCATCTGTTGTTTGTTGTGTTCTGGGAAGGATGGCAGGTTTCAGAGGGGAGATGAGGACAGTGACAATATCAGGAGGACTAGCTGCAAGGTATGGTATATCAAAACAGTTTGAAGCACTGGCAGGAAAAAAGTACTGTAAAGAAAATGATGGAGATAGATGACAGTGAATGGGAGAAAACATCAAGTGTGTCACTGGGGAAAGAGGTTGCAGAACATGAGAAGGTAACACTGAAAGTTAGCTGAAGGAACAGATTAAAAGATTAGGTGTGAAAAAGGGAAACTAAATCTGTATGGCTCCTGTATCAACGGATCTGCTGCAAGATGTTTTGCAGTTAATGAAAGTGATTTAATTGGGTCTTTCAGGAGAAAATACAAAATTCATTTAATCATTTGCCTTGGACTGCTTAGCCTTGGTTTCAGACAGCTGGCAAATAAGAAGCCATATACATTAAAATTTGATAGAACTATTGGTAGGGTGATAAAAGACATATGAGAAGCAATATGAAAGTTTTCAGGAAGTGCACTTGATTTGTGATTAGTTTTAACTGAGGAAAATACATGGTGAAATAAGTTTTAGTTAGACAGAAAAGGAACGAGAGAAATACGAAGTCATTTTGGATGTAAAAGGCCAAAGGGTGAAGGTTAGTCTAATTTCTTTTAATTTAAAGGTGAGACTATTTTCTCAAATAAACTCAAATGTTCTTTTTTTTATGTTCCTGATTCTGGATTTATATAATTTACATTTCAGTAGTACTCATTGTTTCCAAGTAAATAAGGTTATTTAAGTTGTAGATTGTGGACATTTAAGCAATATTTTATTTAGATTGCCTTATGCATACATAATAAGCTTTACATCTTTATTGTGCTAAAATGAGGGCTGGGCTGTGCACTGTGGGCTTGAGTTTAATAAAGTTCAGTGGCAGAGTCTGGAAAGCATTCAGATCACTAAGGATAAGGATATGGAGTCATAAGGCAAAAACAAGCAAGTTCTCACATATTTCATTTATTGATGGTTGTGACATGTATGCCTGATTCCCCTGAGGTTTACCTAGTTTTTTCTAGCTACACAATATGCTGCCATTTAAGCTGGAAGTAAGAAGATTTTGCCTGAGACTAATACAAATAAATCCCCTTTGATGCTTGTTTTATCAGAGGGGAAACGTTTAATTCTGTGATGATAACTGATGGGACTATATTTACGCCATTTTCAATACATGCTTTTAACTGTCACTATATGTTTGTCAGGAATATTCCATTGTACCACTGGAGCACTAGGAACAAATATAGTCAATAATATATGAACAGTATTACCCCTATAGCTTTATTGTTTTAATTATTGCAGAGTCATAATAGACACGTTGGCTTTGCTATCCTAATATGTGCAGATCATCTTATCCTTTTTTTTTTTCCTGAGAACGTACGTTATGTCTATTAATATTAGAGTGACCTTTTAATTTTAAAACTATTTTTTAACTGGTCAGGTCATTGGGGAAAAAATAGCAGGAACTCAGGTCCCTGGGATTTTTTCATACTTACTCATACTTTGCAGAGGGATCTAGATGGATTAGAGCATTAGGCAATCATCAATGGCATGAAGTTCAACAAAGGAAAATGCTGGGTTCTGCATCTGGGATCTAATAATGCCAGACACAGGTACAAACTGGGAGATGAGTGGCTAGAGAACAGCTCAGCAGAAAGAGATCTGGGAGTGTTGGCTGACAGCAGGCTCAACATGAGTCAGAAGTGTGCCCTGGCAGCCAGGAAGACAAACCACATTTTGGGATGCACTAAACACAACACAAATAACTGGTCAAAAGAGATGATTCTCCTGCTATATTTAGCATTGGTCTGGCCTCACCTTGAATACTGTGTGCAGTTCTAGTCTCCACACTATAAAAAGGATGTTAAGATATTTGAAAGTGTCCAGAGAAGGGCAACAAAGCTGGCAAAAGGGCTGGAAGGCATGTCCTGTGAGGAGAGGCAGGGGACACGTGGGTTGTCTAGTCTGGCCAAAAGGTGACCTCAGAATCACACAGAATCACA
>VXAL01005306.1:4976-15385 GCA_013399475.1 Chauna torquata | reverse complement strand
CAGAGAGTTGGGCAGTGGGGGTGAGGGGGGGCAGAGGGTCATAGCGTGGGGCAATGAGCACTGGGGTAGCAGCTGGGCACTGGGGGCAGTGGGGTTTGAGGGGGGGGCACATTCCATCCCCAGTAGCAGAAGGCGACGCAGAAACAAGCCTGAGGGCATGGGGATGGCCCCAGCCCCTCGGCAGTGGGGGGCTCAGCACAGCGCCGTGCCAGGCTCTGTTCCTAGCCCAGGGACGGGGACAGGGCTGAGCTCTCGCCACCTGGCCCAGCTGCCTGACGGCTATTTCGGTGCCCCCGCAGCTGTTGGTACCTCCACCCCCGGCCACCCCCATGGCCTGGCCACCACACTCCCTCCCACGCTCTGGGGACCTGGCCAGCAAAGGCCACTGCCCGTCCCTGTCCCCTGCATGCTCTGCATGCCGCCGGGGCCGGAGACGTGCCCACGGGGCTGGATGCCGTGGGGCTGGCACCAGACCCTGGGGACTGTTCTTGGCGGGGCAGGAGGGTGATGCTGGGTGCCAGCCCCCCAGCCATTGCCCCATGGTGGGGAAATGCCCCCACCAGTAGCCTCCGCTCCCCGTACCAGGGCCAGAGAGGGCAGGGTGAGTAATGGGGTTGCGTGACCTTCTCCTGGCTGGCCACAGGCCAAGCAGGTCCTGCTAATGTGCTGTCAAGCATTAATTACCTCCCAGCGGGCCGGGGTCAGGGCAGCCGCAAGCAGCTGGGATGGGGGAAAGAGCAGATGGGAAGGGAGAGGGAGAAACAACAGCCCCCAGGGCAGTGGGCATGGGGAGAGCAGGGATGTGGAAGTGGGAACTGGGGAGAGGGAGGGACAAGGACGTGGGAAAAAGGTAGAGGGAGGGGTATTGATGTAAAGAAAGGGGTAGAGGGAGAGATATGGATGTAGGGAAAGGGGTAGAGGGAGGGACGCGGTCTGGGACCTGGGGCAGAAGGCGAGGGGCAGGTACAACTTCAGGGCGCAGGGCAGGCAGAGCTTTGGGGGTGCAGGCATGGGGCAGGTTCTGTTTTGGGCCCCGGGCAGGCATGCCACGGGTGCAGGGATGAGTGGGACACCCCCTGCCTTGCAGCACCCCCTGGACCCCGCATCCCCCCTGGGGCTGCGCCCAGCCGGTGCCCCCGTGACCACAAGATGCCTTGCGGTGCGGCGCTACTTCCTTGGCAGGACAACGTGTGTGTGTGTGTGTGTGTGTGTGTGCGCGCTGCCAGCAGGGCTCTGCCAGCCCCAGCCCAAAATAGACCCCGGGAGCGCTCCCGCGGAGGGGCCCAGATGTGAGTCAGAGCAGTGGGATGCAGGGCTGTTTGCGGGCTGGGGGCACTGGGGACAGAGGCAGAGGGGGCTCAGGGCAGGCATCATCCTGGGGTCGGTGCCCCCCTCCTCAGGGTGGCTGCAGGACAGCAGCTGGGGCTGACCCCCCTGCTCCTCCCTGCACCCCAAAACCTGTCCCCAACCTGTCCTGCCCCACATCTGGGGGTCTGGTGCCTGCTGCTCGCACGTGCGGTCCCACAGGAGTAGTGGGGCACAGCCCTGCACCTACACAGCAATAGCACAGGGGGCAAACCTCGAGGGAAGTGCAGCAAGATGCGGCATGTGTCTGTTGAGGGGCACAAAAGGGCCCGAACATGGGGAAACTGAGGCACGCAAGGGATGCCCATGCAGCGAGTGGCAAGTGGTGGCCAGGCTGGGACCATGGCTTTGCTAGGTGGTGGCAGTGATCAGGGGTCTGCTGCAAGCAGGGGATGGGAGGGGGCAGTTGTGGGGTGGGCTGTTGGAGGTGTCCTGTGGCTGGTGGTGGCTTGGGGACATCAGGCCCATGCCAGGCTAGGGGTGACATTCGTGCTGGTACCAGCAGGCTCGCTGCAGGGTGTAGGCTCCATGCCATGCGTCTGTCCATCCCTGTGCTGTCTGTCCACCCAAACAGGGCGTCTGTCCCACGCGTCACACTTTGTCCGTCCATCCCTGCAAGCTGTCCTCCACACTGTCCATCCATCCATCCCACACAGCTCCCTGTCCATCTGTCCCCACATGCTTTGCTCCGTACTTCGGCTGTCCCTGCCTACAGAGCTCTGCACTGTCTCTCCATCCACCCATGCACCCAGCTCTGGCTATCCCCACCATGCCACGCTCCATGCAGTCTGTCTCTGCCCATGCTCTCAGTGCTCTGTCCATCTCTCCATGCACCCTGCTCCATGTGCTCCTGCCTGCCGTGCTCCATCCTGTCTGTCTGTCCCCACGTGTAGAGCTGTCTGTCCCCTGTGACTTGCTCCATCCTGTCTGTCCCCACGCAATGCCCTGTCTGTCCTGCCCCTGCCTATGTTTGGAGGTCGGCACGCGTTGTGCCTGACACATGTTCCCAGCTCGAGCGGGAGAGATTAGCACGGGCCGGCGCTGCCCTGGGTCCGGCAGCGTCGGAGCGCGCAGGAAAATCTGAGTCACAGCTCTAGGCACCGGGGCAGCCGCAGGGCTGGTGGCACCAAGCTGTGCCCCAGGGACGGCGCAGGGACACAGGTGAGGCGCACGCTGCTCGGGCCACTCGGTCGTCCCCGTGCAACCCCAGCGGACAATGCGCCACCGGCTTTCGCTTGTGGCTTTCTTGCATGGCTCAGCCCTACAGTGGGGGTACGGGTAAGGGAGACGGGCTAGTTGTCCCTGCCCTGTGCAGCCGGTGGTGGCGGTGACCCCACTGTGGCCATGCTGGCGCAGGTGCCTGCAGCTGGTGGGATGGGAGAAGGGTCCTGGGTCCTGTTTCACAGCTGGGGATAAAAGAGCAAAGAGCTGGGAGCTGGTGAAGGGCAGAGCCAGCCCTGACACACTGCCATGGGGCAATGTGAGGTGTGATGTGGGGTTGGCCATGGGGGCAGAGTGTCCCAGCTGGGCTGCAATGGGCTAACTGGGTTGGGCTGGACCAGACTGGGTTGGACTAGGCTAGGCTGCATTGGACTGGTCTGGGCCAGGCTATACTGGCTGGATTTTGGCCGGACTGGGCTGGGCTGGACTGGAGAGGATTGGACCAGCCTGGTCCACATTTCACTAGACTGAGCTGAGCTAGACTGAACTGGGCAGTATTGGTCAGGGCAGGTTGGACTGGGCTGACTAGGTTGAGCTGGACTGGACTGGGCTAGACTAGGTTGGACTGGGCAGCACTGGGCTGGATGGGCTGGATTGAATTGAACTGGACTAAATTGGGCTGAACTGGGCTGGACTGGGCTGTTTCAGATGAGGTTGATGTTGGCTGCACTAGGCTGGGCTAAACTGGGCTGGACTGGGCTGCACTGAGCAGTGCCAGCCAGGTGTCCCCAGGCTGTCCCCTGTGTTTTACAGGAGGACGTCACATCGGTGTGGGGTACTTGACTCCACAGGACACATGGAGGAGTCAGAGGAGGACGGGGAGGACAATGAGGCGTTTCTGGAGCGGCTGATGGTGCAGACAGGCCGGGTGGTACCACGGCAGGAGCTGGAGGAGCAGTATGCCGTGCTGGAGGAGCTGGGCAGCGGCACCTACGGCCGCGTGGTGCTCACGGAGCCCCTGGATGGCGGTGAGGGGCTCTGGGGAGTCCCTTCCCCAGTGAACCCCATGCCTGCCCCATGCCCACCCCATCCCTGTCTTGCCCCACCCTGGCCCCAACCCCTCGGTGGCCACGCAGGTGCTGACCCTCTCCCTGCTCCCCAGGCTCACCGGTGGTCCTCAAGCTGATGCTGAAGGAGCACACGGAGCGGAGGGCATTCCTGCGGGAGTACTGCATCGCCCTGTGCCTCTCCAGCCACGCTGCCTGCATCCGTGCCCTGCCCGTCGCCTTTGAGAGTGCCACGCACTTCGCCTTCGGGCAGGAGCTCGCTCCAGCTGGGGACCTGTGTGCCCTCCTCACCCCGGGGGTGCGTGCTGTCCAGGGGCTCTGCCAAGGGCTGGGAGAGCACTGGGGGGGGGCCACCAGGGAGGGAATGGGGAGGAGAAGGTGCTGGGATGGCTTTGCAGTGGGCACACACAGGTGGCATGAGCAAAGAGATCCTCACGGTGGGGTGACATCTCTGTGCCAGCGGGGGAGACCCTTTGCAGTGGGGTGCAAGCTCTTGCTGTGTGTGGTGAGACCCTTTGCAGTGCAGGGATGTGGCTGGGGGGTCGCTGGGGGGTGAATTCCATGCTGGTGGCACAAGGCAGGGTGTTGAGGGCTGCAGCAGCCCCTTTGGGAGGGGGTGACGATGCCACTGTTCCAGCAGGAGGGCCTGGCGGAGGTGCTGGTGAAGCGCTGCGCCTCCCAGTTGGCCGAGGCACTGGATTTCATGCATAGCCGGGCCTTGGTGCACCGGGACATCAAGCTGGACAACGTGCTGCTCTTCGACCGTGAGTGCCGGCGGGTGAAGCTGGGCGACTTCGGGCTCACCCGCCTGCAGGGCTCGGCAGTCCGCGCCATGTCCAGTACCCTGCCCTATGCCCCGCCAGAGCTCTGCCTGCTCCAGGGCTCTGACACACTGGAGCTGGACTCCAGCCTGGATGTCTGGGCATTTGCTGTGCTGCTCTTCTGCCTCTGCACTGGCTGCTTCCCCTGGGCCGTGGCTGCCAGCCCTGACCCCCAGTTCGAGGACTTCAGCACCTGGCAGGGCAGTGTGGCAGGGCAGGAGGCACCGCCGTCCTGGCGGGGCTTCAGCTACGGGGCACAGGAGATGCTCCGGCGCCTGCTGAGGCTGGACCCCGACCGCCGGAGCCCTGCCATTGAGGTGCAGAAATACCTGTCCCTGCCATGGGTGACGGCACAGAGCGCTGGGGCTGGGCTGGATGGTGGTGACAGACAGGAGCCAGCAACTGGCAGCCCCCAGTCCCCCCTTGCCCAGGGCTGTGCCCCAGCCGGTGGCTTGGGGGGGAGCGCGGGGGGACAGTGCTCTGTGGGTGGCGGGGAGCAGGAAGATGGCAGCTGCAGCAGTGGGGATGGTGTGCCCACGCCAACTGCCAGTGCCCTGGCCTTGTGCCACTAGCCAGCATCTCTGGCGGCCCTGGGGAGGGCATGGGGGGGGGCGGTCCTTGAGGTCCAGGCCAGGGTCTTCTCATGGGCTGGGGTGGAAGCTTGGTCCTCACATGGTATCCTGGGCGAGAGCATCAGGAGCAGCAAGCCAGGGCAGAAACACTCCACAGGCAGGGGAAGGAGAAGCAACACCTGGGGTGGCATTCGAAGGGGGTCAGGGACCCTAACCCCATCTTGGCACCTCCTGCCCTGCTGATGAACATCACTCACAATGACAAAACACCCAAGCAACAAATGTGCAAGGCTGGCAAGGGAAAGACAAGGGAAAAGCAGCTGGCAGGAAGACAGAGAAATAGGAGGAGAGCAATCAATCAGAAATCATTAAGGCTGGTGCAAGGCCTTGGTAGAAGCAGATGGAAAAACTGCTCAGTATCTCTGCAGGGGAATCCAGAAACGGGTCTGACCTTTCCTCCTTGCACATATGTGTGAGGGGGCTGTCGTACCTGCTGTAATTAGTTAAGATGCTAAACAACCTCCTTCGGGTTCAGCTGAGGAAGTAAGTGTAAGCCCTCCAAGCACACAGCTGGTCTGGGAGCAGCTGCGGGGCAGATTTAGGGCTTGAGGGGAAACCCGACCAACCTGGGATTCAACTCCCTCTGAGTAATACAAGGCTCTGCCACGGGCAGGATAATTTGCACCACAAAGACTGGGTAATGCAAAAGTCTAAAGAGACGCAGGGAGAGCAAATTGGGATGGTTCTGGATGTGGAGCAGGCGGGGGGTGGGGTGGGGGGACACAAGAACAGGTTTAAGGGGCCTGAAGGGCTGCACACATTCTCAGTGCCCAGCACTTGGGTTGCAGCGGTGAAGCTTCCTAGCTCCAGGCTGTTTGCAGCAAGGTGCAGTTCCTGGGGTGAACTCAGTGTTTGGAGGCTGGACAAACGCCTGCTGAGGATCTGTGGAGGCTCCCAGCTCCCTGCTGGCTCTCAAGGCGAGCCTGGGACCCCACCAGCTTTGGGACCTGGCTGTGGCACAGTGCTGCGTGCAGGCAGGGCTCCTGGGTGCCTGCAGCTCTGCTTCAGTGCACAGTGCTCCCGCATCCCCTCCACAGTCTCTCAGAGTGGAGCGTCACCTCTCACACTCCACAGCTCTGCCTGGGGAGCCCCAAGGGCTGCAGGTGGTGCCCTCGGCCATCGGCGGGCCAGGTCTTCCTGTACCTAACAGGGGCCCACAGGGAAGCTGGGGAGGTTGTATATCAGGTTGTGTAGTGATAGGACAAGGGGTAAAGACTTTAAACTAAAAGAGGATAGGTTTAGATAGATATTACGAAGAAATTCTTCACGATGACATTGGTGAGGTACTGGAACAGGTTGCCCAGAGAAGTTGTGGATGCCCCATCCCTGGAAGTGTTCAAGACCAGGTTGGATGAGGTTCTGAGCAACCTGGTCTAGTATGAAGTGTCCCTGCCCATGGCAGGGGGGGTTGGAACTAGATGATCCTTTCCAACCAAAACCATTCTATGATTCTGTGATTCTATGATCTCCTACTAAGCGAGAGGAACCCTGCTGCACAGTGGAAGGAGAGGTGGAAATCAGCTGAGATGCTGAAGCTTAATAAAATTCTCTGTTGTTTTGCCTTTTTATAACTGTGTTTTCCCATGAGCCCTGAATCCCCTCTGGGTGCTGCGCTTTCAGAGTGAGGTACTGTAAGGGTCTCGTCCTCTCCTCTTTGCAACGCCGTTCTTCTCAGTGCCCTGCACATGCACTTTACAGCATCTCTCCTTGGGACCTGAGCAAAGCACAAACCCCACAGGGGTTCAGCCCCTGGCCCTCTGCGGGAATGGGACAGGCTGGGGGCAGGAAGGGGACAGGAGAGGCACAGGGAGCGTGGAGGTGGTGGCTGCCAGCTGGAACGCACACTGAGCACCTGACTTCGGTGGCCGAAATGTGTGCGGATGCTTTTCATTTATCGCTCTCCTAGATCGCAGCCCAGGGACTCTGGACCTGGAGGCAGTGATACTGGGCTGGACGGTGGTGCTCCCCACAGCTGTGGGTGGAAAACTCCCTCACTCTGGAGAAACCAGCTTGCTCCCACATTTCAGCTCCATCAGCCTGCTGCTGCACGTTGAGTGCTGGGGCAGGATTTCGCCACTGTAACTCTTAGCATACAAATCCTGGCAAGGGCCCTCTGCAGCCGAGGGAATGGGGTGGGATCCTGCAACCGGTTGCCAAATTCCTCCCGAGCAGCCTGGCTTTCCAGGTGCTGAAGCCTCCCTGAGCAGCACCCGCAGGCTCACCATTGAGCTGGTCTGCAAGGGAAGCGACGTTCAGTGGATAATACACTAGGTAACATTTGCAACAAGCAACGCACGAAAGAGTTTGCAGCACGAAAGAGTTTGCAGCACAAATGCAGACCTACTGAAGTAAATCAGTTTTCCACATGAATGTAAGTGCCAAGCAAAATGGGCTGTGCAAGGAAACAACCTGCTTCTCTTCCATCACCCAGACAGACAGGTCACCTGTGGATTGGCAGGGGATTCGTGCTGGTGGCTGGAGCCTGCTGAGGTTACATGCACATGGGGATGTAGGAAGCTGCGGGTTGATGACTCGAGCTGTGGAGGAGCACCTCCAGGATGAAGCTGCTAAAAGCACCTTTGCTCCAACCCATACTCTGCTCTCTCCCAGAGGTCTGGGGGCCCCCAGCTTGGTCACTGCTGCTGTAACCCCATCAGCAGACTCAGCCCTCCCAGTTGGAAGCCTGCTGCACTCTCCCAGCTCCCAGAGCAGGCTGACCATGTCCTGGCTGCCCACGGGGAGTGGGGGAGTGACTGGTGGCCACCCAATGTGCCCTGCAGTGACTCATGGCTGAGGCCAGAAGGAGATGAGAGAAGTGAAGCCACGCAGGGTGCTGTTTGGCAATGCAGGAGTGAAGCTGTCCATCCCTCAACTGCCTGGCTAAGGCACACGAGGGATGGCTGTGCCTCACAGGTGATCCGAAGGAGAGTCTTGGGGACCTTTTGGGGGGGTGCAATCTTGCAGCAACACCTTGCATCACTTATGAAGTGGAGCAGTGATGCCTGTAAATGGTAAAAGCAGCAGCTGCATCTATCGGGCCAGGATGGGAGAAACCTCATGGTCCACCAATCTTAGCTCTAGGGTACCAGGAATGAGAAAACCCACTGGGTGTCAAGGTCCGTGGGATTTATCTTCTTCTTAACACTCCTGTCTCCAGTCCCAGTGTCACAGTGACTGGGCTGTGGGGGATATGCTGCAAAACCCAGGGCCAGCTGCTGGCAAAACAATTCACCACACTATAGAGAAACAGCATGCTTTGAACATGGATGGATATGGATGTATTCTGGATTTGTACACCGGTGTGCACTGTGTGTTACAGCTGGGTGCATTCAGCAGACACATGAATAGCAAACTCCAAGAACCCCTTTTAGAGGTGACCCCTGAGGGTCATCTGTGCCATTGTGGATTACGGCACATCCTATGGGAAACTCTTCCATTTATGTCAGGCACAGGATTATTCCTAATTCCTCTTTCAGGATGGACTTTAACAATGATAGAAGCAAGACAGGAATACAACTGCAGGATGCACCGGTACCAGTGGAGAGCTGCAGCTAAGCAAGCTCTAGAGGGTCTCAGGGGTCCACTCATGGGCTGCATTAACATACAAGTCTTGTGTGCTTGAGGATAGAAAACCTTGCACCACCTGGAAGGCCAGGTGGGAGGCAAATGCTTAGGACAGACCACTGGTTTCCAGGTTTTGGGAGATGAAAATCCCTTGGCTCCACTTGCATTCCTTAAAACCTACCGGTGTGATGGCTTTCTGCTGCCTGTGCTTAGGGTGGTCACAGCCTGCCCAAAGACATGGCCTCCTCCAAGGAGGTCTCACCACAGGGGTGGGCCTCCACACGCCCCACAGCCTGTCCCAGTGCCCCGACATCAGCCGCGAAGAGTTCCGCTTCAAATCCCCTGAATCTCCCAAGTCAAATGCAAGCACTGAGACCTTTGGACAAAGAAAGTGAAAGCATCCAGTTTTCCTTGTTCATCCATGAGGCCAGAAGTGAGACTTGCAGNTGTGTGTGCCTTTTTGTGTGTGTGGGGGGGAGGGTTGAATTAGGAGGCTCTGCTTTTCTGAGAAATGGAAATTATTTGCAAGGTTTGCTCAGCTTCCAGACCTTTGTGTTTGGAAGAACAGCTGACTGAGAGGAGATGAAGCTCTGCCCATTGCCAGGGGAGCTAGCAGGCACATTGCTTGCTTTCCCAGTAGAAGAAAGTTCTCAGTCCTCTGAAGGACTTAATCATCAGGTATCCATACTTACTACTTTTCTTGTATGAAAATGCTGAGATGAAAGTCTTTCACTGTACTCTTCAAATAATCCTTCAGGCTGCCATTATGGACTGACCCAGGGTTGTGGAGCTGTATTCTGAACCCCCATAATTTATTCGGTGAGATGAAAGATGGTTTACTGGCAGGACCAGTGATTTAGTCTCATTTCTCTTGATTGTTTTTGATTAATTCTTATTTCTCGTCAGCTGTCTTTCTCCTCAAATGATGATGCAAGTGGTGCAGAAAGAGTGGCATAATGCTTCCTACAAGCTGAAAACGTTTCTTGAGAATAACGGTGGGTTACTGCAAAATCCTGAAGTTATGTTAAGGATCTGGTAGTTCAGTTCTTTAGGATTGCTTTATGGAAAATGACTGCTTATTGCATTGAGATCAACCCTGCTTTGACAGTGTTGTTGGCTTTCAGATTCTGAAAAATTCCTTTAAACTCAGCTGTGAGCCCACCCTGCATTAAAAGTGAAGCACCTCCTTGCCACCTGTGACAATCAGGAATGGATTATTTTTAACATTTAAATATTTAATAAATATTTATACAAATATTTGTTTTAATATTACTTTTTAATCACTCAAGGGGGAACTAGATGAAGGCAGTGACATTTCATTCTATTTCCCTCTGCATTATACAGACTCTTCCAGGAAAAATGATGTCCCAAGGAGTAGGAAAGGTCTAGTGGAAAGGTCTAGTGGAAGGTGCCCATGCTTGTGGCAGGGAGGTTGGACTGGATGATCTTCAAGGGTCACTTCCAACTCAAACTTTTCTATGATTCTGTGATGTGCCTTCCCTTGTACTTGCCTCTGTTGACTTCTTGCAAACAAGCCAGCCCCTGGCTGAGGCTGTTAGGTCTTGTTCTTGCAAAAAGGCTGCATGTTCCTAGCCCTGTCAAATTACAAGCTTTGCAGCTTGTTTGAACTGGGGTTAAGGTGAGAGCAATTGGTAAGAGATTTACTGAAAGGTTTTCTCCAAGCTAATCCTTGGAGGTCTTTGTGAGCATTGAGACCATTTCCTCGGAGTCACACTGGATGTTTCTTTTTGCAGTGTCCACAGATGAAGGATTTATCATAGCAAGTAAACATTTTATTT
>VXAL01005298.1:0-19727 GCA_013399475.1 Chauna torquata | reverse complement strand
TTATTATTATTTTTAAAGCCAGTCCCATCTCATGCCCTGTAGGCCAATTAGCATTTATTTTATGACACTAGTAGCAGTCACAGGCAGTGACAGCCCTGGTAACAAGCCAGATGATGGCACTGGTAGTGTTAACGTAAGACATGAGCTTCAGTGTATCTTGAAAACAGAGTTCATTGTCTTGGATTTTGTCAGACTGGCTTTCCTGAATGTGGGGCTGGCAGTAAATTTGGTACTTGCAGAGGAAGAACCTCAACAAACTGGAGCTGGGTGCAGCATTCATCAATATACCCAGCAATGCCTGTTTCTGGTCTTGGCAGCCTCTCAGAATATTTACAGGGTCTGCTGTCTAGTACAATCTTTTTGAAATGAAAGCCATCACCCAGAGGTAGGGTCATAATGGCCTAATGGCAGATACAGAAGGAAGTTGCTGGCCTCAGCCACTGGAAGAGTTGATGTCTGTTCTATGTAGTGCTAAACTGTGCTTTTTGAGATGCATAATAAAAGTTATTTATGGACACCGATAAAGTGGTATCTGTTGTATAATATCACAGATAGGCATAAGGACAATAACAAAAGGCAGCTGGTTTAGTAAGCTCTGTTTGCTGCAGAAATGTGCTGTTCTTTGTGAATTGAAATAAAAAAGTGGGGGAAGAATGTTGTGATTTTTGTGGATTCTGGCATTTGCAATCATTCTTGCTTTGCAATGTGCTTACAAAGACAATTATGTGGGTCCCACGTCAGTATTATATTTGTCATGACTAGCGCCTTATTAGAGGACAGCTGCTCCTCTCTGCTCAGCACATATACTTAACTACCACTGATGATAATAAAAGTTAAGAATGTAACCCTCCTCTGTGCTACGCCAAAGTAGGATGTTGGAGCGCTTATGGTTTTAGTTAATTAATGCAGGTGTGAAACAGGAATGAAGCAGTGATGAATCTGGGACTATTCACATGCTTGTTAAGAGTGCAGTGCCTGTAAGGATGCTTTGAACTTCCAGCAATTCTCAGTTGGCCCTTGTAACAGGTGAGCAAGAAACTCACCATCTGAGTGTCTCATATCATGCTGAGTGCCTTCACTAGAAGGCCAGGTACTCAGGTCCCTGTCAATCTAGTGCAGCCTCGAGCAATATTGGTGCACAAGGAATATTTCCAAGTTGTAAGCATCTTATGGTAACTCCTCAGTCTCTCTCTAATTCCAGTAGAATTAAAAGTGTGTGACCAGCAGATTTCTCCAGAGTTCCTCAGATAGTGTAATGGTGCTTTGGCTGCTGTTGCTTCTGTGAGAACTGGGCTGATTTGGATTAAAGACAAATATAGAAGTGGCACAGTGCCACCATAATGCAGTTAAGAGCTAATGTAAAATCAACCAGAAAAAGTATTTCCAAAAAACAGCAAGATTGGTTGGCCAAACCCAAGAACATAGTTTCAGGACCCACCTCTTGGCATTTTGGCTATTGTAATGAGTTGCATGTGCACATCCTTCAGAACTTGCTTCCCTCAGCTCAGATCTGCATAGTGTGCAGCTCAGACTGGCTTAGTGAATGCAAACGTCTGCCTCTCTGTTTGTGTAGGTTTTTCTTTTGTTCCTCCTTTTGGTTGTTTTTTCAAGGTTTGAATGAATTAGAAGTTCTGCAGTATTTGGGGTAGCTAATTGGGCTTCTGGGTATAAACAAACCCTGACTTTTCTTGGAAGGTGAAAAAATACTGTTCTGAAAACTGCAGGATCTATTCCAGACAGTTTCCTTACTAATTTAAGTCAAGACAGTTATTCAAAACCACAGTGGTGAATGGATTGAACAGTTAATATTTGACATTTCTTTTTATGAATACACTGTTTAAAAATAGCTGGCTTTTGACACAGTGCTGGTATGTTTTTATATGAATAAGAAAACCTAGATTTATAATAAAGAGTTCCCTATTACCTTTTGGTTTGTGGACTCCGGAGAATGATTGCACTGAAGATCCTAACTGCTCTGATATTCAGCACAAGTATTGACACATTCAATCATAATGGCTCGAGGGGTGGGGGGGGGCATTCANTATGAAAATGAAAACTGATAATCCTAACAAGTGCCAGAAAAGTACTTTAGAGCAGCCTTGTCTGAGGCAGTTTGGAAGGTATGTATGTCACAAATGGAATATATGGGAGATGCAAACTGTATTTTCAACTCTCCGGACTTCAGGAAAACTATTCTAATCTTGGTACCTCAGGCTCACCTGTACAATTTAGGACAAGATTTTTTCTGATCTCAAAGATGTCTCCCCATGTTCATAGTGCCCAGCTGTGGCTTGGGTTTTGGGAAGACTGGCGAGAGCATTTGCAGTATCTGTGTAACTTGTGAATGATGTCACCATTCTTACCCCAACATAGCAATGGCCACTGAGTTGGCCACATCCCAAGTCTTTAAGTGTTAAATGATTTCACAGTGAAATGCCTCAGTTTCTTACCCACATAATCCAGCAGGAAGGTGGGGAAGAAAGCTCAGTCTGATGCAGAGACCTGAGACTCTGACAGGGGATTGTCTCAGATCTTCAGTGAAGCCTCATAGTTTAGAGCTGTTACACCATTTATTCTGAAGATGGTGAAATTTATTGAGAGGAGTGTGCTGAAGCATGCTTGCTGAGGGAAGGGATAGATAGTCTTCCAGGAGCATTTGCACATAAAGTGTCAGCTTGCTTTTGTGAGGAACCTGTCCTGATGAATGATGTGGTCCCTGCTGATTGTGTCTTCCTAATTGTGCAGACCTTTCCTAGAGCGGTGTGGTTTTGTGCTGCCTCTTACATAGGGTTCAACCTAGACCCAAATGATCAGTGTGAGATGATGGGTAACTATTCATTTCTACTAAAAGTATCATGCTTTATATGGTAGCCATACTGGAACTTGTATAAGGTCAGTATGCTAACGCAGCCACCTGAATCCCTTTAGAACATCAAATTTGATAAAATGTGCTTAGTGAATATTTTTAAAAGGTCAAAAAGTAAAGATGATTTATTTACTTCAATTGAAATTCAGCAGGTCTTAGGTTAAGGTGAGGGAAAAAGAAAATAAATCTCTAGAATTATGTTATACTTGACAGGATATTGATCAATAATTGTCTCAACATGAGCTGATAGTGAGCTGAAAAGTAGTTTTACAAATTTACATATGTATTTCTGATTGGCAGTTCTTTTTGTAATACTGATCTGCCTAGATTTTTGTTCCATGCTTTGCTTCCACATTAATGTTTCAGGAATGTCAGACCATCCTTATTTTTTATTAAAAATGGGTTAGAAAATCATGTATTTCAGTTAATGTTCCTACAGTGTAGGAAAAATACTTGCTTTGACATTATTAGCATGCTAATTTCATGAAGCAGAATGTTTTACGCAACAGTAGTTTTAATGGATAGCCCATGCCGTGAGTAGTGCTATCATAAAGAAGTTAGCCTTGGAAGGGGGACGTGCAGTCCATAGGCATTTAGTAATCGCTTAGGGAAGATGTGCATCTATAAAGTTCTTTTAACAAGGGTACTCATATTTGCAGAATATTATATAGTTATTTTCTTTTATAACCCCTTTCTTGTTGCGTCTACTTTACTATGGCTGCAGAAGTAATACAAGCTCTTTCACTAGCCAGCTAGTATCATCTTAAAGTAGATATTTCTAGTGCATGATATTGGAGACCTGCATCATTTTCTGTACCTCCTTCTTTATTTGCTACCATACTTTCCCATCCATGCAAGCACGTGAAAGGAATTCACACCAGCTACCTCGGTGCCGAGGCTACCTATTAAGGTGATGTAGGCAGGCAGGTGCCCCAAGGGGCGAATTCACTGCTCTTTATTGGTATTTGGCAAACTTAACTTAGGTGCTCTAAATCATTCTCTGGAAGAACCAGCATCTCTACTAACTTGATACAGAATATCAGGTCCTAAATTAGGTACCTAGAGTACACAGAATGCCTACACACTGTCCGCCCCCATGCACACCTGGTGTAGCACTCTGTGCTAAGTGTACAGTAGCTTAAAATATTGACAAAACTTTTTTTCTTCCCTCCTTTTTTTTTTTTTTTTCCCCCCTGTATTAGCTTTCAGTGCCTTCATCTTTGTAATCTGTTGTGCAACAGCTCTGGCAAGCTCTCCTCATCAGGAGCCCAGGCTGACTGGCTGGCCTGGACCAGCTGTAGGGCTGTGGTCTCTTTTGGTGGAATGTTGACAGAAGACTTGGAGAATGGCAGACTCCTTTGCAGGGCCTGTTACCACTTATCCTGGCAGATATGTTGCGTGATGTAGTATGCTGCTTCTGAAGCAGGACAGGTCTAAAGAAACGTAGAATTGAAAGGCAGATGCTCAGGCAGCTCTGCCCTGTCTCCTCCACAGATATATACACACGTGTGTGTGCACACGCTGCTATAACCAGATTTGTTAACTGACAGCATTTGCCTATGAGTCTGCACAGTACGTTAAGAAAAAACAAACAAACAAACAAAAAGAATCTATTTCTTCAGGTTTGCTTTTGTAATAAGATGGATATAATTGTAAACAGGAAAGCTGTAAAATAGAGTTAATAAAATTCATCCGTATAAGGATTGTTTACCCTCGTAATGGTGACTGAGTCTCTGCTTTTCAAGAGCTGACACGCACTAATGGAGAATGTGAGAGTGTTTTTTTTCCATACCCTCTTTTTGTCACTGTTCATATCTTTTCGCCACTTGGGTCCTACTTGTATTACTTCCTTGAAATGTCTTGGTAGTAGCAAAAGGTATCTAGAGCCATTGCTTATTTGTTGTATTAGCTCGTGTTCTCCTGCTGCTACGAGAAGTATAACTTGCAAAGCTATAAACTAAGATATATAAGCATCAACAATTGCCTACTAGGTAGCTAGCAGGAGATAACGGGATATTTCTGGACAGAATCACTCCTGATTCTTTCATATGTTGGCAAGGCTTAATGAATCTTCTTGGTTGCAGTTAATTGTCTATTTGGTGACAAAGTAATGTCTAGCCAAACAATCTACCTATATTTCTTTGGCTATCATTTTTATTCCTATAGGTAACAGGTTAACAATGTGAGGGGAATATCAGTTCAGTTGCAGAAAAACAGGAGGAAAAAATGCAGAGAAGATCCCAAGAAATTCTGCACGTGTTGGGGAAAGGCATCTTGAGTGAAAAAATTCCATTGACCTAAATGAATGAGATGATAGTAAGGCTTAGTAATTTCAAGAAATGCAGTTAGGAAAATAAGAACTGATTTTTGACATAGTAACAGAACCATCAGGAGATGTGGGGATAAAGGAATAGGGAGAGGAGTTGGAGGGAAGAGAAAGGAGACAGAGTCCCATCAGAGATGGGACTGATTTTAAATTCTGAGAATTTAATTTCACAGGGGTGTGTTTTTCCCCCAGACCAACCTCATTTTTTATACTGCTCTGAAATCTTAAAGGTCAAAATGAATAATAGTTTTTCAAGGATTCATAGTCCAGATGAGATGAAGGGGCTGAAGGAAGTATGCCAGTTTGAAAAATTTATTTGATCTATTTATACGTATACAGGAAATGTGTGTGCACATTATACACACACACATATATATATACAGGAGAAAAAAGGGTATGTCAGTGGTATGTAAAGATGTCATATTTAGTATCAAATTCATATTTGAAGCAGTGATGTGTCAGGTCTTGCAGGTGTCCTGAAGCACATACATGATGATACTCAATATGTCATGGAGTCTGGGGATTTTCACACTAAAACTGATATACTTTTAAAGCTTGAGATGGAAAACTGGACTTCATGGAGACAATGTTAGTACATGTAGCTTAGGCATAGGCAGAGACTTAATCCATATGTTGACTAATGGGTAAGTATAAGCAGTGGGTTACATGTCCATTTTCAGCACAGTGTTGCAACAAAGGAGGCAGCAGCTTAAGCAAATATGCATAAGTGAAGTCATAGCTCTGAACGTGTGTGCTGTGAGGTTTTTAAAATAGAATTCTGGTGAATTTAATTGAATCATATTCTCCTACGCTGCATGGGTGGTACTCAGGACTTCAGGAGAATGGATGATAAATCTGATACTAATGGAAGCATATTAGAAACAGATAAGAATTTATCTTGATGCGTGTATCACAGGTGAATTTGTCTTTAGCAGACCTATGAGCTGAGTAAATGATAAATGTTTCATATTTATGTCATTGAATTAAATGGGAAAGGCCATTCATGCTGCCACTTTCTACTATTATTACTGACGCTAGACTGCTAATTTGGGAGAAGCAGGAAGGAGAGGAGAGAAAAAGTAACCTGGGTAATGAGTGGAGGTGGCAGGCTCCAGGACTCTGCTGGGTCTGAAGTCCTCTTCAGAGATGGTATGAACTCCAGGGGCCAGTAGAGATGGTAGATGTTCGCTGCTGGAGCTGGCTGACCGGGGATCTGGTTGGTTTAGAGGCATTGGATCAGCACCCTGGGGAACAGAGAGGTCTGTGGAGACCAGAGGGGTGGACAAACAGTTGCACGCACACAAGGGGTTCTTTGTTATGCCAGTAGCCAGTCAGGCTGGCCATCGGAACCGATGTTTCCTTTGGTGGGGAAATGCCCTGTGTTCCTGTTCATTCTAGTCACCTGTGGCTCAGTCAGCTGAGCCATTTGAGTTGTGTGTGTGGAAAAAATACTTTTAGCTTACATGGTCTAGCAGCAAGCACGTGCACTTCAAGTTTATTTTGTAAAAAAAAATAAAAAATATCCCAGTAATGTTAAAGTTGTAACATAGTCTGTAGTTTGTACTGACTATATTTAAAAAGTCTACTAGAATTCAAGCTTCAGCTTAGATTTTACAGTAAAGAAATCAGTATAAAGTGAGGACCCTGTGTGATGACGATGAGAGAGCTTTTATTCACCAATTGTATAAACTTTTATTTTTAAAGCAAAACTAAGCCCACAGTAACAAGATACACGATAAAGGAACAACTGCATTCCAATTGGGCAGCCTTCGTAGTTTTTTTTAAGACTACTCACAGTAAGAGACCATTTGGTTAAAGCAAGGTGGTAGTTTGCAGGTCTCTCCTACTTCTGAAACATGCTCTTTTTTGCTTTTTCACTCACTTAACTTACAAAAACATCAAATCACTTTCCTTTCATATTTTTCTTTGCTTTTTTTTTTTTGATATGCACTACATGCTTTGTAGTTGCTGAATGTATATAAAAAAGTGTTATTTTGATTTTGTAGGGGGTTAATTCTTACAAATGTGAGCTTTTAACTGTCTTTTCTTTGATTTTAGTACTCCTTTAAAAATTTGATTTTTTTTGCACTTCATCAATTACCACACAAATGTTAAATTTTGAGTATAAGTATTACTCAATCCCCTGAAGCTTTACTGATATGATATTGGTATGTCTAGTAACTTACTAAGCTAAATGATTTTCCCTTAGTTTGCTCATCTATACTCACTGTTTCAGCTCACCTTAACTTTTAATGAGGCCTGAAGGCAACATCCTTTTGCTGCTTTACCTATGCAGTAAACTAAGAAATAGTAAATGTAGTGAAACTATTTAAATTCATCCTGTGGACCTGCCTCGGGTCCTAACATAGATAAGTTGCTTTGTTTCTGTGCAATGAATGGGGTGAGTGGGGCAGGCAGAAGTGAGGTGAGGGTGGGGAAGGTGCCTCAGCCCCCTTCCTGCCTGGGGTTTAGGTGTCCATCCTCTGCCCACCTTCAACATGTGTGTGGGGTTAGGATCTGCACTTGCAACTTGTGCTGGAGTCAGGCACTGAGATTGCTCCTTTGGTACCGAGGGGCGGCTCAGTCCTTCGTGTCACAGCGTGTCTGAAGAAGGAGCAGTGGTAGCTTTAGTGGTGCCCATTTTTCACATAATAGGTGACTTCTTGGATTGCTCACACAAGAAAAAGGCATCCATTCCTTGCCCTCTTGAGCAGATGGGAGCTGAAGCCTTCATTTCTCTACCATCCTGAGAGGACCCTCGCCAGCAGCCCAGGAGCAGTGGGAGCATCTATCCGTTTCTCTTTCAGGCTGGGTCAAGAATGGTAGAGAGAAATGAAAAGGAGGCCTGAGGTCCATATGTGTGTAATGGAGGAGTTCTGTACAGAAAAGTACTTGTGCTCAGCTCCTTGGACCACTTAACAACTTTTCTGTTATCAGATGCATACAGATGCATAAACAGAATAAAGAGCAGACCTATACTGGAAATTTGTTTAGTATGGTATTGAGTCAGGTAGAAGTAAACTCTGTGACTTGTCCAGAGTCATGACACCAATCAGTTGTAACTGGACCTGAAGCCTTAACCCTTGATGTTTTCCATTCCAGGAGTGATTTTGATTTCTTCTTTAGTAAACTGGTTCAAAACTCAGTTACAGGTCTAGGTAACTGAATTTTGACTTATCACTGCTGCAATGCCTCTTTATGAAACAAAAGATCTTATTAAAAATATTAACAAAACTCCTAAGAAAATTCCTTATTGAAGCTACTTTGTTACCATGCCAAGTTGCTTTGTCAGGAGAAGCAGGATTGAGGTAGAAGGATCAAATGTAGCTTCTATTTCTTTTGCTCACATTCTAAAATGTGGTTGTTTCTGTCATCCTTAGCAGTTATCTAAAAAAAGCCTTACAAGGTGAATTTTTTTAAGCTTACTTTCTTCTGCTAAGTTACTGGTCATAGTCTGATTTCATTCAGTGAGACTTTAAAGCCAGTTTCAACAATAAGAAAAAATGAGTATGCTTGGAGTTCTATGTGCCTGCTAGAAACACTGCGTAAGACTGAATCCAGGCAGTATGAAAACTGTCATAACATCGCTCTTTTTTGCTCATTCTGTCATCTCCAAGTCCTCCCTGCAGATTGCTGCCCTGTGCGTGTAGCTGGCTGCAACCTGAGACTCAGTCCTCTCAGGAGCAGGATGAGGGGCCAAGGGTGGTGAGCAAAGTGCTAGCACTCTGCACCAAATTGTGTTTTTTCTCCTTTTAAGTATGCCTTTTTTATTTCTCTGAACAGCTCTTTCAAGCAATTTCCAGAGCAGCTGAAGATACTCTGATGTTTGAATTGGGATTTTTCTGGTCATCTTTCCTGCGTGTTCTTTTCAATGTGCCTGAACCACATTTTGCACAGGATGGTGTTTCTGCTCACCGTTGGCCCATGTTTTACATCTCTGGTATCCCGCAGGCAGAACTGAGGTGTTCTTTTTCTAACCTGTCCTTCTCTTTGGCTGTGTCATCCTTTGAATCTTGGGGAAAAAAGAGGATGTTTTGGTTTATTTATTGTATATCCATCTGATTACTGTTGCTATGAGCTTACTGCCATCTGCCAGACTAGGAAAAAAAAACAACAAAAAAAACAACCTTACAGTAAAATGTATTTCTTTATGACCTACAGTCTGCATAAATACAGCTCTGGTACTGTTGAATGGACAGTTTTCTTTCTGGGTTCTAAAAGTCAGTGATGTTTTTTCCTGTTTCCACTGTTTTTCAGTTCAGGCAAATGTGTTTTCAATGGACCAATTCTGAGACTAGGAAAGTAAGACTGAAGTTTTTGAAAGCTGCCACTGTTTTTTTTTTTTTCCCAGATCTGTTAAAAATTTAAATATAAAATACTTTTTTTGGCAGCTTTGAAAGTCTTAGCTTATGGGAACTCTGTTACAATTGCCAGAGTTACAGTACACGCAACCTGTATATCAGCCAAGCTATTCAAGGAAATTATTGGTAGCCACAATTATGCAAAAACATTAATGTAGTAGCTTTGCTATCTTGCCTCAGTTTTTCTTCCAGACTACTTGCAGTAAAAAGTATGATTACTTCATTGGAAATGTGCTGCTTGCTATTATTCCTTAAATCTTTGCTGTTGTATTTTCTTTTCTCTGTCTTATTTGTATTTCTCTTACTACATGCGTAAAAATTCATCAGATGATGGTGTTCGACATTTGTAAAGCTTGGAATGATCCTTCTATTTGGCAGTACAAAGCTCAAACAGGGACCTTTTCCAGTTTTGGTTACTTCTGAATGTAATGCCTTCTAGCTTTCACCTCCGTTTTACTCACCTGTCTTTGCAATTGTAAATATTTTCAAAAAGAAGAAATATAGTAGAAATCAGTTTCCTGACTATTTTTCATTTCCCCTTTTTTCTCCCACATCGTCTTCCAATAACATTTTAAAGCATATGTATCTGACTTCCTTTTCTATAGGAGGCAATTAAATGTTATGCTAAATGTATTCTTTAGAAACAGATGGGCAGTTATATGCATGATATCAGATGCTATCTCAATATCTTTAAAGTATATCCTAATACGAATTTTTTACTCATGTATAAGTTATTCTCTCTTTAAGGAACTGATAAGTAATATTAGTAGTTAGAATTTGTATGAGATAAAAATTAATTTAAGAAATTCTTTAAGCCTAATTTTTGTTACATTCAAAGCATATTTTCCTTCCGTTTATCTAGCGCAGGCACAAGACCAGCTTGTGCTGACTTTGTGAATAAAGAAAACAAAAGAAAGAAAACAAAAACAGTTATGATCAAAAAGGACATGGAACATCTTCAGTGTCTGGGGACATCTCTCCTGATAAATTTGTATGCCAGGACTGAAGTAAGACTACAGCTGTGTTCTCCATGTAAAAATACCAACTAACATAGATCCCCACCTGACAAAGCTGACAGACCTGTTATGATAGGTTGCAAGTCTTGGTAAATTATCAAAGGCTACAAACTTTCCAGTATTCCTGGTCACCCAGAGGAATACATGCTGGAAGTGGTTGTCACTGACCCATCTCCTTCGGTAGCCGTGGGGAATCTCCTCAGTTCTGAAAGTTCTTCCAAGAACTGGTTGGAAAGCAAGAGGTTACTTTGTCTGCCATTTATGTTGCCTCATCTTTTGCAGCCTAGAATATGAAAGATTTATATTAAATATTTAAAAAAAAAAGAATTAAGGAATGTAGTTTGCTGCCAGTGGTAGTGTTTGCTGAGATAGAAGTTCAGATGCTAGCGGTATTGAAAATTGAGTTGAGAAGGTGATGTGGATTTTAAGCGGTGATCCTTTGAGTAAAGCTGCAGTGAGCAAGTCCTTGTGCCTGTTCATTTTAGAAATCTGTTGAAGGGTCTCAACTTGTTATCACTAAACTCTGTGACAGTGTAAAATGGCTTTGTTTTACTACCATATCTGTAAAGTTTCTACTGACTTGTGGAGTTTAACCCCTTAGGGTCAGTCAGGAAAAATACAGATTTCTGTTGTTCACAAACACTCTGACTCTTCCTATATATACATATATACTCTTACAGTGCATTCCATTTCAGACTCTTTTACAATGCCTAACTATCTCATAGCAATATTTTGAGAATGATACTCTCTCTGAGTTTCACACCAACAGAAAAGCTGAGGTTGCTGCATAGTCATTGATTAAGCAGTAATAAATGATTTTACCAAAGTATAACCTCAGCTTCATGTTCAGCTCAACTGATTTCCAAATCCAAAAGTTTCCTCTAAGAAAAGATTTTTTTTTTTCAGTGCTAGTATAATTTTATTTTCCATACAGCTTCAGAAATAAATATTGTTAGAATGATCAAAGTGAATCACCCATGTTTTCCAATTAAAACAAATATTTGGAAATGCTCATCACTAAGCTATGTGTGAATTTGGCCTAGTATATTAACTTTTGGAAAATATTTTATACTATAAGCAGGCATGTTTAGTCAACAGCAACAATCCAACCAGTAGCTATACTCACAGTCTGGATTAACAGCTTTCTGTAGGGCTATATTAAGTCTGTCTTTTTCAAGGAATCTCTTTGTTTTAAACAATTAAAAACAAAACAAAACAAAACAAAACCAAAGTTGCCAGCCTAAAGAGGATGTAATTCAGGTTTTAATTAAACATAAAGTTTACAGTTGGTAGAATGAATTTTATTATGAATTTTATTGTGCTTCACCTAAGACCATGTATGTTTAGCTTCAAATATTTTCAGTTTTTCATGTTCCTTGACTTTACTCTAGAAAATGAGCACATACTGTAAAAGTTATAATTGATTAATATTGTATTTTTTTCAATTACTATTATACTTTAAATGCTACTTAGATATTTTTACCAAGTGATTATATACTGTTCTTAAAATATTTACTTTTTAAATGGTAGGAGTTGTATTCAGTAAAAATTTACATATAAATTACATCTTTTGCTTGAAAAATGGCAGAACACACAGGACAAGAAGAGGAAAAAAGTGATTTCCCAGGTTTGCTGTTCTGTCAAAGGTGGCTTTCAAATTTGTCATCGGCAAGTGCTCAACTTTGCCAACAAATTTAGACTTTGGAACTGAAAAGTAGATATTTATTCTACAAACTGGCTTATATTTTTTAAGATAGGAGCGCTGTGGAATTTTGCAAACATGAAAAATACTTTTTTATTTGGACAATTGTTTTGGATAGTTTCTGATTACTTATCTAGTGTGAAATCAATCATGGCTCAATAAATGTAACTTGTATAACGCTCACTGTGCTGTAGAGAATCCTACTTTGTCACTGAAAGGCGAAGCAGGATTTCAGGCCCAGTTCTTACATGGATTTTCACGTCTGGTAAAGTGTCTGGCTTAGCTCTCTCTCTTTCTCTGTCTCTCTCTTTTTTTTTTTTTATGGCTACCTATGCTGTCTGTGGAGGTCCTTATGCTTCACTACTGTGTAAGTGTTGCTGAGGTCTTGAGTGTTGATGGCTTGCTATAAAGGCTAATGCAGGTTCCACTTTCTCAGTTTAATTCCTGTAAAGATACAAAGATGCAAAGTTTGTAGTTTTTTGTTTTTTTTTCCCCCTAACAAGATTCTGACTTCAAAAAGTAGACACAGCCTTTGATACATCAGAATACAAGAATAACAGTTCTGAAGCAACAATCCAGAGTTGTCTGATTATCTCTGGTCTTAGTTTTTCTTAACACGTGCTTTTTCACCTATCTTTAGTCTTTATCACTTTTGAAATACGTGCTAAGAGAGCTGTGTGATCATGTGATTAAAGACTATATTGTAATGCTTATGTTAATGGTGTATCATAACGCTGGAAGACTACATTTGTAGAGACGGGCTTTTGACATTTTTCTAAAATTCACATGTGGCTTTTCTCCAAATGTTTTAATCAACATTTTTGCGGTTTTCCTTTTTATAAAGCACACACTACACATAAACACACAAATGCACACAATGAAAAGACATTAAATTCTTCCATTTCAAACCCTACTGGCTGCTAGTTGAGTCTGCAGTCACTGATAGCTGTCATAGACTGCTTGACCTCCTTTGTGTCAGTCATTAGTGGAGTCTAGTGTCTGCAGCATGCTTTGAGGATGGATTTCACAGCTGTTTGCTGACAGCAGAGGAGCATTGAGACATGCAAGATGTACAGCCCCTTTGACTCTGGGTCATGCGGTGGTGTCCTTCCAAAGCTGAAGGACGCTTCCTTCAGAACCTAGAACTCGACTCTAGAGTCATAAGTCTGCTCTCAGCAAGCAGTTAGGAAACCTTTTGTCAAAATGTTTCGTCTCCAGAAATAGTTGCTGAGAATAGTAAGATCTTGCCATCGATTACATGCTATGTTAATTTTTCTGGCTGTCATATAGTCTGCTCTTAGTAACCTTGTAAACTCTGTTACAAACCTATGGGTTGGTTGAAACCTTGGGATGGGGAGGAGCGCTTCCACCTCGTGGGTAGTCTTTCATATTCATTATGATTCCCATTTCCTGAAACTTCAGCATCCTCAGGGACTGGAGCGCTGCTTTGTGTATGGCCAACACTCTGGAGGACAGCTGGACCTCAACACCAGCATCTCCTGTAACATCATGAGACCTACAGCATCCAGACCATGGATCCTTGTCTTGTACTGCACCAAATGTCTTCCTTCTTCGTCTGTCTGTGCTGCACAGGGTGTCATTTTTCTCATCCCACTTCTGTGCCAGGTTTGTCCACATGCCATTTGTTGTATCCTTGCAACCCACCTACTCTTCACTTACTTACTTTCCTAATTCGGCCCTCTTAAAATAAAAAAGCAAAGAGTTCTGCTCCAGTATACAGTCCAATATTAGAAGAGGTAATCTATGATGTCTCCCTCTGCCAGCATCACCTGGGCCTCCCTCTGTTTTGTCACTCCTTCATTTTGCATCTTGCAACCTGTTTCCTTCCCTGTTCCTTGATCTGCTTTGTGGGAATCAGGCTCCCTCTTCCTTTGTTTGATACCATTTGGCATGACTGGAAGCCAGTAAAAAGTTTTATTGTGTTAACACAGGAAAACAAAACAAAACAAACAAAAAAGCAAACAACAAACAAACAAACCAAAAAAACCACACAAGTGGATTGGAGTAATTTGGTGAGATATTTACTGCTCTCATCTATCAACCTCCTTTGGATAGGGTTCTCACACCCCAGAGACACATTTGAAGCAATGCCTGAACGTCAGAGTGTGCTGCCATACCTGGTGGGCTGTACGCTGCAAGGGTCCTGGTACTGTTTCAAGTGAGGTCTGATGTCCTCGCTAGGTGGCCAGCTAATGGACGGAAGAAAGACATGGCTAGTGGAGCAGAAACCATGTCAGATGTCCAACTTTTCATCATAAATCAACACTCTTAGAAAGGAAAATGCCTGCTGCATCGTGTCTAACCTGATAATATTATAACAAATGAAAAACGTTTGACCAGTGAGAGAAATGGCAATATGGAAGCAAGTGGAGTCATTTCTGATGTGTCTTTGTAGTCTCTGGCATGTGATTTTCTTTGATGTATGAGCAGTGTTTCTTTGAAATACAGAGCATGTATGTGAACTTAAGCTGTGAAACTTTGAGTTACATGATTAACATATAGAAAAAAATCTAATTGCTGGCATGTAATTTCCTCTGGCTTTTTAAGCAGTTAGGCAATCTTCCAGTCCCACATTTTGAAATTAAGATTCCTTTGCCTCTTTCCAAATAAGTCAAATGTAAAATTGGAAAAAGCTCTTAATGTATTCTGGTAGTTCCTCTGCTGATTATCCTGGCAGTGTGATTAATAAAATCACAATGTAATTTTACATCATATAGTCTTGGATAACAACTTTTGAAAGAATGCTTCATTCTGACTAAAAATGAAAATACATCTGTGTATCTTACCATATACCTTATCAGAGAACACATGGTTCTTTCTATCCCTTCTTGATGCCAAAAATCACTGGTTTCACTAAAGAAATAGGAAGAACAAACACTGGCATTTGTAAAATACTGTCAGTCAGGCCAACAAGCTTTTTAAATGGACTGGAGTAACAGACATGGCAAGTATCTGTCCTTCTCCCTGGCAGTTTCGGAATCTCAGAGGGGACATTCTTTAATGCTGAGGGAAGTCACAGTGGACAGGGACACAGTGTCTTCAGTGGGGTGGTGACAGTGAGGAGATGTATTCTGTGTGGTCCCTGTGTGTCTGACTCTTTACTGATACGGACAGGATTAAGGTTGGGTGATGAAGAGGTTACCTGGTCCCTGGGGGTGCACCACAGCTGCCTTCAGTAGAGCCCTGACATCTCCGGGGGCACCGACCCGGTGGCATGGTAGCCATGCAATGGTACTTGAGTCTTACTGTTTAAGTGATTGGTGTGGATTCTGGGCAAAGAAGATCTCAACTCCAGACTTTCAACCACAAGCACAAGGTCTATAGTCACTGTCCCCTCAAAGAGATATGCAGGGCTTTAAACAGCTACGGAATTATACAGTGATGGCCACAGGCAGTACTGCAGCTGTCACAATATCTGAATGTTGTGAATTCATCAATCACAAAGTTTGTCATAATGTGATTGTCCCAGATCTGGGGATGTGTAGTTGCCAGCAAGATCATCGGAATTATATGTTGATTCCCTGTGGAAATAGTCTTTATTTACTGTATAATTAATTGCTAATTTAAATAGCTGAATAGAACAAGGCCTGGCATTAAGTGTGATGCTAGTTTTTTGGCAGCCCCTCAGGGCAGTACTCTCCCTCTCTCTGTTTCCAGCATAATAAAATATCATTCAACCTTTGAAGGACTTCTCGTGTAAGAAGGAAAGAATGGTAGGAGCAGGGAGGATGGAGGGAAAATAGAGAGCAGAGTGAGGGACCTTAGCATGGGAGAAAGGGGAAGGTGGAGACAGGATAGGGACAGCAGCTGGGGAAGGTAGATGTGATTCAGACAGGTCCTTCGCCCTTGGCTGAGAGCAGCTAAGGATCTCAAGGGGTTCAAAAACATGAACAAGTTATTATGGTGCAACTGATGCACTATAATATATTCTGCATATTTAAAAATCTTTATTCCTTTGCCTTTCTGGTACCTCTTTTGGATAGATATACTTGTAGGTGTTAGGAAATTGTTTTAGAAGGGTGGGGGCCCCATTTTCAGAAGTAGCCACTGCTTTCAGATGCCTCAATTTTAAGTCTATAACCTGAAATATACCAGGAGATAATTTCACAGTGGTTTGTAGCCACAGCTCCTGTTCACCATACTTCAAGCTTGTGATATAACATTTCTGGAATTTAAACCACAAGTTTACTTTGGATAGGATCCATGAAATTGCTGTTCCTCTGTAAAAATATTGGCCCTGAGTGTTTTTCCAGTCCCCATATGACTGCATTAGGAAAAGCCACTAGATTCTGGATGCAATCTGTGCATTTTATTCTACTATGTGCTGTGCACTGAAAGTAAAAGTAATATTATACTGCAAGAAGAGTGTATGATGCTAATTTGCAACATCAGAAGTTTGTTCCAGTGATGTTTACAGGTTCAAATTATGGGACTGTGGTTTACAGAAGTTAAAAAGCATTTTGTATCTTATGAAGTAAGTTAAGAACTACAGCTTTGCAGTTTTCATCAAGAGTCATTGATGATAAAGAGGGTAGAAATTTACTCTTAACTGAAGGCCTATGACTAATTCAAGCTTTTTTCTCTCCCAGCAGGGATACAAAGGAAGGCAATGGGTGGCACAGGATGTATTGAGTTAAGAAGTTAAAAATACAGAAATGAATGTAGAATGAGCCTTAGGGTAACAATCAGAAAGCATTCAAAGAACAAGTCTGTTGATGAGTTTCTATCTAAAAGGTAGGTACTTTGTCGACAGGTAGATTCGATAAGGGATCAAATCCTGGAGCTCATGGATTGAAACTAGCTGAGTTTCTAGCCCAGAGGATTGCCATTCCTTTGGGGATCTATTTTGCTGCTCTTCAGCAAGTGCTACTTCTCACCAATTACACTGAATATTAATGGCAACACGTGGGAACCTGGCACAGTTTTGGTAGTACTTTTACGGTAACTTGCATTTTCTGCAGCTTTGCTGCTGTCAGCCTTCATATATCTGTGTTTAAAGCACCTGGTTTTTACTGTGAGCGTAAGTGCTCGGAGCTAAATTGGGGCAGACTGCAATTGCTGCTAAGGGTGAGGGGGCCACAGAGCAGAACATGGTTTTTTTGACCTGAAAACATACCAGACACAGTCTCTGCAGGGAGCTGCAACTGCATGGCAGTACCCCAGCTCTGGTGCATCTGTCTTTGTGCCTTGTGAGCATCGTCCAGAGCAGGGGGCACAAAGGCCCTTTACTGTGTCTTATTTTTCTTAGTTACTTTCATTTCAGTGGTCTGACTGAGCATCAGTTAAATGTTATACAATTTCTTTATGATGCTCTGTGCATTCATTAGATGCACAGAATAAAGTAGGTAAATCATACAATGAGTCTGTACAAAAAAAAAAAAAAGTGAATCAGTAGATGAAGAAACACTGTTATTAGGTTGTCAGCTGTTCTCAGCAGAGACTTTCAGATACATCGCACAGCAAACTTCAGCCAAGTGACCTAGAAAGGTGTACGCTTTATCTAGCTGTCAGCCTGCTTCTCAGGAAATAGGGTATCACAAGGTAAGGGTTGGTCGCTGCGTGCTGACCTCCGATAGGGCTGCCCTGCTGTAAACCAGTTTCTGCTCTCGCCCCACCTCCTCTAACAAATTACATGAGCTCTTACAGCTCCATTAACAGTGAAGGAATTATTTCACTGGGTCGATTTTTATTTGTCAGCCTCTTTCATACCTTCCCATAAACCCACCAAGTGTGTTGCTGGTTTACCAGCAGGTAGGCTGAGGCTGCAGGCTGCTTTGCTGACCAGGGTTATATCTGAGTGTTTCACTGAAGTGTCTTGACTGTCTGTACCCTTCTGTTATCTTCCATACATACCATATGCTTCTTGACCTGTTTACTATCATATTCTGTCTTTGCATTATGCAAAGTCCTGAGCTTTGACTTGGATTTTACATGGTACGAGAATATCACTTTTTTCTACTATACTTACTATATATATACATGTACAATAATACTATACTGCTCCTTATAGGAGCTCTTGCAGTAATCTATTTAAGGCTGCATTTCCAAAGCAACACTATAATATTTAATACTTTGAAATTAGGCTAAGCGGAACGTGGATGCTACCATCTCCTACCTCATACAAGTCACTAATCCTGAAGCACTGCTAGTGATAAAAATGGGGAGGAAAATATGCTAGGTGTCTTTGATAGGATATGAATCGTCCTAGCTCACCACTTCTGTTCATTTCTAAGCACAACATCAATTCTTACATCCTTCAGAAATTAACTCATGGAGGCAAAATCCAGCAGGAACCCACTTTTCACATATGTAAGATATTGCCAGTCAAAATGCCTTGATGATGTATGAAGTGAGGGCTGCTCTGCCCCTAGTCTCTCAGGATCTCAGTGGGACCCACAGCCTTCTGAATGCATGCATTTGTTCCAAACTATGATTATGTTCAAAGACACACTGGCGATCTGACATAGTATTTTCTACTGACCTGCTTTGAGTAGCAGGCATGGTTTATCTTAAGCACTCCAGAGACACTTTGGAAGGATGATAACGAAATTAATTAACAAAAAGGAATATCATAATGAGTAAAGAACAAGGTGCTGAATTTTCTTTATATGTGCATCACCTAGCTTCATAGAGTGTGCAAGCTGAGTATCCCTTTAATGTAATTTTCCTGTGTATATCTCATTTTCCAGATTTCTTCACCTGCCTCCAGAGGGTTCATAATTAAGAAACATAATGAGACCCACATGTTCATCAGTGCTATTGAAAAAGCTCATAATTAATAGCAGGAGAAGGGTGTTACTGTGAGTGCAGTGAGTGCAGATTGACCACTAGGTTGACTATGACGGGGCATACATACTGCCAGCAGGTTTTTGGAGATGTTGATGGTATCTGTGGTACAGAGAGAATCAGAACTCTCTCTGATGGTTTTGAGGGGAATATATGGTAGCATTTGTACATAAGAGCACTAGCAGGTGAAATTGCCTTTGCAGTGTAAAGAAAGAACGTAAGCAACAATGAAATGCATGCGTATGGACATACAGATGCATAGAAACACATACATACCTGTGGACACAGATGGAGCTGGGAAGCTCCAGTATCAAAGGCAAACCAAAATAGACAGAACAAACTTTGACATAGATACATTGTGCACTTCTTTCATTGGTTTTGCAGAATCTGACTCATGATTTCTGATAAGACTGGATAGTGGCACCTCAGTGCCAGGTTGCCTCAAGTCTTCAGCCCAAGCACTTTGATCAGCTTACGATGATATCTTCCCCTCCCCACCCACCCTTACCCTTTTGGGTACCAGCCAGGCTGTACTATTTTTCTTTTAAAGTTGACACTTGAGTATTTTGACCTTGACAGTTTGATTTTTGAGCTAAAAGAATGGACATTTGTGCCCCCTTTTTGGCTTTTTTTTTAAATTTATTATTAT
>VXAL01005287.1:0-13615 GCA_013399475.1 Chauna torquata | reverse complement strand
GAGAAAAGGAGGCTCAGGGGAGACCTTTTCGCTCTCTACAACTACCTCAAAGGAGGCTGTAGTGAGGTGGGGGTCGGTCTCTTCTCCCAAGCAGCAAGTGACAGGACAAGAGGAAATGGCCTCAAGTTGCACGAGGGGAGGTTTAAGTTGGATATTAGGAAAAAATTCTTCACTAAAAGGGTTGTGAAGCATTGGAACAGGCTGCCCAGGGAAGTAGTATTCAAAAGACGTGTAGATGTGGTGCTTAGTGACATGGTTTAGTGGTAGACTTGGCAGTGCTAGATTAATGGTTGGACTAGATGATCTTGGAGGTCTTTTCCAACCTAAGTGATTCTATGATTCTATGACCTGTAAATAAAAGCTGGAACACCTTGGAGTAGGGAGAATAAAGAATGAGAAAAAAAACACAGAAGGAAGCAGGCATAAATACGGTAGTTACATGATATGAAGAAATAGGAAAGCAGGCTTTACTTATTCGCATAATAACTTCCAGTAATTCTTTTTTTCTTTCAGGTTAGTGATGATAATAGTAGTAATACATTGTTGCTTTGATCAGAAATTATCTAGCTTGATTTCTGCAGACTAAGCTGGTGACTTCTTCTGGAGTTTTAGAAGCAAATACAAAACAAATTCAAGTCCAATTTTAAAATGTAGTAGGCAAATCCCTGTATCTTTGCTAAATAATCTAGTAGTTCTTCCAAATCAGCCCATAAAGTCCACTGGGGTTCATATGCCTTTAAGCTCTCCGTTTCTGTTGACTGGTATGATGAATGCAAAAGCACATCTTTACAGGCTTCGGGCAAACTTAAGGTTGAAACATATGAATCATAATAGGGCACAGGCGCCAATGCCCATGGCTTACACACCTGTACAAATCAATAATTCACTCTGAACTACCTGCACTCTGAATTTCTCTCTACACAATTTTTTCAGAAAAATCCAAAGGCAAGCTAAAAACTAAAAAAGCACAGCAAAGTAATGTAAGCAGCTCTCTGGAGTTACCTACTGCCAGGAGCCATGTCCTCCCTTCAGAACCTCTCTGCTGCATTTGGGTTGGATAAATTGCTTAAGGGAAAAACAGCTGAAGGACATTTTCTTTCACATACAACTTTTGTTTAAAGCGACCAGTGTATATATTTTTATTTTGTGTCACTTAGAAGTAGCTTTAGGCAATGGAGTTAGTCAACTCCTGTGATGAAGTGCTTTGCAGACCACAGCTTCTAAGTCAACTACTGATGAGACACCTGTACTTTTACTGTATGAGGCTCTAAAGAGACAACAACAAATGAATAAACAATAAAAGTGAATATCGGAATATTCTGAACAGGTATTTGCACTCTAACCTCCTGTTAGCTTCTCCCATGTTCCAGAGGACATAACCTATCTTCCTTTTTCTCAAAGAAGATATCCTCCTTAACACTCAAACTCCCTTTCCTTCTCTATTTATCAAAGGTTGTTCTGAGTTACGTTTATTCATGAAGGCTACTACTTTACTGACCTGAAAAGACATTTTGATCCTCCAAAATCTGTTTTTTTCCCCCATTTTCTAGCAGTCTGCCTAATCAAATATGCTTGATTTGATGTCTAATCAAATGAATGTACACGTATTATCAATCTCAAACTGTTTCTATTTTCACTTAATGATGACTACAACAACATGACTATAAACTTTCCTTAATCCTGAATGATCCAGTAATGAACACAGGCAAGTTAAATTTCTTACCTACTTGAAGTTCACTGAATTATTATCCACAGACCGTAGTTGAGAAAATTAAGTATCAGATTTTTAACATTTACTGTATCCAAACTTTACATATGCTACAAATAAATCCATGTCATAACCCTATGTTTTCTCTGAGTTTATCATACTCCTGCCTATGATAATAATTCAGTCCATTATTTTAGTATCTGAGTACTTCACCAGTGCAACTCATGACAGCTTGTGTAGTTAGCTGAAATTATTTTCTCTAATACACATCAGAATTTTTTGTACTTGTCTACTGTGGCTTTGTACTATTGCCAGGCTACCCAGCTAGGAAAAACTCCTGAAGTTCTGCATAGCATTGTTTGGACTTGACCAGGTGACTGCTTTTGCACAGATCATTGCTGAGTCATTAGAAGGCCCAAATCTGTTAGCCACAAATTAAAACATATGCTGAAAAATTGGAGAGCATACAGAAAAGAAACTGCAGATTAACGCAGTAAGCTAGTAGCCGGACGACAACATGTACAAAGACAGCAAATAATGCTTGCTAGTTTAGAACCCTAACAAGTGAGCTGGCACTGGTACTGTTTTCCTCTGCTCAGGTACTGCATGACAAAACTAGGATTGAGGATCAAAGGTGCTGAGGTCTGTGCACAGGTAACAACTCTTTGAGAGATGCTCCAAGTTCACTTCTCTTCTCAGGAGTTCAAAGAAGGTGCGCTCTGAAATATAAGTAAGTCTCCTCATATGCTGGCCTGGAAAACTTCCAGGCAGAAATATTTGGGATAACTATGAACTAGAAGCTGAGCAACTGATATGGATGGGCACAAGGTCTTGTGTCAGTGCTTACAAACATTGTCTGGAGCAGCAGTACTGGACATTATTCCCTATGGATGCTAAGCAAGAAGTCAAGTGTCCAGAGCCAAGAAATTACATGCATTTCACTTAACTTATGTTATGTTGCCCCTTTGGTGAGGCCACTCACAGCAGCAGCAGAGCAGAGGCGTCACCAATGGAAGATGTAGTGAAATGCCAAGCCTGTTAATTCTATGGAGCTCTGCAGGGTCAAAAACTTCTTTATGTATTTATTGAATGTCAGGATGCCTTCATAGCCACAGGGTAAATGTGGACACAGGAAAGCCATTTGAAGAAAATAGCTTGTACTTACCCAAAAGGAATTTCTTCTCTTATTGCCTACACAGGTTGATTTTAAAGGTTCTCCTGAAATTCAGTACAGGTTGTTACTGAGACCTCTTCTAGAATAAAAAACCCAAGTCTAAGCATCTACAATTTAAAATTGACTTTGAAAACCTGAGAGGGCACAATGAAAACATATAAAAGCCTAAAATACATCTTATAACAGAAGACAAAGGAACTCAACCAACTTGAATTTTCTTGAATTTTTTAAATCTACCATAAGTAGGAATAATGAGATGCTACATCTTATAGATGCAATTAACACCTCAAATTGAAAATAAAACACGAATTTTAAGTGAGAACAGTAAAAATTTGAATGGATTATCAACATGTGATTAAACTCTTCACCACTTACAGGCTTCATACATGGACTATTTTTTCCAAAATAGCTGATCTTGTGGCCTGTGAGTTAATGGAGTAAGTACAACACACACAGAGTGCAATGCCTCTAAGAGGCTATTTTTCAGCAGATGAACTACAGCCCAGCTGCGTGCAGAAGTTAACTAAGAGATAACACTAGGACTGAAATTAATGGATTAATTCAGCACTCTATGGAACATCAAGCCCATCCTCACAGATGAGCACTTTATTGCAGTCTAAGTTTAGTCTGCATTTTTCTTCTCTGGAGAAGCAGTTATCCTGAAAAAATATCAAGGTGATCTGGCAGCATATGCCTTTCATAAATCTAAAACTACTAGAAAAAAACAACAACAAAAAAATCCATGGCCAACCCAGAATGAATTTGAAGTTTTGCAGGGTATATTTAATTATTCTGATTGTTCAAGGAATCATGTCCTTTTTATACGTCATTAAGTTTTACTCTTCCTACCACAGTAATTAATGAACATTATTTAGAGCTTTTTTTAAACTTCAGGTTACAGATTTATTGAGTTACAGAGCTGTAACAACCTCAGTAGCCTGTTAATGACATAAATTATATAACGTTAGTTACATGATTGTTAAGATGATTTCTTCTAAGTAAAACGACAATCTGAGGACATGACTAGATTATCTTAGGAGAAATAAATTTATAAAATGGCTTGATACGTGGAAAGGTAACTAGTTTGTCTCATCTCACTGAAATATTTTTACTTCATCAGATTGTTAGTCATTAATATCAAGAGACAAAGGATTATTTTCTGGAAGAAGTGAAAAACAAAACTCACAAATACAGGTAAAGGAGAAGAAAAGGATCTAATGTCTTCTCTTTTTATTCCTGCGAACACCTCACAGAACTAGAAAAATAATGAATATTTTAATGTATTACTGATTTATACTGTTTTCATCAGGTTGAAACAAGCCACACAGGACAGAATATCCCTTGTGCTAAATGTTGTACATGGCTATCATATACACCTCCCCTTTCTTCCCAGCCATCTTATATATTTCAGTTTCCTGTTACGATGGATTTGAAATTATTTATGCATTTTTTGTTAAGCAGCTTGGATAATCTCTACAGTTCCTCTTATGAAGTAATTTAGTTGTTAAGCTTTTGGAATACACATCTAAATCGGTGGCTCTAGATATTATTACCCTCTTGGAAATTTCTCATAAGAGAATCATATTTATTGTTAAAGGAACACCTCCAAACACAGCTTTTATGAAGATCTCTTGAAGATGACGGCAAATACTTCATTCAATTATCAAAAAGTATTTTTTCTGCTAAAATAATTTAATTAACAAGATGAAATCAGAGGTAGGCTACCGGAATAAATACTACTCAAAGTACTTGAATGACAATGATTTTAATGCTTGAATATTTATACTCACCCCTGAACTAGCAGAGAAGAAATGTGTCATGTTGCAAGCCTATCTTCATTTTTACTTTGATTTTGCATTTAATGAAATACGCACATTACTTATTCAGGCATTTAAGTAAAGAGAATATCGCAGGCATTACAGCTAAGTTGGCAAATAAAGCTTCACAGCAAAAATTAATATGCAGAGAACATCCAGGCACAACTACTAGGTAGGCTACACCTCACAATAAAGCAAATTTTAGTAAAAATTCATCTTTATAACAACCAGTATTTCAAACAATAAGGGGGAAAATTAATTCCCAGAGGTCTGCAAAAGCTTCTATGAATCTCCTAGAGCCTTGATGAAATGCTTAAACTACAGATAAAAGGTTGGGCTTGCCCTTTGGGTATGAATCCCATGCAGAGAAAACACACACTATTTTTTAAGAGTAGTTGATTAAAAAAAAAAAAAAAGGAAGAGTACTATTCCTCCTTTTTGGCATTACAGATCCCTTTTGCACTTTGGAAATCAAAATGATGTAGAACTGGCAGTAACACGTGCTAAATCTACTGCTGAGGTTTACAGAGGTATTTGGGCTGAGAGGTTAAATGATAGACCTGAAACAGTAAAAAAGCTGTAAGTACTAAGACTGCCTTCTGTTAGTCAGATCAAAGCAATCACTATCTACACATCTGAAAAGTTCTCCTCTGCTAGCAGTGTTTGTTCTGAAACAGGTAGAGTCCTGTCAATTCACATATATAAAGAACTAGAGAATCAATAAACTATTTTTGTTGAAATATTAATGTTATTCCTGTAAAAACTGCTCATCTTTTAATTTTAAGAAACAGATTTGCAGCACTGAAATAACAGACGATTGTATGCATTTATTTTTCCATTTTACTTCTAGGCTTTGTGGAAATGTATATACTATTATTCTGTCAGGGAAAATGCACTTAACAAAATGCCTATAGAAGGATGTCTGGAGCACTGCTGCTATATTTTGGCAGCTCTGCTTTGTTTGAATATCAAACAATGTATCTGAAATTCTTGTCATTCAGCACAAATCTAAAGCAATTTATAGTGAAGCATGACACAATCCTAGTTAATAGTGTACAAAAGGCCCTTCTGTGCAGACCTCCTACTCCTATCATTAAAATAGGTCTCTTTTCCAGCACTGTATGGCAGAACATGGAGAAGATGACATGGAAAGAGGTCTGTCTGGAGACAGAGTTCCAATTCTGTTCTGAGCAGCATTCACAAACCGTTTATAGCTCCAATGTATCTCCACTTCTGGGACACAGATTTATAAGTAACAACATCAATCGACAGATTTTAGTTTACTACCAAAGCTTCACTGTTCATGGGATTTGTCAGCTCCAAGTTGACTATGCAGTCTACAGCCTATAGTCTATATATACATACGTAGACTATATATTCCCCTGCCTATACAATCTACAGCAACTGCATAGAGTTGTCTGCAAACAGTTATCAAAAGAACACAATGAAAGCTACCCAGAATTTCTGGCTTGGTTATATGGTTAAATATATGATATTCATCTATCTATCTATCTATATGAATATATTACATAATGATATACTACTATATGTTACCTATTATATACAATACATAATATAATACATATTATATAACACATATATATGAATATATATAATATATGGCTATAGAAGACTTACCAAAGTTTTGGACAGAAAGATGGGTTTGCTAAACTTAACTCTCATCACAGGCTTTTTCAAGGAATTACTTTAAATAAATTCTACATGAATTCATTAGTAGTACTACATAAGCATGACCTTTCTTTTAGTCATTAACTGTGGTGGTTCAAATTTTATTATTACAATGATAATACAGACTTCGAACACAGATCAAGGACAGGAGTGAGAAAGTTCTTGCCTTTTATTCATCAGAATACAATGTAGGTAAGAACCATCGTAACACTGCCTTGAAACCCACATTTAACCAATATACATTAACAGTGCCTCTGCCTGCATCTACCTGGATGTGCATTATGGTATGCCCCAGCCATGACCAGCTGGGCACCTGTTGGGATGTGACACACTCCTATCTGGGCTGGGTGCCCAGGGTGTCCTTTCCATTGGGCTGGTACATACCTACTTCTCACTCCAAAATCAAGATACAAACAGGACTCCTAGATTTAGGCATCCGCTAGTACCATCAGTTTCCACAATCGAGGCATAGCTTCTGACATTACAGTAAAAGAAAGATTCACTGAGTGAGATGAATTGCTTTAAAATATGTCATACTAAAATTAGGAACCCAAATCTATATTTAGACAATTAAATGATTGTCCCAGTTTTCAAAAGTTTCCTTAACTGGATGGAGCAATTGGAGATCATCTTGCTTAGAACAATCAGGCCACCTATTTAAAGCATCTTGGCTGAGTTTCTTAAACTCTATTTAATTATTTATTACATAAATAGATTCCATCTGTAAACAGTGTTTAAGGTACAACGTTCACATACACTGAAGGAAAATAAAGACAAGTGAAGGAATTTGAATAAGACTATATTTAAGAAACAGGCAAAAGGTAATCAGATCTCTGCACTCTTGGTTAATCCTTTATACACAGTAAGATCACTGCTGAATAATCCTAACTTTATTAGCCTTGAATCTTTGAATTCTTGTGTAGTTCAGGAATGACTTGACAAAATCATAAACAGCTTTTCCTTAAAATGCAAACAAACAAACCACTGAAGTATAAAAACTATGTTTACTTGTTTTTACTTTATTTTGTTACTTCAAAAATATCAGGAAAATGAAGGCAGATTACTCCATTACTACAAATTTGCAAGAAGGTCAAATCTCTCTCATTTTTGACAGACCTTGTTACCTTCAGGAGATTTTCAGTTGTAAATGTGACTTTGAAAAGTAAACTGATTTAAGCTTAAGACTCTAGGAGTCAGCAACAAAAATATTTGTAAACAGGCCAAGCATGACCTTTTAGTTATCCTGACTCAGTTAAACTCGAAGTTTATAATCCATCTGAAGTAGACATTCCTATGCAAAGGCAAGACAATAAACCACCAAAAATACAGACATGTTTCAGATGTTCTCATGTATCAATTGAAAATATAAAAGTCACTTTTGTTTTTCCTTTTTCACACAACCTTCTGAGAGTGACATTGAAATTTGATCCTGCTCTTAAAAAAAAAAAAAATGCAGCTGGACCTGCACTAACAAAATGCAACCCAAATGTTCCATATATTTCTTTTTTGAATAATAAGACCTAGATGCTCAGTTTGACTAACAAATCTCAACTGATTTTTTATGGTATTTTATCAGAAAGTATAAATTATGGTTCTGTGATGGCAGCTGTCAGCAATATGCACTGTATTTTTTCCTTGGTATTTTATTCAGTCATAACCAAAGTCATCTGAACTGTGCAAAAGCTTGTTTAACCACTAAATGTCTCAGTTTGAAAGTGCTGAACATGGATGGCTTCAAAGGGGTCAGTTGTCAGTATGCTGGTACTTAAATAAATCCTCTTTCCAGATACTCTATTTAAACAGCTGCTATCCAAATCTTTTCTGTCTGATAAACACAGAAGAAATGATTGCTTATTTTTATTTCTCAGTATAAGTGGAAAATCTTGTACATATACATGTACATTTTTGTAACAATTAGTACTTTAATATATACTTCCATACAGAGCAAACTACATTTCCTGTACAAATACTGAAACATTCATACTTTATTTTATGCAAGATGTGAATTATCTGTTTTATAATAAGCATATTGCATCCTACTTTATTTTCCCCTTAAGTTACTTATAAAGATGACATGAACATTTTAAATTTTAGGGTGGCAACATTTCTCTTCTTGTAAGACTTCCTTCAAAAGCCTTGAAGGGACCGAAAAACAAGCTCTAACAATTTTAATCTTTTCTCTCTGCTATAATTTAATATTGCAGATTTTCCTTGTAGTGAAGTGTCTCACAAAGCTTCTCAGAAACCAAATATGAAAATCCACCTCCCCAACCCCCTCCAGAGAAAAATCTGAGAATTTAAAGCTTTTCTTTGGAGTGACAGGATGATGAAAGAAAAATGGAGCTGAACACCTGCTATTTCACATTTCTCTGCCTGGATTAAAAAAGTAAGATGCAACTATTAATGCTGGTGCAACATACTCACCGACAGAAGGATTTAAGAACTACTGTGCTAAAGTATATAACTGAATATAAATGGGATTAATAGCAAAATGAAAGAACTACTACCAACCTCAAAGTAGTTGATAAGTGTATAAGAAGAAAGCCGACTGATTAAAAAAAAATCCCAAATCATTTACCCTGACCATCATCTCTCAAACACCATTTCTTTTGCATGGCATAAGCCATGCAAAAGGTCTACCCACTCCACAAACAGTAGCTTGCTGGATTTTAAGGAGCAGATTGATGGCAAGGAGATCCTTTTATAAGCCCTGCCAGGTGTCCCTCACTTGCAGAGAAATCTCTCACCTCTTAGCAGTGGGCTAGGCATGATATGTGGCACTTCTTCAACTGTCATAAAGATGTTACTCGCAGCTTTATTTATGACACATATGCTACTGTGCTAATTATCATGCCTTAAGTTTCTGTTTAAACAACACATTGCTACAAGACTGTTTTTTTTTTTGATTAAAAAACTCAAAAGAACAGTGATGCTAGAAGACTTTCTTTCCTGCTTGCATTGCTGATGAAATTTTATTAGCAAAGGAAACAAGCACTTGACTTAGCTGCACAGGAATTATTTGTTTTTAAATCAACATTTCTCTTGCCTTTGTGTAAAGGAAACATGGCCCTGTACAGGATACAGACATAGCAGGAAAAGTTTTGCAAAGAACAAGCTGGATGAGGAAACACCAAAACCTGTGTTTTGCTCAACTTTTCAGGGATGTACTCTGACATGCAGTATTTAGGAGGTAGAACGAAACCTCTGGGTGCCTAGGAGATCCTGCACACTCAGCTGTAATCCACTGCTTTAAGATCAGTTTCATTCTTGACAAGATCTATGGCTACAAGTTGATGTTGACCAAACTTAGTTCTTTTTCCCTAACTCACAGGATATGGGAGATGGCATTTGGCCCAAGACATGTTCCCAAGTCTCTCTCTTCAGAGGGCATGTGAGAGGCAAAGACGACAGAGGGAAAGGGCCACCATGGACCACTGCTATTGCAATGCTCAACAAAACAAAATCACTTTTCGGGTGGTCTTCTTGCCCTAAGGGAATTAATCCACAATCTGATCAGCTGTGTAGGACACTGGTAACAAATGTTTCTTTATTTTTGAGTAAGTGAGAATAGTAGTAAGTTTTGATTCTGCAACCATGGGTATTCTTTCATTCAGATGCATTTTGTGTCCTTCCTGTAAAATTCTCATTCATACTGCATAATCTGGAATTTATCTTTCCATTATTAGCAAAATATAAAACAGCAATATATTTTGTTAATGAAGGGATCTATACAGAAATGCTCTGTGTTCTCATTTTCGCCTACGCATTACTCTTTTGATAAAATAATGCCTTCGTAAAAACCAAATGTGCTTCAAACCTTGTACATTGATTGCACTGTAACAGAAACTGTATTACAGTATTTTAACCACATCATCTCCAGAAACTGAAGCTACTCTGACACATTCTGTTATAATTGTAAGAAATCCAGTTTCTTGGTAATTTTATGTGATGAATATATTTTGTCTATGCTCCTTTCCAAAGAGGGTTCCAACCTACTTTCTTCCCTGCTTTTCTTCCCTGTCTGATAAAAGCACAAATAATGAAAATTAGATAAAGTTTCTTTACAAGGCTCATACTCATACAGGAAAATTAAAACAAACCTGCAAAATTAAAACAAAAAGAACAAAAATACTTTGGTAAATGACAGTCAGAAAAGATCACTTATGAAAAGTTAGAAAAACCTCCATGGATAAATTCAGTCCTAAAATACTGACAATCTCTATAGCTAATTAAATTGCCACAGAGATCTTCAGCAGCTTTTGCTGAATCTGTCATTTGGACCGGTTAAGTACCTAGACATTTCAGTCTTCTCGAAGGTCCTTCACAAAAGGTGTTCAGGGAACCCGTTTTCACTTACTGACATTCGTAAGAGTTACAGAATATTACAGTTAACTAGAACATACAGGAAACATAATTTTCTGATTAAGAATAACGAAAGCAACAAACTGTCAAGCACAGCTGTAGTGTCTTGATATCTGAAACTGCTAAAAGAAGATTAAGGAGGAAATGCTTAAACATTTTTTGTATTCCAAGAAAACACAGCTAATACAAAATAGTAATAGAATTTGAAAACAACGCTTGTACTTTTGGCTGTCATAGAAAGAGAATTAAGTAAATAATACAGATATTCAGTTAACCAATTAGCTAGTATCTAGAGAATTTGTTAGTCAAATAGAACCAGCAGCCACACACAGACTAAGTTAAAAAAAAGAATAACGGAATAAATTTTGTGAAAAAGAAACAAAAACCTTTATGGTAACTACTGCTATATTTACCAGCCTCTCCTCGTTCTCTCTCCCTCTCAAAGCCCATAAAAAAAAACAAACAGAAAAGCCAAGATTCTTTCCACTGCAGAGTGCCCTAATTTGGACTTCCATATGGAAACAGTAATTAAGAAGCCCAAAGCAGTAATGCATGTTAATGCACTGCTGTGTACAAGCTAATGAACTTCTCTTCTCAATGGAGATAATTAGCGTGGGCAAAAGGCAGAAGTACTATGGCTAGAATAATTGCTGCTCCATAGATAACTTGGGTATAATTACACAATACGCCATTGTGAATTGACAGGCAATGCCATTTGCTCGTGGTAGCTCCATTAACTTTTTTCAAGAACTTTATAATACAGAAAAATCTCTTCTTATGTAGGCGAACAGGAATTTAGTATAGAGGACTGTATTCAGGCTTAATCACCATAGAAAGCAAACTGCTACAGAAAGCTTCCTTTATATTTTGTAAATTTTTCTCAGCAGTAGAAAAGTTGAGCAATACATCAGGCATAATCCTATTATTGCTAATATCAATATAGTTTCAATGGACCTAGGAAGTTCATGAAAAACAGCGTAACTGGAGAGCTACAGTCAAGCACAATGCTGATTGTGTAACTGTCCTGATCAAGAACTGTGACACCAACTTAAAAAATAATTACTGCCAGTCCCTCTCATACTCTGGCTTCTTGTGATGGCAGCATCTGTAAAGATGCAGGATACACTAAACAGTGGGAATTTCCTCAGACTTTCTATACTGCTAAATGGTCACGTGAAAATGCTGAGAAAGGGTATCTATGGAAGTACAGAAAAGTATGTGCACCAAAGAAACAATCAGAGAAAGACACTGTAAGGTGTTTAAAAAAAAATTTAAAATTACTACTGTTCTTTCATGGGAATTTAACTTGCATCACTGCAGAAAACTGGCAATGACGAGATGCTGCCTGAGAAAGGGATACAAGTCATTCTACTGCTGACTCTTATTTTACACTTTTTTTGTTTTGTTTGTTTTGTTTTGTTACTGGATTTACTGGGAATCTACTGCTTTGATCAAACAGCACTTTTTAAGGGATATTCAAAAAATCATACTCAGACAGCCTCTCATAGGAAGAATCCACTTCAGAGCCATGTTACACACGAACATTTTCATAGTTAAGAAGTAGAAACAATGTTCATTTGGATTCTTTACTAATTCCCTATCTTGAAAGGCAGAAGAGTATATGAAGGAAACAAGTTATTAGAACAGAATTAATTTCTTTTACTGTAAAATTAAAATGCAATTTAGGATAAGATTACAGGAGACAAAATGACTTAACTCCACCAAACAGCAAGTATAAATTTACAAAATACACAAGATCTTCTGTAATTATAACAGTGCATTTTAAATCCATGATACTTTTGGCACTCTGGTAAACAACCAGGTGAAACCAATGTCCCATAAAAGTCACCTGGTTAGGTCTAGGATTTTGTTCTGCTGCATTAGATAAGAAGACTCGTATGTTACTATGAGTTTATTACAGCGGCATAGTGTGCAAGCATTTAGAACTAGCACAAAAGCTGTATTTATAAATGTATAGATTGTGGCTACAAATTTTGTGATATAAACAGGCACACAGTTAGTCTTAGCAATTAGTTATCTTTCAAAAAAGCAAAATGTTACCACAAAAATTATTTGTGATCATTAGATGTAAGCAAGACTCTTGTTTAAGGGTTAAAAATTTCCAGAAATGAGTCCAGGAAAAAAATACCTTGAGCATGATTACCTTCTTTCATCTAAAATGGACCACAAGCTTTTGAAGTTATCTTAGCACCAGTACACCTTATCTAAAAAGCTTAACTTCTCATGCAGCAACACCCCCCCAATATATTCATTAAGAGTCTCAAGGTGTTTGGATTTACAGACGCAAAGACTCTGCCCTACACTTCATGTATTTGACCCAACTTAGATAAATGACAAAATAAATAGCCAGATCTGACTGTGGTAGACAATATACAAAACAATTCATCAGTAGACAAGGCATCTCAAACAATTCACTGCTGCCAGCTTAAAAGTTCTTGCCAGACTGACACTAAGAAGGTAAAAAGAATTTGGAAATTTGTAGAAATACAGACAAACAAAACAGAATGGACTGCTTATAATATTTTCATGTGAAGAACATTTCAAAATAAGCTCAAGGAAAAAAAGGAACACCACAAAGGTTTATTTATAAATCGATGCCCTAAATTACAAAAAATGAACTGCATTTCTCTTTTTTTTTTTTTTGCAGAGCACTGTATTCTAGTTTGAGATCAGACTATTCATAATCTTTTTTGAAAAATTCAATAGATTTTAAGTTTGAATGTGATAATCTAATACTGCCCACAACTATTAACGTTAGTTAAAGATGGTTTTATTTTTAATTATCTATGCTAATATTAAGAAATGACTATTTCCTACTTTGCATCTTGTAAAACAGTGGGGAAA
>VXAL01005272.1:0-10803 GCA_013399475.1 Chauna torquata | reverse complement strand
GGGGGGGGCCTCTGGGACAGCAGGGTTAAGGAAGGGAAATAAAAAAAAAAAACCTGCTGCGCAACAGCAGCTGGGAGAGGGGGGCGAGGAGCAGCCCCGCAGACACCAGGGCCGGGGCAGGGGGGCAGGAGGTGCTCCAGGCACGGAGCAGGCTGTCCCCCTGCAGCCCGCGGGGTGCCACATGGAGCAGATCTCCACGTGCAGCCCGTGGAGGAGCCCACGCAGGAGCAGGTGGATGTGGCCTGGAGGAGCCTCAGCCCACGGAGAGCCCCCCGGCAGCAGGCTCCGGGCCGGAGCTGCCGCCCGTGGAGAGGAGCCCACGCAGGTGGCTCCCCGTGACGCCTGGGCTCGCCTTCCCGGAGCTCGTGCTGGGCCGGGTACGCAGCTGCAGCCGTGGGTGCCGACGCACGCTTACCTGTCCCAGGACACACGATCTGTCGCACGCCTGAGTTTGCAACGCTCACCGGGCACCAACGCTTGCCAGACGTGACGGGCAGCGCACCCGTCTGAGCAGCGAGCTTCGCGTTCACAGCTCGGGTGCTCGGAAGCCATGCCTCCTGCAGCTGTAATGAGCGAGCAGCAGCAGTATGAAGGTTTTTTTCCTTTTTACCTCAAAACGCACAATCCTGAAAAAACGGCTAAGCGTGCTCTACGAAGCTTTACGAGGCAGAGCAGCGTGCGCTGCGCGTAGCTGCCGGCCTCGGGGAAGGGCTGCACCAGCAGGGCAAACCGGGGAGGCGGTGGCTGCGGGAAGAATCCAGAAGTGCGTTGGCTCAGCTGTTGGATTTATTTAATATTTTTGACGATACTTTAATATTTGCTTCTGAGGAGGGATTCGGTAGCCAACCTGGCCGGGCGTCGTGCATCGGGGCACCGGGAAGGCTCTGCGAGGCGCTGGGAGCTGCCAAGGCGTCGCGCATCTCGGCAACGTGAGCGCGTTGCTGGAGCCTTCTCCCGCAGCTCTTCCTCAGCCGAAGAAGCCACGCCGCGGCGGCCCCAGCACCCTGGAGCCCGGGCACCATGCGCCATGCCCTGGAGAACCGAGAGACCGCCAGCCCCAGATCCCTTCACCTGCTTTGTCAGTGCCTGCAGAGATGCCTGATGTCCTCCGAGCCTGCGATGGGAGCATCAGCGTCCGGCTCTCCTTATGGGCTCCGTTTATTTACAGGGATGCGGACTTGGCAGTCCTCACCGCTTACAGAAATACTGGGCATTTGGTGTGGGTTTTCCTCCAACGACGCACAGAATTTAACGCAGCCCCCCGTGCATCTCTTCAGCCGGCTGCCTCACTTCCCTCCGCACGCTCCCCAAATCTGCGCGCAGAGCAGCGAGTCCTCCCGCGGGGGATCACACCCGTCTGAGCCGCCGGACACCGGCGTAGCCACCTAAATATTCGTCTGCTCCCTGCTTCTTTTCTCGCAGCGGGGCTGCAAGGCTGTTGAATTAATGTCTCCAAGGCTGCTCCATCTCATGCGGTTTGGGCTCGAGGTCCTACGCCAAGGTACATGAACCCCGGGGCGCCACGCTCTGTTAAATCGCTCGGGTTAGGCTGGTGCTTGGGGAACAGCCCAGCCACTTAGCGAAGTGCCTGACCGAGCTACTCCGGGGTGCCGCGGCACTCTCCGGTCACAGCCTACTTGATTTCAGATTGATTTCCCCGCACAGACAAACCCAAAGCGACAGGAGTCAGGAAGACATTCCTCTGCAGGCAGAGGATAACAGGCGAATTTTCTTCTCATTTTCCTGCTGCTGCCGGTCTCTGTCAGGCACTGATGAGCCAGACGCAGACCTGCTCTGCTATGGCAATCCCTCCCTCATGAGGTGACCTTGGTCTGCGGCAGCTTGGCTGGTGATGAGGACGTGTCCCCTGTCCCTCGTGGTGACGGGAGATGCTCTGCAGGGCGGTGGATGTGGTGGCACGCCGGGCTGCACGCTGGGCACCTGGCATCCCCTCCTCGGCTGCGCTCGGGCGTTGGAGCTGCGTGGGGGACACGTTTTAGTGGTGGCTGCAGAATCACAGAGTCATGGAGTCACAGCGCGGCTTGGGCTGGAAGGGACCTCAAAGCCCACCCAGCCCCAGCCCCCGCCGCGGGCAGGGACACCTCCCACCGGCCCCGGCTGCCCAAAGCCCCGTCCAGCCCGGCCCCGAGCACCTCCGGGGAGGGGGCACCGCGGCGTCCCCGGGCAGCCCGGGCCAGTGCCTCCCCGCCCTGGCAGCGAAGGCTTCCTTCCCAGCCCCCGGCGCGGAGCTCCCCTCTGCCAGCTCGGAGCCGTCACCCCTCGTCCCGCCGCTGCGCTCCCTGGCGGGGTCCCCCCGCTCTCCCGCAGCCCCCTTCGGGCACGGGAGGGGCCGCCGCGAGGTCCCCCCGGAGCCTCCTCTCCTCCGGGCTGAGCACCCCGGCTCTCTCAGCTGTGGCTGAGGGTGCTGCAGGAGCCCCGGGTGCCGGGGGAGGCCTGTGGGCAGGGACATCCCACGGGGGACAGTGTGCTGGCTGCGGGGGCTCGCCCGTGGCTGCACAAAGAGATCCAGGTCTGCTCACTGCCGTGCGCCCCACCGCCGCCAGCCTTCCCCAGGGAAGCCCGGCCCTGCTTTTACAAACACCAGCCAGGAAAATGGGTCTCCCGTGGCTTTCCCCGTGCATGTTGCAGCGTGGCTGAGCAGCAGCGGCCGTGTCAGCCTGCTGGGTGCTGGCAAGGAGCGGGGCTCTTCCCAAATCCTGCAGGAGCTGTGAGCGCTTCTCGCTGCGAACGTGTGCCATCTAGTGCTGCCTGGCCCCCCGCAGCACCGGCATCCCCGCAGCACCGGCATCCCCGCATCACCGGCATCCCCACAGCACCGGCATCCCTGCGGCACCGGGATGCTGAGAGCCGGCGTGGGGCAGGGCGCACACAGGGCAGCCCGCACACGGCCTCTGTCCCCTGCAGGTTCTTGCACCACGGAGAAGCAGCACCCACCACCTGAGCCTTCCCAGCACATCTATTCCCACGCAGGGCTCCGCTCCCAAATCTCAAACGCCAGCCCAGTTTGAGCTGTACAGAATCCCGTAAGCTGTGACTGCAGCCTCCTGTGTAACACAAGCAATGCCACAGCAGAAGCAGGCTGCTGGACTCCCCGGGGCTGGCAGACGCCGGTGAGAAGTCACCCAGAGCCAGCCCCGGTGGCCACATCGGAGATAAGTGGTTGATCATAGAACTGCGGAATCACCTACGCTGGAAAAGACCGTCGAGATCACCGGGTCCGACCATCAACCTGACCTACTGGATCCGGTCACTGAACCACGTCCCTTGGTGCCACGTCCACATGTCTCTTAAATACCTCCAGGCACGGGGACACCACTGCTTCCCTGGGCAGCCCATTCCAACGCCTAACCACCCTCTCCATGACGAAATTCTTCCTAATATCCAATCTAAACCTCCCCTGGTGCAGCTTGAGGCTGTATGGGACTTGATTCCCATAGGGACCCACAGCCAGGAGCCCAGTCTTCTACCCGGAGAGGTAACATCATGAGAGGGGATGCAGAATCGTGAGGGACTCACGTCTACTCCAGCAAGCTTTAGTGCGGACAGTGTTCACCTCCTGGGTGCTCCAGGGCACCTTCATGTGTCCAGCCCTGCTCATGCTGTGCAAGGAAAAGAGGAGAAGCTCTCGCCATCACTGCTGTCACCAGCGCAAGTGCTTCCAGCGGTCTTCAGGCACAGATAAATGCTCAGGTAAATGGCAGCCGAGCTTCAGACACTCTCAGCAGCCTCGCTGAAGCTCTCCACGGGGTGCTCACCGTCCGGGGTCTTTCCCGCGGTCCATGTCGATCGCCTTGCTGTGACCGCCCGGAGGGGACCAGCTCCCCATATCCTGTCCCCGTCCCACCCATGGGCTGGTGGAGCCCGTGGCAGGGCCCGGCTGGCGCTCGGGGCCGCCGGTCAGCGGGGTGTCCTTGGGCTGCTCCTGCTCACCTGGCGAGGGCCGATCCTGCAGCACATCTGCCAGGAAGCGGATTACCCGGAGGAACAAAGGCCGCTTTGTGCAGGGCTGGGTTCCTCTCCCTGAGCTCCACCTTGCCGCAGCCCCGTGCCAGTGCCGAGCCTCTCTGGGGGCTGCAGCTGCCCTTCCTTCCGCTCTCAGAAAAAGTGTTAAAATCGGAACGTAGTGATCGGCTAGCACACAGGCTAGCCAGGGCCACGTCTCCAGCTGCACTGAAGCAGAACTCGCTCACCTGGCCAGGAGACCAGAGATGCTCTAGCACCATCACGGGGTTTCCCCCTTTCCCTTGAGGCTGCTGGGCGCCCAGCTGGTTTGGGACGTGGGAGCTTTCCCAAAGCAGCTCCGACTCCACAGGCACCTCTCCGGTGGCCAGCAGCAGCTGGGAGCGTCCTGGGGGCCCCGACCTCAGCCCGTTCCTAGCCCCCTAGAGATGCCCGCGGAGACAGCTGAAGTCCACGCTCCTTTCCGAAGCCTGGGAGGGCAGAGGGGCTGGTTTCCTCCAGGGACAGCTAGGGGCTATGGGGAGAGGGAGCACGAGCAGTGGTGGCCTGGTTCCAACACCTCGCAGACCTTCTGGGTCCCTGGGACCGACGGGGTTCGGCTTCCCCCTCCCCGGGGAGCCCGTGTCAGCGGCGGTGCCAGCAGCTCCCTGGTCCTGCGCACAAGGGGTGGAGGACGGCACTGGGAGGAGAGGCGGTGGCGGGGCAGGACGGGGATGAGCGGGTGTCCCCTCTTCCCGAGCACCGCAGGTCTTACAGCACCCGCGGGGGTCCCGCAGCCTCAGCCCTGTCCCAGCCGTCAACCAGCCGCGCTTTCCCTTCCCTTCCCCATTCTGCCGCAGGCAAAGCCTCCTCCATGCCGAGCTGCTCCCCCCAAAACGCAGACAGCAGCGAGAAGCAAGCTCCTGAGTGCCTGGTGGTGCAGCTCAGCAAGCACCAGGGGAAGCCTGTAGCTCCTCACAACCCAGCCCATGGCTCACAGCACCCGCCGGGATCCCGAGGAAGGGACCAGCCCCTGCCCTCAGCAAAAAGATGCTCAGGTTTCAGCCAGCTAATTGCAAGGGGAAGCCTTTTTTTCTCCCCCTGCAGATTTGTGAAAACCACGGGCAGGGTGCAGAGCATCTTCAGGCTGCCGAGCTCCCGCTCGCGCATTTGCGGGTAGGGAGGCTTCCCTTCGGGTGTTGGAAGGCTGGATGTGGGTCGCTTTTGGTGGTGATCAGCCACAGCCTGGGGCCCTGGCAGGTGGCCGGGGTGGCTAGGAGTTTTTCAAAGTTTGGGCAAAACAGACTTACAAGGCACCTTTGAAACTCACGTTTGTGAGCGGACTAATTCTAAGTTTGTTGCTACTGGGAAATAAAAAGTCAATGCCTAATCGCTGATTACCAAATCCACAGATGGAAGCACCGGCAGACGGGTAACAGCACGGCAAGAGTTAAAGCACAAACCCCGGGGGGCGTCTGGGGGCACGGCTTTGGGCAGACCCCCAGGAAGGGCAGCGAGGCACTCGCTGCCTGTGCCGAAAGCCGGGGCAGGAATCCTGCTGATCGCGGGATCGGCTTGTCCAAAGCCAAAAGCACACCAGAGTCCCCAGATCCTTGGGGGAGCTTAAGAACTTGCAGGAGCAGGAAACCCGGCACGTTTTATGGGTCCTTTTTCAGTTGCCTTCAAGACTGCTGAGACCTTGCACTGCCAGGCTTCTTGTTGCAGTGGTGGCGGCTAAAGGCAGCCTTCCACCTAAAATACAGCGGGCTGCCCACATAACCATCAGCTCCCTCAGCTGCGTCCCCAAGAGGCCAGCCGGGGCTCGCAGACGGGCCGCGCTGCGAATTCGGCCCTGGCTGGATGCTCAGGGAGACCACACGGATGTGTGGCACGCGAGGTGGTGGAGGAGAAAGGTTTCCTGGGAAGGGGAGATGGGGGAACACCAACGACCCAAACGTTGTGATTTTGGAGAGCCTGGAAAATATTTCCTTGACTTCATCCTTGGAAAAGAGGAGCAGAGGTGCCACCGATGGTTCGTGCGGTGAGCACAGGCTGGTGGCCAGCGAGGGACCTGCTGGGGGTGCCCGGGAACACGATGGGAGCACGGCGGGTTTAGGACCCGTGTCCTGCCCGTGCGAGTGGGCCCGATCCTGGCACCGCGGGGTGCGCAGGGGAGCTGGAGCCAGCGGGATCAGGACCGTCCCCCCCCGCTGCGGGCTGCAGCGCTGCCGCAAACGCTTCCAGCAGAATGGGCGCTGCTGCCTTCCTCTGGAAGGGGGCATTGAGCTGGGGCAGGAAAGCGGAGAGGGGGCAGGCGGAGGGAGCGAAGAAGCCCGGGTGCCCCCAGCCGGCTCCAGGGAGGAGATCAGCGGCTCTAAGGCCAGCCTGCCTGAAACCCGAGCCAGTCCCACCCGTCATGCCTCGCTGAGTGTCCCCTCTTCCTCTCCTTCTCCATCTTTTCCCTCTTCTTCCTCTTCTTCCCCCATCCGCCCCCCCCTCCTTCCTCTCTTGGCCGTTTCTCCCGGGACGAGCAGCCCTGCGATGGGGCGACGCGGCTGCCTTCCTGCCCCGCAGCCGTGAGCTTCCTCCGCCAGCAGCAGTGTCCGACCCCGAGGTGACACGGGATGACCGGCTGGAGCTGCTCGGTTGATGGACGAGATCTTTTTTCTCTTCTTTCTTTTTATTTTTTTTTAATTTACTACAAAAATCTCAGCTGGCCCCGTGCTGAAGGAAAAAATTCCTGCCTTATCCCCACCACCTCTCGCCTGGGATAAGAGGCAATATTCATTTCATCAATTATTATATATTTTTTTAACTAACCAGCCAGCTCTTTTCTTGACTTCAAAAGAGAATACTTATCTCTGAGATTAACCATTTCCGTCCTTAAACCGGAAAGAAAATACCAAACAGGTATGTGGATTGATGGCACCGTTTTTGCAAGAGGGTTGGTCCAGGCTGCACCAAATGTGTCTCGTATTTTCATAGTTTGTTTGCTGGGATCTGCATTGTTTGGGGTGAAATCAGAGCCGGGGCTTTCTGTGCCCACCGGTAGAGCCATGTCCCTGCTGTACAGATTTTGCTTCAGGTGTGGTGGTCAGCACTTGTGCCGGCTGTTCACCGTATATATTGCTTCTTCTATAGGATGCATGGCTGTTATTTCCCAGGCATTTAGGACAGCTCAAAAGGCTTTGCTTTGAAGGTGCTTTCAGAAACTTTCTGCACTCAGCAACCTTTCAAAACTGACGCTGTGCTGCCACAATGCCACGATGGCTTGTCACGGTTTAAAGCCAGGTTTTAATGTACGGGCATTCTTAAAGGGTGCCGACTCCGGGGAGTTTAAGGGAAACTGGCTCAGTTTGCAGCCTAGCCCTGGGTGTTTGGATGAGGATGGAGCAGCAGGTGGGAAAGTGCAGGAGCACGGGGTGGGAGGGAAAGTAGGGATTTACCTTCATGGGGATGGCTGGGGCTGCGGCTCACATCTCAGCGGTTAGTGCCTGCCAGGGCACTGGGATAGCTGGAACAGGAGGGCGGATGGATGCCTGGGTGGATGCGGGGTGGGTGTGGGGTGGATGCGGGGTGGGTGCGGGCTGGGTGCTCACCCACAGCAGGGCGATGCAGGCAGCGTGCCGAGGGGCTGCTGGCCCACGGCAGCGTGCCGGCCATCTTTCAGCCACTCTCCACCACAGAGCAGGGAGAGCCAGCAGGACAAAAGGCGACATTATTCAGAGCGGAATAAGCATGAATGGAGTATTGAGAAATGCAATGTTAGGGACTAGGTTGATTTCCGTGCCCCGTAACTGAGCTGTTTGTCTGCTGGAGGGTCTCCAACGAGCGCTGGGTTGGCAGCAGACCCATAGTGAGAGCAAGGATGTGCACGGGGCTGCACCCCGTGTGGCAGCTCCGTCCTGCGCCCGTGGGAAGTCCTGCATCCCCGGTGCTGGGTGGACACAGCATGGACACGACGTGAGCTCTCCCACGCCATGCCCGTGTGATGGAAACACAGCAAAAGGCCTGGGGAGTGCCTTGATGTTTTCATTTTTTCCATGAGGGGTTGTTCGGTCTGCGATGTGCTGTGTTTCATCGTCCTTTGACAGCTGCTCTCCCAAGTTTCTGGCCATCGGCGGAAGCAGCAGCAGCGCCCATCGCTCCAGGAAGTCTTGCGCCCTGTGCAAGCTGCTGAGTTTAATTTTAGGCCTCCGGCTGTCCAAGATTTATAGCTTGGCTTTCCAGGCGCTATGGAATAGCACCCTCATGATGGCACCCCTCCGCCAGGCCCCGGCGGCGCTGTCCCTGTCCCCGTGGTGGGAGCCTGGCGCTGGGGACCTGCTGCGGGGCCATCCGGGTGCAAGGCGTCCCTGCCAGAGAGAAACAAGCAGAGCTGGATGTTCACCACTTTGACAGCAGCATTTGAAAAGAGCAGCAAATGAAGGGGAAATCGCATCCTATTATCTTTAATCTCTGCCTCATTTTCTCCCTGACATTCCCCTGCTTGCTTTCTGTTCCATCTCCTCCCGGCGGTGGACGACGCTGCCATGTCAGAGCTGTGTTCCCACACTAATGCCTTTGCTTTCATTTTCCCAAGGATTATGAGGAGTGGAGATCATGGGGTCTCATGTGGACCTCCCAAAAAGGGAGCTGTGACTTGCTGGGGTGACGTGACATACAGTCACGTCCCAAAGGGGGTCGCGTGGTGTGGCTTGCTGCAGCGCCAGGCCCCCTGGGTGGTTTGGGGAGTGCTCACGCGGATGGGGAGCCTGCTGCCGACGCTTCCAGGACAGTGGTTAATTTAATGTGTGCCTCAGTTTGCCCGTACGTGGCATGGCATATGTGGTGCACAGGTGCTCGCTTGTATCTTCGTGTAGAAGTAAGAGAAGGACAAGCTCCATGTGGATGCGGACAGCATCCGGGGGGCTGAGGTTTCTCCAGGGGGACCTGGGGTGACGGCACCGCGGCACAGCCTTCGGGCATGCCTGGTGGGCAGGAGGTCTGTCCCGCTGCACGGTGCCTGGGCAGCAGCCCTGAGCCTCCGGAGGTTTTGCCCTGGAGGTACGAAGCGACCCTGCAGCCCCATCTTGCTGCACGGGAAAACACCTCTTGTTCTCAAGAGGCTGGGGCTACGCTTTGACGCGCTGCTGCCCGCTGCTCCAGCAAGCGCTCTGCCGTCCCCCGCCGTCGCTAACGCTGGTGTCTGCGCATTCCAGGGGCAGCAGGAGGACCCTCGCGCAGAGATGAGCCCCGGTCCCTGCCCGGCACGCAGGGTGCTGCCTGCCTCCCTGCTCCTCCTCCTCCTCCTCCTCGGCCCCACCGGTGAGCGCTCGCTGTGCGTGGGGGGACGGGGGGGTCCCTGCTGACTTGCCTCGGTGGGCAGATTGTCTCCATGCGGAGAATGCCGCCGCGTCCCCGGTGGCACTGAAGGAGGGGGCAAGCTCGGCTGCTGCCTCCCACCACGGATTACTTGTGGCAGCAAGCTCAGGACCGGCCGGTGGCTGGAGCGAGACGCTGCCGGCATCCCCGGGACATCCCCGCGGAGGTGATGGGTGGGTGGGCACACGGCTGAGGACACGGGCTGGGCTCCCGGTGGGTGCTCTCAGCCAGGCTATCGCTGCTTCCAGTCTCCTTTGTGCTGCTTGGGAAGCATTTAAGTCGAACTGGAGAAAGCAATCCTTGCTCCGGAACGAGCGGGTGTGTGCCGGAGCTGCGGCAGCGCAATCATTCCGGTTTGGCAAAGTCAAACCGCGCCGGTGCAGCACTTCCCAACCCCAGCCCCTCCACGCTCTCCTGTTTCTCTGCATGAATGGGCACGGCTAAGTCGCCACGAAGGGCGATTCGTCCTCCCATTCGTTCAGTGGTTTTATTTAGAAATGTGCCCTGAAAAGGGCTGTGTTTACTTTGAGCCAGTTCCTTTTTCTCTTTCTTTTTTTTTTTTTTTTTGGCTTTGTGAGGCTGGATCAGAGAAAGCTGAAGCTCTGTTCTCCAGAAATACCGGTTTCCTCATTAGTGTGGACACACCGGGCATATTTTTTCAGGCCTGTCTTGACTTTGCTGGAGGATGCTCTTAAACGAATACTTCAGAGCTTTGATTTTGACTAACGGGAGATGAATATGGAACATTTAACAATGTCGTTCTTAGCCACCGCTTGAAATAGGCATTAAAAGCCCATACGAACCAGAACCAGTCACTCCTCATAAAAAGCCTGGCACCTCCACCCTCCGGCATCTCCCCCCAGCTTTTCCTCCTGGGTGCAGAGGCACAACTGCGGTGACACAGTGGCTTTGCCGTCACTTCTGGGGGGGCCTCCGGGCCTCTCCTGGGCACCCCCTCTCTTGCAGCCGCCGCACAGGGGGACCCTCGGTCACGGCATTCGCAGGGGTGGGAGCAGAGGGGACCCCACGTGGCGCAGAACTGGGGCCAGGAGGGTGTCGGTGTCTGAGCACCGCTGTCCCCGCAGGACGGTCCCCCCCCGTCCCCGCCCTGAAGCAGGTTCCTGGCTGGAAAACAGGGTGAGAGAAACAGAGGATCCGCACGGAGCGGCCGTGCCCTGCGGCAGCCCCTGCAGCTCTCCCCTGCCTCGGGGCTGCCCGCGTCCATCCCTGGGGCGGCTGCGCCCCGTCGGCTGTGTCCGTACCTGCGCAGAAGTGCACAGCTTGCACAGTGCTGACTGCATGGTGGGGGGAAAAAAAAAAAAAGAACATTAAAATGCACAGAGAGGTGCCCAGCGCAGCGTTTTCCATCAGGAAACCACCAGCAGGCTCCCCGTGGCAGGCAGGACCATTTTTCCAGGGCCTGCTGCTGTCACTCACCGTGCTCATAATGCAGGCTGCTGGCAGCGAAGCCGTGGGAGG
>VXAL01005266.1:0-11313 GCA_013399475.1 Chauna torquata | reverse complement strand
CATCCAGAGGCACCTTGACAGGCCTTAGAGTTGGGGTTTGCCCATGCAAACCCCATGAAGTTCAACAAGGCCAAGTGCAAGGTCCTGCACCTGGGTCAGGGCAGTCCCAAGCACAAATACAGGCTGCGCAGGGAATGAATTGAGAGCAGCCCTGTGGAGAAAGACTTGGGGGTGTTGGTTGATGAGAAGCTCAACATGAGCCAGCAGTGTGTGCGTGCAGCCCAGAAAGCCAGCCATATCCTGGGCTGCACCAAAAGAAGCATGGCCAGCAGGTCGAGGGAGGTGATTCTTCCCTTCCACTCCACTCTCGTGAGACCCCCACCTGGAATACTGCATTCAGCTTTGGGGCCCTGTCATGGTTTTGGCTGGAATAGAATTAATTTTCTTCGCAGAGGCTCACACAATGCTGTGTTTTGGATTTTTGATGAAAATAGTGGTGATGACATGCCAGTGTTTTTAGTTGTTGCAGAGCAGTGCTTTCAAAGAGCCAAGGACTTTTGTGCTTCTTATGCTGCCCTGCCAGCGGGGAGGCTGGGGGTGCACAAGAAGCTGGGATGGGACGCAGCCAGGACAGGTGACCTGGATTGACCAAAAAGATATTCCATACCATATGGCGTCATGCTCAGCAATAAAAGCTGAGGTAAAGAAGGAGGAAGGGGGGATGTTCAGACTGATGGTGTTTGTCTTCCCTGGGAACTGTTACAGGTGATGAGCCCTGCTTTCCTGGAAGCGCCTGAACACCTGCCTGCCCGTGGGTGCCTTACTTGTGCACGCGGCTTCTGCTTTACCTACTAAACTGTCTTTATCTCAACCCATGAGTTCTGGCACTTTTACCTTTTTGATTCCCTCCCCCATCCCACCTGGGGAGAGTGAGCGAGCAGCTGTGTGGTACTTAGGTGCCTGCCCGGTTAAACCACAACAGGCCTCCAACATAAGAAGGACATGGGCCTATTGGAATGAGTCCAGAGGAGGGCCACAAAGATGCTCAGAGGGCTCTGAGAGACAGGCTGAGAGAGTGGGGGTTGTTCAGCCCGATGAAGAGAAGGCTCTGGGGAGACCTTATAGCAGCCTTCCAGTACCTAAAGGAGGCCTACAGGAAAGCTGCAGAGAGACTTGTTTACAAGTGCATGTAGTGATAAGACAAGAGGTAATGGCTTTAAACTGAACGAGGGTAGATTTAGGTTAGACACAAGGAAGAAATTCTTTCTATGAGGGTGGTGAGACACTGGAACAGGTTGCCCAGAGAAGTTGTGGATGCCCCATCCCTGGAAGTGTTCAAGGTCAGGCTGGATGGGGCTTTGAGCAACCCGGTCTGGTGGAAGGTGTCCCTGCCCATGGCAGGGGGGTTGGAAAAATAATCTTTAAAGTCCCTTCCAACCCAAACCATTCTATGATTCTATGATTCTATGATTATTAGAGTTAGAGACTGAATGCCTGATGCAGTTTTCTATTGACCTCAGTGAGCTATGGCTCAGACCTTAAAGGCTAAAACCAGTCATACAGGCTGTAAAGGAATACTAGTTCTTATATGGAGTAAGAAACCTTCAAGGGAAACCTATGAGTGGCCTTCTTTCTCTGTCCTTCCCTCCATGCCAAAGTCCACTGTGTCTGCTGCGATGTCCAGATGCACCAGTCGTCAAGGGAAGTTTCCAGACTGTAGCAGCATGTTTTTCATGTATATCAGCAACAGCAATAGTGCTGCTGAATTCAGCAGGAAATCCAAGATTTCCACATTTTGTGACTGTGTTGGAGAGGGAGAGGTTAACTGGAGCCCCCATCCTGTTGTTTTTTGGGTCCTACCAGCCTATTTACCAAAAGCAATCATTCACCAGCTCTCCATTTGAGATGGTCAAAGGCAGTACCTCTCTGTAAGAACTATGCTTGCTCATCTCAGTGGGCTGTTTCTTCATCCCTGTGCAGAATGTGATCTTGAATTTTGCTAAAACAGGCAGAGGAACTGTTTGCTTCCACAGAAGGGCTGTCTGATATCTCTGTGTGCATGACAGCCTCGTTCTCTTGTGTGGGATGACAGTCTTATTCTCTTATGTGGGAAGACAAAGAGTATCCTCTTTCTGCTATTTACTGTAAAGTCTTCCTTACAATGAGAAGATGAGACCGTAGACAGCTGGTGCCAGGCAGTGCGGTTCCCTCTCCTTGTTAGGGCTGCCTAATGCAAACTTACCAGGGAGAACTAATGTGTCCCTGTCACCCATTTGTTCTGCTAGTAATGCCAACAGGGCAGCAAGGCTAATAAAATGTGATGTAGAAATCTATGGCTTATACTGCCTCATAGTTAAAAATGTTTTCATTCTAGGTGTCCCAAAGGCTAGAGATCATGTCCATTTGCCCATTTAACTATGCTGTTAAAGCTAAGGAAATAAGACTTCTAGTGCACATCAGAACAGAAGAGAACTTTTTTTCTTACTAAAAAGTCAATTTTTGTAAAAGGTTTTTCCCTTTTAAAAATATATATACAAAAATATGTACTTGGTCAAATTACAAGAAGCTTGCTTAGACCTAAAAAGTCCATACCTCATAGCATCAGTCACAGACAAGGTCTGCTCTTAGTGAGAGGAAAGGACATGCTTCCTCTGGGGGTGTACAGACTTTCAGGCTGATTCTGAGCACAAGACTGCAACTGAAAATCCAGACTTTTTAGTTGGCTTATGCAGAACAGCTCAGGTCCAGACTGTAGATAGTCTAACTGATGCCATGATATGCCTGAGCCAATAAACCTTGCCTTGCAGTCCCTCTTCTTTAAGATTATAGCTGGTCAGTGAGTAGCTTTGCCTTATATGACCTTGTCTTAAGTGCTTCTGAAAATTTTACTAGAATAAACACACAGGGACCAGTTTTTCAAGCCTGTAAATGTTAGTTGATGTTTCTCAAGATTATAACTTTTTTTGAGTCCTGAGAGGTGGTAAAATAAATTTCAGTTGTGTGTTCTTCTTTGTTATGAACTAATTTATGCGAGTATAGCTCTTGCCAGTCAGTTTCATGTGTAATGTAGAAGTCAGCAAATCTACAGCTATTTCCCAGCAGCTCGGAGATGTCAGAAAGACCAAACAGCAGAACACTTTCTGCTTACTGTTTTTATTGAATGCAGGAAAACGTAACAAATGGAAAGACCTGAGTTATTACCACATTACTCCAGTTTTATGCCTATAGACAGAAGCCAATTGAGCTAAAAGGGCTTTAGTGCAGAATTTCCTTGTTACTTGGATTAAAACAGAATCGTGATATTGTTGTGCTCTTCTGTCTGGCTAGTATGCCTCAAATGAAATGCAAGAAATTGCACAGTCAGCAGAGAGTCCAGACGTAGTCCGTTGAAGCTGCAGTGTTTATACTCAAAGTCACTTGCAGAAATGGCTTGTACTTCTTCCCACTCATGGGAACAAGGGCAGCTGCGCAGGTCAAATTCTGACTGCAGAAATACTGTCATCAGCGGTGGTACCTGAGTTAGAATCAACTCAGCATATACAGCTGTGAGTTTGAAGACATCTTTTCATTTTTATGTCATGAAACTGACATAAGAAATTATTTATGGAAACTAAACATTTATTCCCTTCCAACTGTTGTAACTTTTGTCATTTATAGCTATGTCCTAATGATATATAGTTCAGGTTTGCTTTGCATGGAAGTTTCTTTAACTTGTTCAGATGTGGTTAGGAAAGACTGCACACACAGACACAGACTCCTTTCCATTGACTTTGCTCATTAAAATCTGTCAAAAGCCTAATAGGTAGATAGAGGAGATACTGCGTATATATGCAGGACTTTTTCTGTATGTATCTGGGTTTATGGCATCTTGTCCTCAAATACTGTGTTCAGAGTTGCCCAAGGAAGGCCAAGGTCCCACTCACTCCTGCTGCAGCTCTGAATTAGGAAAATACTAATCTGACTCAAACATCTTAATTCAGTGAGTGTCCATATTGCTTAAATGGATAGCCTTTAGCTATTCAGTGCTTTACCTTTTGAAAATAATATAAAAAGAAAAAAGAAAAGCAGATAACTGCTTAAGTCATGATTTTGAGTCCAAAAAAGTGTGGTGGTCTCCCTCTCAGTGGGAGTGTAATATATGCAGATAACCGGGACTAGAAGCTTAGAATGCTCCAAGCCAAGGCATTGACACAGGTACATCAGTTGAGATGGTTACAGCAAATTAATAATGCTGATAGACAGTCTGTAGGTTGTGGCACAGGTTGTACTATGTAGTACTTGGAGTAAGTCTACTGTACGGTAATGTCAGAGCAGGTCTTGAAACCTTGTAGAAATAACTGCAGAGCTATAGGTTTTAATATAGTCTTCAAAAATGGTATGAGGCCTTTTGCAAGTCTAGCACAGAAAATTCAAGAAATGACACTATTGCAGTGGGAAACATTTTTACAAGAACTGAGCTCCTCAGAAGCTACCTGTGCAAGCGTAGGAGCTTACAGACATACCAGAACCTAATGCAACGGTTTGCTTTGTTGTTTTCCAACAGTACAGGTGAATGCCTAACTTACACTCAGAAAGCCAGAAAAAAAGTTACTATCTGGTAGCACCAAGCAATGACCAGCTAAACCCTTGCTGAGGGAATGTAATGACAGTTTTAATAAAAATTGTCCCTGGTCACTAGACTGAAATCTGGGATCCATAGCCAGATACATGCTGTCTGTAGAGAGCAGGGGCAGGAGAAAGCTCTTGCTAGAATCCAGCAGAGGCTGCCTTTAACAAGCACCAAGCAGCCTACGAGTGGGTGTATGAGGTCCTAGCTCAGTCTGGTTCTTTGGAGACCATCATGGTTGGTAGCATTATCTGCTATCACCTACAGAACAGCAAAGTGGCTGGACCACCTCCTCAGGGAGCAAAACATCTTGTTTTATCTCCCATCTTGTTCTGATGAGTTTCAAGCCCATGTTTCCTAGGAGGAAAAAATAGTTAGAATGTATTAGCACTATCCAAAGGCTAACGGCTGGTTTAGGTTGGTGTCCTCTGCTGAGGGATCTAGAATATTGTGCCACACGGAATTAAAGTTTGGGAAATAACTTTTAAAAGTATTTATGTTTTTTGATTTTGGAAGTGTTTTCACACTCTTTAAATTTATGTCTGTGCCATCTTGTTCTTCTTGGTTAGCATTCCTGCAATTACAGCCTGACAGTTAAAAATACCACCTTGCAAGATCTGTTTGCTGTATATATTAACTTACATTGTTACATAGTCAATAATTTCAGAACATCAAACAGGTGCTACCAAGAAGTATATGGATCTTGAACATAATTAATGCAACTGAGGATTGTATTCCTTCTGAAATTTCAATCACATGCCTAGTAAACAATGTGTAAAACCCATTATAATATATCTGTCAACAATTTAATTAAAAAGCTTGCCACGAAAATATATTGGGAAATCACCAGCATAATGTTCAGAACAGAGATGCTGTGTTATAGCTTAGTTATTATGTCCCTCCATATGTTGGTGTTTAATTTGAAGCATTCATTCAAATTCAAATCCATTACCACCAAAAAGATCTGAAACAGGGAAAATACTTGATGATGATACTATTGCTTTACATTTTTCAGGAAAGGTGGTTTATGGGGAGTCTATTGCTGCTGGTCTTGGCACTGATGGTACTAACTACTGGAATGAAGACTGGGCTCATGCTGCAGCATATGTCATGGGACCTCCACTGAGACCAGATCCTTCTACTCCTGATTTCCTCATGAACCTACTAGCCAAGTAAGCAGATGAACAAACAGTGACAGCTGATGGCCAAATACTCAGCACATTCTGTCTGAGTATATAATAACAGGTTGATGCCCTGGAGATTTTCTAAGTACAGAATGTTGCATTATCGGGAAGGAGAAATGGAAGGTGAAACCACAGATAAAAAACATTTTTGTTACGGAAATTAGAAACTGTTCAGATGTTGTTTCTCTGAACTCTTGTGGCCTTCTCTGCCCACTTGATTTTAATCGATAAGCTTTGCCTTGCTAGTACTGCAGCAAAAATTGAAACATAACCAGGGGGATGGTAAGGCTGTATGTTGGTGGGAAATTTGTAAAAAGTGGTCACAGCTAAAGGTTCTGGGTTTTGTTATCAACTCTGTTTTTCGCTTGAAACTTGGAAGCTACATAAAAACTAAGCCCTCTGTCTTCTGAAGGCAGCTACATGTTGTCCACTTCATAACATCTGCTTCAGAAGGAATTAGGAGCAGAAGTATCCATCAGATACCTGCAGTTAATGAAATGTGTTCTGCTGGTATTTCACTTACCAATAAAGCCTAACGCCACAGAAGAGCTGAATTTGACCTAAGAGTCTGTGAAGGTATGCCTGAACACAGTTTGATTGATGGCAGTGCAAATCTGGGATAACTTCACAGGGTATATGGAGTGACAAATTCCAAAATTGCTCTAAGTGAGGATGGAATCAAGTCCCTTGCAAAGTGGGATGGTCCTCCATTTGTGGGACACCTTTGACATATCCAAAGTAAAAGTGTGGTTTTGGTGCTTGGTGTCCTCTGAGGGCTTTCTGAAGAGAAACTGACTGTCACAGTGAAGCTATTCTTAGCGGATGGGACTGAAGACAGGCTGACAGGGTATTATCAGTTTGTCCTTGCAGGAGGGATGGCAGGATCTACCCAGCCTTGCAATAGGTTTTCCTGTGCAGCACTGTCTGGTACATGCTCCAATTCATAATTAACTTTGTTTCTCCATAGTGATGACCTGTCGGTGACAGGGTCTGACAATTGCACTTTCGACATATGTCAGAAGGCTCTGGGAAAGGATAATTTCACCAAAATCCCTAATGGAGTGAATGGTGTGGAAGATAGGATGTCAGTCATATGGGAGAAAGGCGTTGTAAGTATATCAAGATGTCTGAACATGGAGGTAATTGGTATCTCCAACAAAATATAATCTCTCAGCAGAATCTCCTCAGTTTTAGCAAACGTATTTGTTACAGGATAACTGCTTTGATCAAAGACCATAACAGAGTCCTTACTAACTTGCACTTTATGGTCCTGGGAAACAGAAAAGGATTCTTAGTGCTTAACAAATAGCACAAGAGAATCATTTCCATTGTTTACCAGCAAAGGACTGCTGTTGTTTCAGTGGTAGTGCACAGCTGTTGGAGAAGCTTCCATGGTGGGTGTGTGCCTGGCTACTTCTATTTTGTGTTTTCAGGCAGAGGAAACAAGCTAGAGATATGAAATGCTTCTCTTATTTATGGCTTAGTCCTCTGATGTGATGAGATGAGCACCTTCAAGTTCCATTGACTTCAGATTCTCAGTGCCATCATGAGAATGCTCGGTGTTTCTCAGGACAATGCCCTTCAGGCTCTAAACAAATATAAATATGAAAGCTAGTGTCCAGGATTTCTGGATATGGGGTAGTCTGGTGAGGGAGGATGTGGGGTAATCTGATGAGGGATCTGCCATGTACTGGGTGTTATGATTGCTCTGGCTGATATAATACTGTTAAGTTCTAGAGACTCTAGTTAAACTTTCTTATCAAGTTCTCTTGCAGTAGGGAAGTCTTGTGGTAATGCACTGCAAAGTATATTTATTTGTCATAGTAGAATTCTCTGCCTCGCAAAGTTGGTAAGGATGTGGTTCAGAATCTCTCTTATTTATCTGTATTTGGAATTCAACTCCTGTTTGTGTGTGCAAAGACGACATCTGCCTGTATGGACCTTTGGCATATCTCTAGTGTTATTTTTTGTGGTGTAAACTGGAATATAATTTAGTCTGTAGTTAGTGTGAATGTGAGACTTAAATATGTACATCAGTGCTGCTTTTGAGCAGCGTGTCCTGTTGTGCAATGTAATTTTTCAAAGGGTTCTTCAGTCAATAATATCCTCCTTTTTCGTATTTGTAAAATACTGTACAGCTGTGAGAATTTGTTTGGAAAGATTCCCTCCCTTCCCACTCACTCTTATTTAGAATAGCAGTGTTCACCAGCTTCTTTATGCTTTTCTTTTCCTATGACTGCTCACAAGCAACCATGTAAATATGGTTTTATGACATTCTTATTCCTAGACTGGCCTATCCACAACATTGTTCCGAATGTAGCTGGCTTTCTGAGCAAACAACAGCCATGGAGACTGGATTAAATTAGTTACGTAGCAGTGACCAGTCTGGAGGCACAAGTGTCCCTTATTGTCTACCATTTTGGTGATGTCTCACTCACAAATCTGTTTTTTGTACTACCTGATCTCAAATATTTACTGCAGAGTACTACCCTCTGCATTATTGTTGCAGAGGATTTGCAAATCTCCTTTCCTATATTACTTACCATGCCTTGCCTGTCCCTTATCATCTTCTAGGCTTTCACATCCACATTAGTAGTCAGTCTGATGTCCACATCACCTTAATACTGTCTCACCATTTTCTAAAACCAAGATACTCGTGGAATTTTATGTCTCCTGAGGAAACTGCTGAACAGGACTACAGATTCAAAGCCAGCTCAGGAAATTTGATTCCAGTTGACTTGTAACTATATCCACAGCTTTAAAGCTGTCTTTTTTTTTCCTTTTGTTATGGGGTGAACTAACATAAAGTTATCGTATTCAGTGAAAGTACATTGCACTATGTACATCAAAGACACAGTTATTTTTATTTCTTTTAAACTCTTCAGTAAATTGACGTGATGTGATTTTGGCAGAGAGCTGTCACTCATCCCAGATTTCAACTGCACAAACATTTTTTTCATTCTTTGTTTAGAAAAGTAGTGAGTTTACTTTTTTGTATTCTTCTTCAGTACAGTGGAAAAATGGATGAAAACAGATTTGTAGCTGTTACCAGCACAAATGCAGCAAAAATCTTTAACCTTTACCCAAAGAAGGGGAGAATTGCTGTGGGTTCTGATGCTGACATCGTAATTTGGGATCCCAAAGCTACCAGGTATGTATAGGCAGTTGTTTCCTTCCATACAATCTCTCTGCAGGAAGCAATATCTCAGCATTGTACAGCAATAAGCCTTTGGGGAGAGGTTATGGTGGTTTTCAACAGCACTTCCTGTGAATTATTTACAAGTTATTTGGCTCCTACAATAGTGTACGTATGCAGAGATCCTTGATCTCTAGATGGATTTAAAAAAAAACAACCTAGATTGCAGACTAGGTGTAAAAAATAAGAAGAGCTGTACATTATACTTCCAAAGCTTGGTATCCTAAGAGTAAAAATAACCACTTCAGGATCTTAGGTTAACTCTGTTAAGTGCTTGAGTATGATTAGCATCCTTCCACTGCAAGAAGAGAGAAGAGCCTGTGTTCCTGCACAGTGACCCATTACAAGCTTGTGTTTTAAGCTTACAGCTTCTTCAAACATATTCAAAGGTGGTCAGAATGGTTAGTGAAAGTGTGGGGTCCTGTCCTCCTAATGTCTCCTCCCTAGTTGGTAGAGCAAATGTAGTGGTAGAGCCATGAGTGAGCTTACTTCTGAAGCTCAAGCTGTACTTGCTTACACTTTTATTTAAGGAGTTTTCTGACTTTGTGCCCAGTAAGTCTGCTAGAGTAGAGCTTGTCACACCAACAACAGATGCACGAAAGGTATGCTGATCTCTTGCCATGCATGGCTTGATGCCATGGTACATTTATGCTACAAAGGACATGCACTGTCTTTCTGGGAGCCTCAGCTCATACAGCACACTCTGTACACTACAGCAGATTCCTTTCTTCAGGTATATTTGCACCATCAGCCAGCTCCATAATCAGGCCACTATAAATATCTCAAGAATCTCTCCTGGGTATTTTTCTGGCTCTTAAAGCCATCCTGGTCTTGTCTAAATTACATGGAAATGGTTTGAAAGCAGGCTGTCACAGAGACGGCTCACCTGGGGGAGTTGCTTTTATCAGCTGAGATGCCTGTGGGCTACGCAAGTGCATCTCCACTCTTTGACCTCCAAGCAGGTCACCTTAAATCTGCAGACATTAAACAGCTAAGTCCAACCTCTTTCAGCCCTGCAAATGCCAGCAGCAGGTCAGGAGGTGTGCCAGGCTGGTGCTTTGGTCTCTTAGCTCTAGCAAGCACTGTGAGCATACTACTACTTTGAGGGCACACACTGACCCTGCTAGTTGAAATCCCTTCACTGCTGTCATCTAAACAGTGGGTAAATCCATATAAGAAAGCAATCACAAATCCTGGTTGAGCTTTGTGGGGTGCTGGTGTGGTGGTTTCACCCTTCTGTGCAGCCAAACTCCACCACAACTGCTCTCTCACTCCCCCTCCTCAAAGGAAGAGGGGGAGAAAATATGATGGAAAAGGGCTCAAGGGTTGACAAGAATGTTGCTCACCAATTACCATCATGGGCAAAACAGACTCAACATAGGGATATTAATATGATTTATTACTATCACTAGCAGACTAGAACACTGAGAAACTAAAAGCAAAGTAGAACACACACACACACACACACACCAGTACACCGTCTTCTACCTCCTCCCCCCTGAGCAACACAGGAGAACGGGGAGTAGGGGCTGCGGTCAGCTCACATCGCTTCGTCTCCGCTGCTCCTTTGTGGTCACTCTCTTCCCCTGCTCCAGCATGGGGTCCCTCCCACAGGATGCCGTCCTTCCTGAACGGATCCTGCGTGGGCTTCCCACAGGCTGCAGCTGTTCAAGAGCTGCTGTCTGTACCACAGGGTCCATCCTTCAGGAGCAAACTGCTCCAGCATTGGTCCCCCATGGGTGGCAGCTCCCACCAGATCAGCTGCTCCTGCATGGGCTCCTCTCCACAGGCTACGGGTTCAGCATAGAGCCTGCTCCTACGGGGGCTGTCCATGGGTTGCAGCCTCCTTCAGGCCACATCCACCTGCTCCACCATGGTCTCCTCCACAGGCTGCAGTGTGGAAATCTGCTTCACCATGGTCATCACCACAGGCTGCAGAGGAACTTCTGCTCCGGCAGCTGGAGCACCTCCTCCACCTTCTTCCTCACTGACGTTGATGTCTGCAGAGTATTTCTCACTCTTCTCTCCCTCAGCTGCTGTTGTGCAGCAGTTTTTTTTCACTTTCTTGAATCTGCTCTCACAGAGGCACAGCCAACATAGCTCACTGGCTCAGTTCTGGCCAGCAGCAGGTCCTTTTTGGAGCTGGCTGGAACTGGCTCTTATCTAACATGGGGCTGCTTCTGGAATCTTCTCACACCTGTGGCCCCCCTGCTACCAAACCTTTATCACGTAAACCCAATACAGCTGATCATGATGACAGTGTGGCCAGCTTTCATCAATGTGTCACAGTATTTGGTGTTCCTCAAACTTGAGCTGCTGTAACTCATAGATGGGGCTAGATTTTCAGCCTTTGTTTTTAAAAAACAGAGTTACAGAATCACAGAATC
>VXAL01005262.1:0-18929 GCA_013399475.1 Chauna torquata | reverse complement strand
GTCGACAGGCCTGCGGGGCAGACGCTGTCACCCATCCGCCCCTCAGAGCCCCCGACGGGGAGGGCTTTGGGATGCCCACCCCACCATCCCTCTGCTCCTCTTCCAAGACAGGGTGCCCGCCACCCCGGAGAAGCAGCCCGGGGGGCCTTCGCGCGCCCCTCACCTGGCCTCCTCCTGCTCCGCGGCCAGCAGGGTCTTCTCCTGGCTCTTGCCGCTGCCGCTGCTGGCGGGGCTGCTCTCTGACATGGGCCCGACATGGCTGATGCTGCAGGGAGCAGGGCGCTGTTCATCCCCGCGGCCGCGAGCAGCGGCCGGCGGGGAGCGGGCATGCGGTGCGAGGGAAGGGCTGCAGCCACGGAGGAGGAGGTGAAGGGCAGGAGGGGGCTCCTCTTTCCACACCGATGTTCCCCCTCCTTGGGCTCCTCCGTACCTGACGTTGCAGGACGGCGTCTCCTTCTGGTGTTTGCGGAACCAGGCATGCCGGGCCTTGTGGCACTCACTCTCCCCGATGAAGCCATCGCTGTCCTGGTCAAGGGCCAGGAAGGCCGTGCGTGCCCGCTCCCGCTCCTTGGCCGTCAGCAGCCTCAGCAGGGAGTTCTGGGGGGCAGAGAGAGGGGAACGGGGAGCACCCATGCCCAGGTCTGCGGAACCCCACTACCGGCCGCGGAAGATCTGGGCAAAGCCACAGGGTCACGAGCGAGTTGCGATGGACACTCCAGCCCCGGTGCTGCGGCCGTACCTGTGGCCGGAGTTTCTGCAACAGTTGGATGGACTCGTGGGAGAGGAAGTCCGGCCACTCGATGTGCCCCTTCTTGTCGGGGTCCAGGGCGGAGAACTGCAGGGTGGCCCGCTCCTCCTGCGCCTCCCCCATGGGCCGCTCGAACTGCTGCTTGTGCACCAGGTGCTTGTAGTGCAGGAAGTCGTCCAGCGTCAGGCAGGTCTCTGCGGAGGCAGATTCGGGACATCCCTTCCACCAGCCTTTCCCCCGGTGTCTGGGAGTGCCATGCATCCCTCCCACCTCCCTTGCTTCCTTGACCCCTATGGGGGACCCAAGGCTGCCTTAGCAGAGCTTTTACCTTCTGCCCGTAAGGGCAGCGGTGACACCCCCAGCCCAGGGGCTGCGTGCGGGGTGAGCAAGGGCTCAGCCCGTCCCACCATGGGGAGGGTCCACACCTGGAATGATCTTGCACTGCCGCAAGGTCTCCATCAGGCTGTACATCTCCTCCTCTGTCAGCAGAAGATTGAGGTTGTCCTAGGGGGTGAAGATGGTGAGGGCATTAGCATCCGGCTGCGGTGGGGAGGTGGTGAGGAGCTGGCTGGTGTCCCCAGTCCCCTGGTGGCTCCCATCAGGGTGGATGACAGGAGCTGAGGAGCAGCAGGAGCCCCAGCGCCCTGGAGCAGGCCACGACATGGGACCCTGCTGGCATCTGCTGTGGGCACTCACGCAGTAGTAGCAGCTCCAGCCCGTCTCGGTGTGTGCAGTCTCCGTCACCTCCACAGCGCTGTCGTTCTGCAGGTAGCCCATGCGGCGCAGGCAGCCGTCGTGGTACACCCGGCTGCAGACACGGCAGGGGAAGAGGCTCTCGGCCGTCCACACCTCGCAGATTTCACACATCTCGTCATTGCGGACCTGCGGAGTGATGGGCAGCTGCGGCTCAGCACTGTGCTCAGAGAGGCAGTGTGGGCAGCAGCTGGCTCCCCAACATGGAGGCTCCACATCACAGGTGGGGACAGGTGTAGGGGTGCAAAGGGGATGGGAGGCAGGTTTTTGGGGTGGTGGCACAGACAATAGGTGGATGATGGGGTTGTAGGGTCATGGCTGGCTTGCTGGCCAGGTAGGGTTAGAGGAGGGTGCATGGGTTCATAGGAAGATAAATGGGTACAGCTGTAGGGCTGGTGGGGTCGCAACTTCTCTGGAGTGCCGCATCGTAGGTGTGGATGACCGGGCTGCCACGTCTGGTCATCCACTGTTGGCTGGACTATAGGGTTGTAGGTGTGGGTGGATGGAAGTTTTGATCTGTGGGTTGGCTGGTCGTAGGCGTGGAGAGGCAAGCTGTAAGGTTGTGAGTTGTCTAGGGTGTGGGCTTGTAGTTGTGGGTGGATGGTTGGGTAGGGTTGCACGCGTGGGTGGACTGTGGGATAGCAGGCGAGCGTGGATAAGCTATGGGGTTGTAGAACAGGTGGGCTGTGAGGGTTGTAGGTGTGGATGGTCGGGCTGGTCCATAGGGCTGCAAGGACAAACATGCAGAGCGGATCTCCCCCGGAGCAGGAGTGCTCCTGCCCCCAAACCCTGTCCCACTGGGCTGCCCGCGTGCCATGGCCAGTCCCAGTGTGCCACCTTGCTCCCAGGAGGCTGTCACCACCCAGTGGGCACCGGGGATGCTCCAGCCTGCGCATCTCCAGCCCTGGCCTCGTCCCTCCCGCCCCGGCCCCATGCCCGGCTGCTCGCCTGCTCCCGCTGCTCCAGGCTGATGTCCGGTGGCTCGTCATCATGCAGCTCGCGCTGCGGCCGGATGAAGGCGGGTGGCGTGAACCTGTTGGCTCGGTCGAACTCCTCCGGCTCCACGCCACGGCCATCCCGCAGCCGCTCCCAAGCGGCCTTGCTGGCACTGCCCTCCTCCGGCTGCGAGGGCCCCGCGGGCGCTTCCTCCTCTCCCTCTTGCACCGTCTGTTCCAGTGTCCCCCGGCGTGTGCCCCCGGCCTCCGCCCGCCGCCGTGCCACCGGCTGCTCCCGAAGCCCATCTTTGAAGGCTGACACGGCTAAGCTGACCTTCTGCACCTTCTCCACCGTCTGCCGTCTTGACATCAGCACCCCCATGGCTCTGTGAGGGGGAGGAAAGGTGCTCCGTGCTAAGGTCTTGGGGTGCAATGCTGCACACAACTGCTGTACCACCAAACCAAGTCCCTGGCTCCAAAAATGCGTCCCGATGGCTGCGTGCCAGCCATGCAGGGAGCAGCACTGGGGTGGCGGCCATGGGGAGACGGACCCAAACCCCTGTGGAGGCCTGGCCATGGAGGATCCGAGTGTTGTGGGCACCCTGCCTCACCCTGCAGCCTCCACCTTAACAAGAAACGCTTCCATGCCCTTCCCACACCAGACCAGTGGATCCCAGAGGGATGGGACCGGCTGTGACCCTGCCCCTTGCTTGCATCCTGACAAGAAAGCCTCTTTGGTCAGCCAGGGGTGAGAGGTGCCCAGGGCTGGGGCACAGCAGAGCTGGTGCTGGTTCTCTTAACTTCCCTAAATTTCCCTTGATCTCCAAGTCTCTCCATCTCACAAGCTCATGTGTATGTGCGTGCCCCGCTGCCCTGACCGCTGGGCATCCTGCACCCCTCCCCAAAATGCGGGTTGTGGCTGGCTCCTCCCAGGAGAGGCTGGGCTGTGGAAGAGCTGTGAGGATGCAGGGGGGAAGGGGAACAGTGCGTGGGCCTGGGGTGCGCGGACCCCGAGAAGGGGCTTTGGGCGCAGGGTCAAGGGAAGATCGGCTTGGGGTAAAATGGAGAGGGCAATGGCAGCAGCAAACAGGTCGCCCTCTGTCTCAGTGCGGGTGGACATGATCCCAGGCTGCTGAACGGTGTGGATGGGGTGGGCTGAAGCCAGGGAGAGGGAGGATTTGTTCTCCAGTGGTGTGGGGCAGAGCATCACCCCGCGTGGGTCCCGGCACTGCCCCGTGCACGCCTGGGGTTGCATTGTGGAAGATGCTGCAGCGAAGAGGAGCTCCCAGCTCGTGCCCGGGACAAGCTGGTGGCACTCGGTGGCTGTGCAAGGTGGGGACATCGGCGCAGCCATCTCCCAGCCCCTCCAGCCTCCATGGCATGCCAGGAGGCAGGGAAGTCCCCGGGGAGTGGAATTAATTAGCAACACGCGTGAGCACGCTGGGATTTCACGACTGCAGGAGGCCCCAGCGCTGCGGGCGCTGCTGCAGCAGGGAGCCTCAGCGCGGTAATTACAGCTGCCCCACATCGGAGCAGAGCGCGGGCGTGCGGCAGCTTTGGGTCATGCCTACGCCAAAGCAGCCACGCAACAGATGCACGGCCCCACGCTCACACTCCCGCCTGGCCGGCCCCTGCTGTGCACGCACGCGCACGCACAGGCGTGCAAACCCAAACACCACTGCGTGCACACACGCATGTGGCTTCCCAGCCCCCCACCCGCGGGACCATCTGCGCACACATGCCCACAGGCGGCGCAGGGTGCGCAACACGTGGGCCCCATCCTGTGTGCGGAGGTACACGCGTGTGCCCCCCGGGAGCCACGTCTTGGCAGCGTGCACGCGTGGGCAGGGGTATTTGCACCCGTCGGCCCCCTCACCCAGCTTGGGGTTTGCACCAGGCGCAGCTGTCCACGCTTTGCAAAGGTGGGAGCGGGGATGAGCTGCAGGCACGTGTCCAAGCCGCCGCAGCAGCATCGCTGCGGCTGTGCCGGCAGGAGGGAAGACACCTGGGTGTCTCTGCCTCCTCGCGGCGCGGCCACCCCTGCCCAGGCAGCTCAGCAGCCCGTCGGCCATGGGTAGGATCAACATTCTTCTGGGCAGCATTGCAGCCCTGCCTGCAAGCCACCGTGCTGGGGGCACGGCAGGGAGACCCCCCCCCAACCTCCAGATCTGCCTTTGCAGGTCCCTGTGTCGCTGAGGGTTCCCAGATTCTGGCCTGATCCTGGCCTCACCCTGGGCTCATGGAGAAGAGCCAAAGAGAGGAGAGCACCAGTCTCCCCAGTAGCTACATTGGTGCTCCTGATCCCCAGCCTGGGCTCATGGCATGGCTGTAGACATGGAGGGTCCCAGCCCACCTCCGTGCCTCCAGCCCCTGGTGACAGTCTTCTCCCAAAGCCACCCAGTGTGCCCCCTGCCACCAAGTGCTGTGTGGCCAGCATTGAGTCTGAAGGCCGTCACACACTCCCGTCATGGCTTGTGTCTGTTCTCAGCCCTGCTGGCCTCCCTGTCCCTGCTAGAGCTGCATGGCTGGACCCCTTGCAACCCACTTTTGCCCCTCTCTGGGGTTCCCTGGCACAGGATGCCTGTACATCTTGGGGCTGAATGGCTTCACCCCGCTCTCCATCACCCAGCCAGACCCAGGCCCAAAGCTCCCCAGACACCTCAATGCAGCGTTGCTCTCCCCATGACCCCCCAACATGTGGAGGGGGGTTGGACATCACCCCCACACAGAGTCTGGTCCCAGCTTGGGTCTCCAAGCTCCAGCTGCTGGCCCAGCCGTGAGGCTCTGGGTGTCCCCCCACTCTCCTGGTGGCCCCTGGATGCAGGGGGACCAGAGACACCCGTGCCCATAGCAGCCTAGCTCCCCGCCGCCCGCACGGTGGCCTCATCCTGCCCACCGCATCCTGCATCCCCATGTGTTCCTGAGGGAAGCTGGCTCCATTGCTATTAGCGGCTGCCCTCCAAGGCTCCCAGCGGTCCGGGATCCGGTGCCACCACCCTGCTCACATTGGCCTGAGGTGCTGGGGCCTCGACCTTGCTGCCAGGAGTGAATGTGGGGCCTATTTTTAGGTTGCCCCCACTGAGGAGCTAAATGTGGGCTGGAGCTGGCTGCAAACGCCCAGCTCTGCCAAGCCCTGATGGGGGCTGTTGCGGCAGCCATGGGCATCTTACCCTCTTCCCTTCCCTTGTCCTGTTCATCTACGTCTTGCCTTGTCCCCTGGGCTGCACTGCTTCCCTGCGCTCTTCTGATGGGAAGTGCTCCTTTGCTGCTTCATCCCTGGAGCAAAACACAGCCAGGAAGCACTTCATCCTCCTAGCACCGATGCAACGTCCTTCACAGCCCGACAGGGTTCTCTACATGGGGAAACTGAGGCATGGTTGGGATGAGGCTGCTGGCCAGCATGGAGGCACCCTGGGAGGAGGAAGCGGGGCTGGCATCGGCACCCATGACTTGTGCTGGGGGTGCCGGGGTGCCAGCTCCAGCTGTACACAGGGCCAAGGGCGGCGGTGGGTGATGATATGGGTGGGTACAGCATGGGTAGGTGTAGCGCAGCGCAGCGTGGGCATTGTGGTGGCTGGGAGCGCAAGATGGATGCATCGGGGACCGGCTGCGGGTGGATGTGTTACTGCGTGGCTGGGAGCGTGGGGCGTGTGTTACGGCCTGGCGGGGGGGTCGGCGGTGGCTATGGGTGCTGGGAGGCTGCTGCAAGGCCTGTGGGCACGGCAAGGGTGCAGGCTGTGGGTGCAGAGTGGCATGTTGCAGCAGCTCTGTGAGCAAAACGAGGGCCAGCGGGTGCATGGTCTAATGCAGCCACAAGCCGGGTCCCTGATACGCCTTGCACCCATTCTTAAGGGGAAGCAGCAGGGGTGCATCAGGAGCAGGACACCCCCAGCTCCAGGCTGTCGAGAAAAGATGCACCTGGCCCCCTGCCCCACGCTGGTTCCTGTGGGCCAGGCCAGCTCCCTGCCATCGTGAGGCTCTTGGTGGTTTTACTCCCAGCGCTGTGCCCAGGAGAGTCCCAGGGCTGCAACCCAGCAGGGAGCAGCGTTAAGGATGGGGTGCCAATGGGGCGGTGACACCCCGGGGACCCCAGGACCCACGGCAGCTTGGTCTGAAGGGTACTGAGCAGAGCAGGGAGGAGCCAGCGCGGCTCTGGCACAGCCCTGCCCACTGCTGCCTGCTGGGGCACCCGGCATCCCACTCCCCTGAGCTGACTGGGGCAGCTGGGGGGGTCCCCAGAGAGGTCTGGCAGCACCCCTTTGTCCCCTCTCCCTGGCAAATGGCACATGCTGGGACCAGGACACTGCTGGGGCTGCCACTGGGAGGTGACCCAGTTGCAGTGGGACAGAGGGGTCGGTGGCATCTGATGCTGGTGGCAGCCTCCCCACCCTCTGTGGCGGCACGGGAGCCTGGTGGGGAGGTCTGGGGGGTGGGCAGAGCCCCAGCTGTGCTGTGTCCCCCTCCTGGGGACACCCAGCCGGTGGATGCTCTCCCTGTGCGATCAAGCTGCCTGTCCTGCCGCGCCATGGCTGATTTTGTAGGTGTGTCACACGTTTCAGTCTCCCAGAGGGGGATGAAAAATGCCGTGACAGCAGAGTCCCTTCCCCTGCAGCAGACAGCTCCCGCCCAGCTCCCCACTTCTCTTCCTCATCTCCCTCCCCAGCACCCACATCAGGACCCCGACGCCTGCGCAGGACCCTCCGCACTGTCCTCACCCCCGCTCCCAGGCACCCCATCCCAGGACTGTCACCCTCCCCTGTCACCCAGGACCCCAGGGTGACCCACCCACGGGTGTTGCGACACGCGGCCAGCCCACACCACGCGCCGGGCGAAGCACCAGCGGCAGCAAAAAAGCCACTTACCAGGGTCAGGGTCCTGCTTGGGAGCGTGAGCCCTAGAGAGCTGCACAGACGATGCCCATCACAGCCGCTGCTGGCCACCACCTCCTCTCCACCCGCGGGTGCTCACCGCATCCCACGCCCCGCACACAAATCCCTGCCGGGGGATGGAGAGGCGAGGCTGGTACCCGGGGAGCCAGAGCCGCGCGCTCGCTGCTGGAGGATGCAGGAGACAGCGAGATGCTGGGAGTGGATGCCTGTGTCTAGCGCGTGCACACACACACGCGCACACTCGCTCACACACACGGAGGAAGCAGGGAGCTTGTGACTGGGGCTGAGCAGATGCAGCCTGGTTTGCTGTCCCTGTACCAATTGCTGCCTGAGCCGTGTTAAACAGCTCTCTGAGAGATGAAGCATTTTTTTTTTTAACTGGGCTGACGTTTGCTGGGAGATACCAATAAAAGCTTTCCCTGCGTCTCCTCTGGCCCCAAGGCTGAGCTGCCTTTCTTGGAGACAACCTCAAGGACTACGGAGCTGGGGCTGCATCGGTGGAGGAGCAAAGGGCTCCCTTGCCCACAGCCAGGGTCTTCCTCACCTGTGGTCACTTTAACCCATTGCCTGCCGCTCACCCTGTGCCACTGTGGAGCGGGGACATGATGGCTCCTGGCTCCATCCAGCCCCGTGTGTGCCTGGTGCAATACAGCGCAAGGGGTTTTGGCTCTCCTGGTCCCCAGGACGGGACGGGTGCACGCTGCAGGACTGCAGTGGGGCTGTGGGCTCGTGGAGGTGGTGGGGCAGGAAGGATGATGCTGTGCTGGTAAGGAGGATGCAGCCCAAAGCACTGCTTCCAAAGGTGGGATACCTGCTCCATGTGCATCCCCCACGCCAGCCTGGCAGGGACGGTCACTCAGGCCCCGCTGCCCTCCTGGGATGGGTACTGCTGGCTGAGGGGTCTGCTTTCCTGTTCTGGAGGTGCTCGCTGTACCTGGGGGTGGTTTAGGGTGCCAGGGTCTCCAAGCCCTCCTGGGAGCAGCTTCCAGCAGTGCTCTGGGTGTCCCTGCTTGAGCAGGGGGTTGGACCAGCTGACCTCCAGAGGTCCCTTCCCACCTCAACCATTCTGTGATTCTGTGCATCTGCAGGGGAGCTCTGGAGTCCTTCGTGGAGTACCCCCACGCACTCATGACAGGCTGGTGCCGGCCCTGACCACTGTCTGGGCTGGGCTGACTCCCAGCAGCCCTGGAGCTGGTGGCCCTGCAGCTCCTCACCACCTGCCAGCCCCGTGGGAGCTGACACTGGTCCCACTACTGCTGGACCAGCTGCAGTTTTCCACAGTGCCTCCGTAAACACCTTTCGCATCCTCCCACGTCCAGGCAGGAGTGAGCTGAGGCCGTCTGCAACTCGTGTCATCCATGGCAGCACCCGAGCTGGGCTGTGGCTCCCTTCCGCGGCGGCTGCAGATGCGCAAAGCCGTGCTCCAGACAGGATTCATCCTGTCTGCTACTTGTGCTGTCAGGTCTTGTTGTGCCTCGCTCCATCAGCTGCAGAGCTTCATGGAGAGTCTCATTGCCCTGCCCTGGCCCGGGGTGCCTCTCTGTGCCGAATCCCTCCCGAGGATGCTTCCCTTTGGGGTGAGTTTTGCATTATTTGGTGAGCAGAATGGAAGGGTGCTGGGATGCACATGGTGTGGAGGGGGATGGAGAAAGTGGAGACAAACCGTAAATGGGGCCAGAGGAAAATATCTCTGCAGCCAAGACCTGGCCCCAGAGGACTGGGGAAGGGGGAAGCGGTGGAGAACTGTGCTGGGAGGCTGTGAGAGCATTAAGTGCCTCTGCGGGGAGAGCCCTGCCCTGGCAGGCCCTCAGATGAGAACAATGATTCCCGGAAAAGCAAAGGCGAGGAGGAGCCCATTCTCCTGCTCAAGTTGCCAGGGGGCTCGGGGGTCCTGCTGCCCTCTGCCCCAGTGCCAGCACGGCCTGGCAGATTTGGTCCCTTCTGTAGCATGGCCAGGTGCCCCCTCTGCAGCAAGGCTCAGAGCCTGCACGGGGCACCCAGCAGCCTCCTCCTCGTGCGGGATGCAGGATGCAGGATGCTCTTGTAACCCCAGCGTCCCCTGCCCCTCTCTGAAAAGCCACAATGCCTCAGAGCAGGCATGATGGCAACAGGCTGGGTAGGCTCTTGGCATTGCAGGCAGTGCCGGGCTGCTGGGGGAGGGCTGCAGGGGTGGAGGTGAGAGCTGAGCTGCCGCGGGAATGTACATTTTCGTCAGCTCCTCCCCCCCCCCCCAANCCCCAAATCTCGCATGACGCCCTCGTGTAGGTCACTGGCTCCCGCAGCGACGCGGCATGTGGGCTCACCATCTGCGGCTGCTTCTGGAGCCCGCAGCCCGGGAATGCTGCCCTGCGCAGCCGCTGCTCCTCCCGGCTCCTGGTCCCACAGACGGTAGCACCCGGAGGGGCTGCAGGGCGAAGGCTTCGCTTGTCGAAGAGAGGGAGATGAGCTTTTGGAGGATGAGCCTGCTGCAGAGCGGGCGGTTGTGCGAGCTGGCATTCCTGCCAGTCGGCAGGAGGTGATGGAAAAGAGAACTTGTCAAAATAGCGAGAGATCTTTTTTCAGGAGATTACAAGTTTGGCTGCTGGAGATAATAGTGTTGAGGCGCCACGTGGAGGGTTCACATCAGCACTGGTGCGGGAGGCGAGGGTGATGCCAAAATCAGCATGAAATGGGATAAAAAGCGACTGCCTGATGGGCTGCTATGTAAGGCAGCAGCAGGGAAGGGCAGAGCTTCACCCATCACCGCATACAGGCGGAGCAGAGGGGAGCCGGGGAGGGAGGCAGAGCATCCATGAGAGGTGTCTGGCTCCCTCCGGGTGTGTGGGCTCCTTGCAGGGGACGGGGCCCTGGATCCCACCCAGCTTCAGCCATGATCCCCCCCCCGGACACAATCCCCCACCATGGACCTGATCCCAGCTTCAAACCTGATCCCATCCTCCATTGGCACCCAGATGTGACATCTACTGACACCTCCCAAGGCTGCCTGCTGATGTGCATCCTTCACATCCACTGAAAGCTGTCTGTCGTGGCTGCCGATGTCTGTCCATCACAACCACCTGTCCATCATCTGTTGATGGCTGTCCATCATGTCCCTGGCCATTCACACTGGCTCATCGCTGGCTGTCCATCACACCCCTGGCCATCTTGCTGATGGTTGTCCATCATGTTGCCACCACGGAGGACGGCTCCTTGACACTGCTAGTCGCACCCATAGCCATTGGTGCAGCTGTCCTCCAGTGCTTCCACGCCGATCCCTCTCCCTACCAGTGGCTGCCCCCTAGGTGTGTGTGGGGCTGTAGTGCTGACCCCCCCACATGAGGGGGGAGGCTACCATTACGAATTGCTCTGCAGCTGCTGTTCCCCACACTCACCCTGTTGTGGTCTTGGGGATGGAGACAGGGACAGGGATGTGGATGGCAGGTGCTGGCTCTCCCCCTGCCCTCTGTGGCCAGGAAGCCCCAAGCAGGAGCTGCCAGATGGTGCCCAGTAGGGATACGGCCCCCTCCTTTGGCCCCTGTAAACAGCTGCGTAGTGATGAACCTGAACTACGTTAAGAAGCCACAGATGTTGGTTTCATGCCTCACTATTTATTTGCTCTGATCCACCTTCACCACCCTGATAAGGGGGAAAAGCTGGTGGGGACCAGTGCCAGGGCTTGGGGAGGGGTACAACAAAAGGACATGGTCTGACGGCGTGGACGGATGCTAAAGTGCCCCATGGGGAGCCGGGAGAAGGTACTGGGGTGAGGGAAGTGGGGTGATGAGAGCAGGAGCAGGAAGCCCACAGCCCATCCTGCGATGGGCAGGGGTCTGCCAGGTCTGCGGGAAGGTGTTCCCCAAGTCCCCGCAGAGCGGCCGGTTGCAGAGCCAAGGCTCTCTCCTGACCTGCTGCAGCTGGCCGCTTGCCAAGCCTGGCTCTGATGAGACGAAGATGCTCCCTCCGGACAGATAACTGCGGAGCACTTTAGAGCTCTCTCATCGCGGAGCACTCTGGCAGGCATTAGCTAAACGACCCTCTCCACAGGGCCACTCCAGCCGGCTCCCTGCAGGCAGCCTCCCTTCCAGCCTGCCCCCTCCCCACCGCCTGTGAGCCCCAGGAAGGGGTCGAGGCCAGACTCCGCGCCTACAGCTCTCCGGGGACTGGTACCCCCTTACCCGAAATGGGAACACGAGTGTGACCAAATAGCAGAGCCCTTGCAGGGGACGCACTGGTCCCCACAGGGATGCCAGCCCTGCCTGCTGCTGCCCTTCCCTGCTGTGTCACCCGTCCCTGTGCACGCCACCTCTGCCGCAGGGCATTTGAGCATCCTCACAGAGAAGCTTTTCAAGTGGAACGGAAACGTCTAATGAAGGCCGACTTCATTAAACACGGCTGTCACGGGGATGATTGCTGCCTTCCTGAGCCGCTTTATGAGCAATAAAGATGTGCAAGCGGCAAGGAGCGGAGCAGAGCAGCTGGGGAGGGGACAGAGGCAGCTTCCCATGCCTCTGCCCTGCTGGGGAGGGCACTGCCGGGGCTGTTTTGGAGGCTGGGGGTGAGGGGACAGCCCCCAGGGTTGGGGGCAGACGCAGAGCCCAGCTGGCTCCATGGCAGTGTGTCCCAACGGAGCGGAGAGCTGGTAGCGCTGGATGCAGCTGTCACATCCCACTGAGGCACAGCTGGGTCCGGCCGTGCAGTCAGGATGTGGCATGGCTTGCACCCAGGCTAGGAGCTCTGAAACGCTCCTGGGTGCTGTGATCTGGACACTTCCATGGTGCTTGCGAGAGAGACCAGCACCTCTGGTGTCTCCATCGCTCCCCGGGCGGGCAGAGCCACGTGGTGGTTTGCACCAGCCCCATTCCCATGCCGCAGTATCCTGCGGGGAGGCTTTGTGCAAAGACTTGGCCTCTCCGAATCTGGAAACCTCGCTTCTTTACCCACCCGAGGGTCTGTGCATGCTCCTCAGGCTGCATCTCAGCCCTTTGCAGGACCTGGCACCTGTCAACCCTCTTGGGGATCCCCAGGTGCACAGGATGGGCACCCCCGAGGGGGGCACGGGGACAGCCCCGCAGAACAGCACAGCCCCAGTCCTGTGTTTGCCTCTTAATCAGCTAATTGTGTGTTTGGGGTTTCAGGCGAAGGCCCCAGCCTGGTGTCGCCATAACAACCGCATCAGCATCACTTTCAAACGTTTTCGAAGCAGACTGGAAATGCAGAGGGGGAGCAAAACAAAACAAAAAAAAACCTGAGCCGCCGCCAAACAGGGGGTTGATGGGAGGGGAGAGTAAAAGGGCTGTCTGCGCCTCTTTCATTACCCTGCGAGGAGTCCCGCAGGGCAGAAAGTGCTGATTAAAACAGCTCTTGCTGGGATTCAGAGGCTTTTTTGGGGAAAAGAAAATGCCCCTGCCTGCTGGAGTCTGTCTGAGGCACTGCTGTTGCTAGCATCGTCTGGGTTTCTTCAGCCCAGGCTGGGCAAGGGGCTGTGAGACAAGGTCACCGAGTTGGTGTCCCTGGGCGGCGGGGTGGGAGCTGGCCCAGGGACCCTCTGTGAGATGGATCAGGCCTCTTCGGCACTTTCTGCCCAGCCGGACGGGCTTTGGGCTGCCCGTCCTTCCCAGCACTGGCATGGCATGTACCCTCCCTTGCCCCCTGGCCCCCTCCGTATCTGGCAGTGTCTGGTGCGGTGCAGGTGACAGAGTAGTCCCAGTGTGGGGGCCATGGAGGAATGAAGGTGTTCCCCCTCCCGCTCCCCCAGCTTCCCCTGCAAACCCATTTAACAGATTAAATTTTTATATTCTGAGCCATGCTGGCGCCCAGAGCACAACAAGGTTTTGCAGATTTTAGTCAAAAGAGAGCCACGTCATGGGCAGGAGGCATTGGCTGCTGCAGGGATGCAGGGGAGACAGGCAGAAGGGAAGGCAGATTGGAGGAGGGGTGATGTACAAGGAAACCCAGTTTCTGAGGGTGACACGTGGCCTTTTTGATGTCCTGCCTCGCGGGATGGCCCTTGCTGTGGCATGCGAGTGCCTCCGCCCAGCTTCTCTCTCCATCTGTGCATCCGCGGCCCTCAGCCATGCTCTGACACCCATCTGAGCCGCGTGTGAGCCTGGTGGCACTGGGCCATCGTCCTTTCTGTCTGCTCATTGCCGAGGCCCATGTCCCAGCCGTCATTTCTGCAGTTAGCGTGGTGCCAGGCCCTGGCTTATCTGCCTCGCCGAGAGTCTCGGAGCGGTCCAGATGGCTTTCTGCTGGCACAGCGCGGCCCCAGCAGCTCTTGTCTGCTGCAGGCGGTGTGCAGGCAGACCCCCACCACAGTGCAGATCAGGGCAGGAAGGCAAATCCTCGCCTCCCAGGCTGCGTGCATGCCCCCAGCTGCTGCCAGCCCTGCTCTGATGGAGCAAAGCGCGCAGGTCCTAGCGGGATGCCCCGTGCCAGGCGTTGTGCCTGGCAGGAGCACCCTGGGGTGTCTGTCCCTCCTGGATCCTGCACCCTGGGGCTTTCCAGCTATGCACCGAGCTCCGATGGGAGCTGGGGCGAGCAGGGGCATCCTCTGTCACAGCTCCCAGGACAGGCTGTGTTCTCCTGCTCCACGGGAGCTGCTTCTTGCTTTGCCTTGCTCTGCCATGAACATCAGGGTTTGGCCCTCACCAGCTGTCCTTTTGATGGGCAGAAACCTCCAGGTTGTTATCCCTCAGCTGTTTCTCCCCTGCAGTTTAAGATGGTCAATGTGACCTCTGTGCAGGGGTTGGCAAGAGGGGACATGGTGTCCTGTGACCCTGCACCCACCCAGGAGGGCCCAGGCACCTCTTGCAGCATTTTTGGGCCACCAAGGGTTGGGCACAAGGCTCCTTTCCAGGCGGCTCTGGCCGTGAGTTTTATGGCTGCCTGGAACATCTCCAAAGGACTGATTTACAGTAATTCCTCTGGAAAGCAACTTTTGTGTTTGCTAGCCTGGAGATCTCAAGCTGGACTTAAACAACAGGATCCTAAAGAGGCCATGAATAATTGAGCCTAATAAATATTAATAACTCGCCTGCATGGTGGCAGGGCATGTAATTGCAAGGAGCGTTCTGGAAGCACAGCTCTGCAGGCAAACGTGCACTTGCGACAGGGCTGGGGCAGAGCCTGGTTAACACTGATGCTGCTGGGTCGTGCAGAGCCATGTGTGGCTGCGAGCCCTGCAGCCCTCTCCTGGGTTGGTGGTCAAGGGCAGGGGGTGGTGGCCACCATGAGACCATTTAGGTGTCCTTGGTGGACCTCTCTCCTGTGAGCTTGTCTCCTGTGGAGCCTGAGTACACTTGTAGCACCCACAGCATCTTTTGGCAAGGATGTTCTCGGCTCCCAAGGCCAAATTATAACAAGGAGGCACAGTTTAAAATTTGGTGACTCAACAAGCCCTCTGAAATTTGGGTGCAGGTGGGTTTGGGTGAATCAAGACATGAGTAGATGGGATATGAATGAATTTCTCTGTGTGAAAAGACAGTGATGGGGAATGCACATGGCCACCTCTCTAGGTTGAGGGATGTCCTGCAAGGAAAAGGCTGAACTGGTCACTCAAGCCTTTGCCGAGCAGCACCAAGCCACTGATCAGACCTCATATGGGTATAGGATCCCGCCCAAAGTCACTGAGTTTTTTGGATTGGAAATATAACCACAAAGCTCAAAACAAAATCCATCCCTTTTCCTTCTGGGGTGCTCTAGGCCCTCACTGGATTGCCTGCTTGAAATAACACTCCACCTGCAGCTTCGCCAATGCCCGAACACACCCAGCACTTCCCTGGCCTCTGCTTTTCAAGGCAGATGAGGAAAAGGAGTCTGGAAGGGATCACAAACACTTGCATGGAAGGGCATGGTGTGCTGCAAAGTCTCAGCACTGCTGTGAGCAGGGTAGAAATGTGTACATGCAGGCTTTGCCAGAGCTTTCTGGACATTGCAGTTCAGGGTGGGGAGCTTGGAGGCCTGCCCTTTTGCAAGCCACCATCAGCTTTGCTGCCTGATGCTGATGGTGTGAAGAAGGAGCCTACATGGCTATACAGAGGACAGAGAAACCTGTATTCGGGCATCAGATATCGCCCAGAGCCTTCCCAGAGCTTTCTGCCTGAAAACCGCAGTGCTTGGGCAGCTGAGAAGACCTGTGAAAGCTTGGCACGGGTATTGTGAGGCTGTATCCCCTGCAGGAGCCTCCCCCACACTGAGCAAGTGTTTCTTTTCCCCAAACTGCCTGGCTGTTGAGATTGCATCTTGCAAATGCGGTTTCAGACAATAACAGCTTGCAATTATGCAGCGCTTTCAAAACCAAGACATCCTGAATTTCGTTAACGTCTTTGTATAAAACTAGCTGAGGCTGCTTCTGGGATGCAAAGCTCCAGCCTGTGCAGAAGTCTCGCAGCTGGGATCACCCACAGCTTTCCTCTGTGTCATGCTGGAGATGGTTCATCCTGCATGCCAAAGTAAAGGGGGCACAGAGCACGTGGAGCGATGGACATCTCATGTGGTGTCTAACCCCTGCATGCTGTGTTTTCCTGTGCTACATGTTTGCAGGTGGCAGTGGGGATTATCCATCCAGGAACCAAAGGACCCCCCCAAGAAAGAAGGGCTCTGCGCTCTCCAGGGGAAGGGGGGCCATGACTTGGCATGGATCATCAAAAGGAGCAGTAATTGCTCTAAGACTCGTTATGGAACAAAACCTCTTGGAGGCCATTTCTGAGCACATAAAGGGCAAGAAGGTAAAATGGCAGGGGTTTCCCAAGGGCAAACCGTGCTGGATGCTAAGGGTGGCCACCAGCTCTGCGGCAGGTGCCAGACGGTCAGTAATGAGTGAAGCACCCAGGGGCTGACACAGGGCTCACCACCCACGACCCGGACAGTGACCAGGAGCAACCTTCAGCAAAGCTGCAGGTGCCACTAGACAAGGGTGCGACACCAACACGGCCGCAGTCTGGAGGGATTGGATGAATGGGAGCACCGACCCTGTGAAATCCAGCAAGGGGGAGCGTGAAGCGTGGCACCGAGGTGCAATAACCCAGTCGGAGGCCGAGCGGCCACGCTGCTGGGAAGGACATGGGCATTATTGTGGGCACCAGGCTGAATAGAATCCAAGAGAGCACTCTCATCACTAAAAAGGCAAACCACATCCTGGGCTACATTAGGAGGAGCGTGGCCAGCTGATCGAGGGAAGTTATTATCCCCTCTCCTTGGCGCTGGTGAGGATGCACAGATCGCAGAAGCATTTCTCAAATAGCTGCTAACAGCAGCACTCCCACAGCTTCCTCTGTTGTTAAAGAGATGTGAAAATACAGACAATGATACAGAGGTTGCTGCAGGAGCAATGAAAGGGAACTGTAGTATTATCCCAAGGCATTTGCAGCACTTGCTTGGGAAATAGATGGTCTTTCTTGAGAGTCCCATATACTTCCAATGTGGCATTTGGGCAAGCAAGTAGCTTTACACTTTAGATATTGACTTCTCTTTTGGATGAAAAGGCTGGGCTGAAAAGAGCCTGCTTTCCTCTGTGGTCACAGAAACCCCCAAACATGAGAATATCGAAATGCTTCCAGTCGCTCTTCCAGCAGGTGCTGCACAGCCGCTTCCTAGCTGAAAGGGAATAATACATCATCTGCTGGACTGTTTTCAGGCTAGCAATGGAATGGCTTCGGTGGTATGTGAAAGCACGGGTCTGTAGCGCTTGGCAGCTCATTGCTCCACGCAGCTGACAGCGCTGGGGGTACCTCTGGGAGAGGCTGAAAGGGAGCAGGCAACAAAAAGGAGCACTTGCCTGGGGCTGCCTGCCCAGCCTGCTCAGATCAGTGTTTTTTCAGTTCTTTTTTCTTCCCAACCAGGGCTGATTCAGAGTTTCAGATGAGACCTTCGCTGGGTGAAGCAATTACCGATGAGGTGAGGCGGGCAGGAGGCACATGCCAGGGAGCTGGTGGCACAGCCCTGGGGGGAATGCATGCCCCTTTGCTGTCAGCACCCACCTTTGCGGGTGATTGCAGAGCATCGATCCCCAAACCACCTCTACTTCTCAAAGCTTTTAGGCTCCCTGGGCACCTCTGCACTGAAAGGCAGCAGCATGAAAGAACATTTTCCTTTTAACAGACTCCATCAGATGCAGCGACCTGCTTAGCATTGATGCTGTGAGGCTGGGCTTCAAATTCAATTTGTTTCCATTGTACCTGTGAAGGGTTTGGTAAATTGATTTTAAGAATGAAAATGTAGTGAGAGTGATTACAGCTGAGAAATACCATTTTAAATAATAAGATGAGGTTTCTGATCACTGAATTGTTCGCCTGAGTGGTGCAAAAATGTACAGTAAAGAGAATAGTACTTCTGTAAGACATCACTTAAAGTGCTAGCCTTTATTTTTCATGAGATGACTCCAATTTTCATGCATTTTTCAGGGCAGGAAGCCCTGGGAAAGTCACAGAGTGAGGCTGATGATCCCTAAACCTGCAATTTATGCGACTGTTGTAATCTCCACACAACCGTAACTGATGAATATGCATCCTATCATTTCTATGCATGGCAGAGAGTAACCTACTTCTAGCCCCAAGCAGGCTGTGGTAGGTCTGTCTGCCTCTTCCTGCGGCTCTGTGCCAGCAAGGGGTTGTGGGATTTGGGGCAAATAGGGGATGCTGCAGGAAAACCCTGGGTCCAGACTCGGTCTGTGGGTTAAAACCAGCTCCATCCATCAATCGCAAGGGTGCCGGTCGCGCTGCTCTGTGCCTGCCTCGCCTGAAGACCCATTTAATGAGGGGTTTGGGGGACACGAGGCAGCACACTGTTTGGGGGGGGGGCTGATAGCCACCCCAGAGGCAGCCCTGAATTAATGTGGTGAAGCAGTAGTGGCAGAGATGCAACAGAAGCAGATGAATGGCCAAGTGACAATCTAATGAGTGTTAATGGGAGTCAAGAATTAAATCCTGCTGGCTCATGAGCATGGGATGAGGTGCCATCTGCCATGGCTGGCAGGTTCTCTGCCATGATTTTAGGGGCAGGGTGCTTCTGTGGGGATGCAGGGAGACAAGGCGGGAGCCCAGGAGGTCCAGTGCTTCCCTTGCAGCAGCCATAGACTCCATCCCTGTCTGACCAGGGGCTGAAATCAGCTTTCTGGGGCTGGGTGCCACATGGTTTTGCAGACTGGCACCCTGAGAGAGGTGACAGCAAGCCTGGTTTGTGCTGTTTGGCTGTGCACAGATCCAGCTTTGCTTGAACACGTGTTTCAGGGCAACATGACTTCCCAGGAGCTGTTCCTCCAGTCCCTGTCAGGATGCCCGCCATGGATGGCCAGCTGGGTGTGTGTCAAGCATCCACCCAACCTGCTCGTGGGGATGGGAGCCTGCCAGGCTGGCAGCAAGCAGCGGGTGAGATGTGTGGCAAGGAACAACCCAGGGCGGGTGAAACCTGGGAGAGGCCGGGGGGGCTGAAGGAATTGCATGTCACCCAGAACCCAAAAGGCAAGGGTGATGGTGAGGGGTGGGGGTCACCTGCAAACAAAGGACTGCAGGAAGGTTGCTGATGGAGTTGCAAGCAACAACAGGGCTTTGGGTACGGTGTGTGGATGTGCGGGAGGAGCTGGAGCTGGGCTGTGACCCCGGTCCCAAGCGGGGAGCCCAGGGGGAGCCA
>VXAL01005247.1:0-110673 GCA_013399475.1 Chauna torquata | reverse complement strand
CACATTGCGTTTGGAAGAAGGAAAGTCAGCCCTTTGATTTGAGTATAGTACTGAAGTCCGGCAGGAGATTGTTGTCTGTTTGCCTTCTATCCCCAGACAATTATTTTGTGAGCTCACCTTGAAGACAGTCTGCTTTTTTGATATATCTCAGCCTGCTCTGCTACCAGAGTTTATAATGGGAATCTCATTGAAGATTTATACAGCTGAAAAACTATAGCTGTAAAGCAGAACAAGCATGGAACATGCAAGTTGTCTGTATGTCTGTCTGTTACTGTGAATTTCTAAATTGGCATTTTGGGTTGAAAAGAGTTTGTTTTATAGAGATATGAAAGGTCAGCATTACCCTTAGTGCATTAGAGAATAGCTGAAAATGTCAAAATATATATGAATAATTCTCAGCCATCCAGATACCTACCCTTGTGTCATTCCCCCGATAACCCCAATTCTAACGCCATGTGTGTGTGCTCCATGTTATGTTTCTTTTGGGAGTCCAGCGTCTGCAGCTTAGCTGTCATTTTGATCTAGTTTGCAATCTTAACCGTGATACCAGTGAAGTACAGATTTTTGTTCTTTGCATCCTGCCAGAAAGGTATTAACGCTATACTCAGTGGAAGTGCAAAGTATTCCATACATCAGTGGATATACAGCACTCCGGTCTAACTTCCTGTTACATTTCTACATTCAAACTGAACACAAGCCTCTCTTCTTTTGTGTAGGAGTACAAAACAGTTCTAAGATACAGCAATGTGATTTTTAGGCTTCGTGCAAAACAATTATTGGCATCTAAAAAGCAGCTACTCTTCAAATTGTGTGATTTACTTGGTAGGGCATCTGAAGTTTAATAGGTTCCAAAATAATGTAGTCCTTGTGTTCACATGGAGAAACCTGTCAAGGTGAGATAGGTAGTCCCTCTTTCATTAACAAGACAGCTACCTTAAATTACCTCATCTTTACCTCTATGTGTGGTTATGCATGTACATGGGTAATGTAGATCTGCTGATGTGTGGTCTTCATGGTTCAGAGTTCTTTGTTTAAAATGTTTTCCATTGAAACGTCTTAGTGAAATAATTGTGAATACAAAATCTTCTAATCATTTTGAAATGAAAAAAGTTAATCATTACTCTTCATCTTGTTCCACTCAGCAGTGAATTTAATTATTTTTTAATGTTCATTAGAGTCACTTCATTGTGATGGTCTGTATTTTGATCAACAGGGCATATTGGTATGTTGAGAGTAGAAGAGAAATCAACGTGACTGGGCTGTAGTCCTTTCCCTTTGTGTGGGCTCAGCGTGAAGTGAAATCTGTCTGTATTCCTGGTTCTCACTTGGGTAATTGCTATACTTTATTTCTTTAAGGACATTGAGATACTTGAAGTGAGAACTATTGTGGAAGTGTACATTATTAATACATTTTTATTATATACTAGCTAGCTTAAGAAAAATAAGCATAAGCCAATATAATTCAATAATTTACAGTATCACAGAACACTTCAGCAGCATGAGACAAATTCCACTATGTTATGATATTACCAAAATTATTTTAATCTTCATTGTTTGTTATGAGAAGGGATTACTTCTAGTTTTCGCTTGTTTGTTGATGTTCTTTTAACTCTTTTTTCTTACTTGAGGTTGCCTTATAAATAGTCTTCTTAATGTATATTTTACTCTTGCTCTGTATCCTGCTGGGAAGTACTGAAAGAGCCATATATTTTTTAGCATTATTGGCTTTTTTCCTTATTTCTCTCTGTGGAGATGAGCCCTTACATAAATTACTTTAAGGATCCTGTTTTCTTGATTTTTTTTTCCCCGCTTTGTTTCATGCTGGGAAGATGAGTATTTAATAAACTGTTATTTAGGGGCATCTGTTTTAACAGACATTCTTTTACAAATGTTGTTATCGGTTGGTTGCTTTGCTTAAATGCATCAGAATATCATAGGAACCACAGGCAAAAATAAAAAACAACAGCAATGAAAGATGGCGTTCATCCTCTCCTGCCTGTGCAGGTCTCTGTGCTTGCTGGCTGGCAAGGCCATTGCCCAAGCATGGAGCCCAAGCAGATGAACATGGGGAGGCCTGTGCCAGCTCCATGCAGGGTCACCCTGTGCGTGCCTGGGCCAGCCCCTGCACCTGGCCCTTGCAATGGAGCCAGAGCTCTTTTGGGTTGGCAGGGAGTGAGGGGCTGGTGGAGGAGGAGAGGCGCTGGGATGCAACGGACGGAGGACAGCAGGTCTTCCCGAATGAAGTTTCTTCATGGAAAGGCACGCACCAGATCAGCCTCCCCAGCCCTGCCTCTTCCAAATGCCTCCGGTCCCCCCTTCCCTGGGGGGACACCGGCTCTCGGGGGTACAGAGGCACACTGTTGCCACCTGTCTCCCACCTCCTTAGAAGGCATTTGTAGTCTCTTTCCTACTTTCATAATTTGCACTGTGGAGGTCATTATTAATACCAAGGCACTGACGTCGGCTTTGATCATCATCTGTGATGCTGTTTGTAGAGCTTATGTCATTGCTGTAGATGAGTTACTGGGAATTTCCTAGTAGTCACATCAGTTTGTCCTTAAAAGACAGCATCGCAACCCTCTCCTCTCTGGATTACAGATACACTTGGTTATGTTTTTAATTCTGTAGGTGCCCTTCCACATCATTTGCCTCTTTCTTTGACTGTTTTCTGCTAGATAGGTGGTTTGAATACAGCCTGATGGTATTCTGGCTTGGTAGTTCTCAGATACTGGGTGTCTGATGGTTCTGAACGTGTACATGTGCCCTACGGTAGATTTCTGTGCTTGTTTTGCTCATTTGATACTGAACAGCTGTTTGTGGACAGGTGTAAAATTATAAAAGCTTAATCACGAAGTATGTTTTGCACTGTCATACTGGGAATTTTCAGTGGGGGGGGCGGCAACTCTTGACTGCGGAAGGAAAAGTGGGATTGGGTACCGGTAGCAATATCACATACTTCACCCTGGGTGAATTCATACCGACTGTTCTCTGTTACCTTCTCCTCCTTCATGGTACCCAGAAGCATGTTGCCAGATGACAGGTCCCTTCTGTGTACCTAAGGGACGCTTATCAGCCCGTAGTTCCCTGGATTGCCCTTTTGGACTTCTCTGAAGAGGAGAGCACTGTTTTCTTCTAGTCATCAGGGATCTCGCACTGTCTCCATGACCTTTCAGACATGGTAGACAAGGGTGCTGCAAGAACGTCGACCGGCTGCCTCAGCACCCATCAGTGCAGCCATGGGGGTTCAGTCTTCTCAGGTAATCCCCAGCTTGGTCCTTATTCACGACTGGCAGTTCTGCTCCTCGAACCCTGCCTCTAAGCACAGAGGCCTGCGAGAAGGCCGTGCTGGTGACGGCTGAGACAGAGAAGGCATCGAGTACCTCAGTCTCACCAATGTTCTCTGTCAGTAGCTCACTCACCCCAATTAGCCACAGACCCGTGTTTTCCTTGTCCAGCCTTTTACTACTGATGTTGTGGTAGAAGCTCTTGTTGCTTTAGATATCCCCTACAAGTCTGAACTCCAGCTGAGCCTTCGGCTTTCCTGATGCTGTCCCTGCGTGCCTGCACGATATTTCTGTGCTCATCCTTTGTAGCCTGTCCCTGCCTCCACCTCCTGCAATGCTGCCTCTTTGCGCTGGAGCTCCACCTTTTCTTCCACATCTGCCAAACTGGTCTCTTGCTTTTCTGAGTAGCAGGGTGCACCAGTTTTGCACTGCGATGTTGTCCTTAAATATCTGCCAGTTTTCCTTTGCTGCTTGGCCCTTTTATTGCTGCCTCCTGTGGGATCCCACTCAGTTCCCTGAAAACTTCTACGCTCCCATAGTCCAAGGTCTAGACTGATCTGGACAGTTCTCTGTTACTGTCTTTCTTTCCTCACTCTCTTCAGGCTCATGAGTTCCATTACTTAAAGGTCATTACACCAGTGCTACCACTGATTGCCACTGTTCCAGCCTGTTACATCTTCCAGACACGGTAATGTTCATTCTTGTTAAGTCCATATGAGGCTGTATGAGAACACAAGAGTGACGACAGTGGTTCCGATGGGAGGTCCTTCTCACCCACACATAGCAACTCATAGTGTGTGCCTATGGAAAATGAAAGTAAAGCAAGTACCGAGCTCAGGTCCTCCAGCATCCGTCAGTGGGCAGACTGGGAACTATGCAAGCAGAGACTGACCATTAGTATTGCAAATTGTCACTGGTCTTGAGCCCTGCAGAAATACTTGTGAAAACCGAAGGCTCTGGTGTTGGTTTTGACCTGTAAAACCTTAAGTAGTCTTACACCTGCCTACTGCCACCCTGATACCATAAAAGCTTAAGATGTAATGATATAGCTGGTGGTGACAAAGAGGGTGTTTCCTGTGATAGACTTGATTTACTTCCACATTAGCCATAGGAGAGCAGACTTACAGATTTTTAGAGATTACTGCAAAAGCTGTCCATGTCATGAGGTTTCTGGAGAAAGCAGAAGCTATGCCATTTGGAACATACTGAAATGCAAAGGATTTTTTTTTCTCTGTGGCTACTTGGTATTGTGGAGCAATGCTGTGTAATAACTTCATGTGACTATAAATCTTATGCTTAATAGGATACTTAGGGCTTGTATACTGATATGTCCTTTGTATTGTTGAATCAAAAGCAGATAAAGTGCTAATGTCATTAACAGCTTTCTCTCACAGGGAAAAAAAAGACTCCCTGTGGAAGAAGAAGTGTTTTAGGCTGTGGTTCTTATGGCAGACCATTGGGTGGGAAGCTCCTGTCCACACTTAACTCTTCTGCAGTTGTGTCAGTTCAGACGTTCACAGGGCTGTGCTCTAAACCAGAGCTGGAAGAGGATTCCTTAGGGAAAAAAAAACTAAAACTCCTTGAAGAGTTTTGCTTTCTAAATTCATGTTATTTCATGAATCCAGGTTGGAATGTAAACTGATTAAAGTGTTAGATCCATGACATCCACAGTTCTGTATGGTCTACAAGTCAAAGCATGCTGTGTAGATGTGGCATGGAAAGTGCTATTAATTTTCATGATAGAAAACTTTGAAAATAGCTGATAGACTAGAAGCCAAAACTATTTGACCAGAGTAGCACACAGGACTAAACCTTAAATCTATAAAAACTGCTACTATAATCTCTAGAGCCATTGAGGTGTGTATAAAAGTCTTTGAAATAATTGGAAGAAATAAACCAGATTAAATTTCCTGGCTTTTTAAAGCAGAATAGCATACTACATGTCAGATATGATGTTCGTTCTTATTTTTGTTTTAAATCTACTATTAAACTAATTAAACTAGATTTTTTTTCAAAGAAGTGATTTTTAAATATTCTTTATGTACTAATATTAAATTAAGGGATGTTGTGAAATGTGTATGAGACAGGGCTTATTGTTGATTGTGTACTGTGATTTTTAGTGTTTCTTGATTCCACTCAAATGATTTATAGAGCCATATAATCTCTAAAAAGGTGCGTGTAATTTCTTGTTATCCAGTAGTTAATGGTGAGTGCAAATTACATCAGCAAATATATTTTGAGTGCATCCTATGCTAAAATAACTTTGTTGAAAAATTTTGTGTGTAGCTTCAGTAGATGGATTTGCCTTGCTCATTTTAAAAGGCAAAAGTATCATATAATCATCAAATATCCCGAGTTGGAAGGGACCCACAAGGATCATCGAGTCCAACTCCAGGCTCCACACAGGACCACCCAAAAATCAGACCGTTCAGCATCCTGATCAGCACTGCCATGCCTGATGCACCACAGGATTCAGTTGGCCCTGCTGACTGCCATTGCACACTGTATTCTTCTCCTGAATCATCATTTTGTATCTGAGAAGGTGCATGACGTACGTTGATAACTGACCACTGACCACTTTTCCTGTGTTTAGGCGTAGCTCCTTAATTTGAGCACATGTTCCTGAACTGCAGCTCAGTCCCTAGTTCCATTGTAGAGGAAGGCGTTTGCCAGAAAACATGATGACTGTGTGCAGCTATGGATGCCAGACGCAGTTTAATTAAAAGCCCACATGAAGGGATAGGGTATAGACAGTAATGGGGTATAGATGATAATGACATTAAAGGCTGAAGAAGGATCGGTTGATACTTGCTGTCTTCAGGAGCTGAAAGGAGGCACAGGGATAGAAATCCGGGGTGGGAATATGTTGCCATGCCAACGGAGTAGTTTCTATAACAGGAGAAAACAGGTAATGAATAACTGCTGAGTGGGAATTTTAAGAGAAAAATATGCCCTGTAACAAAACAAGAGGTTACATCTTTAATAATCGACCTTCACTATCCCCCCTATGAAACCCTGCTCTGGGAATGTCTCTGTTGGAGCTTTCTGCAGTCCTTTACCAGGTCCTGCTGTGCCCATCTGCTAACCTGGGAAGTGTTCGCGTGCGACGCAGTGATGGGTGCCAGTATCAAACCTGCAACCGCAGGCTGACGTGAACCCTGTGTAGATTATTTGTGGAGCAGCTGAGAAAGCCAGATGAGGATTTTGCAAGTCTGTGTTTCTTGGTAACTGTTTTGAGCCTTCCCTTTAAAAAACTAACCGGCGCACTTGCTTTTTGTCTTTCTTGGCTCTTCTAACACAATGTGAAACCGCTCAGGAGGAGGATTTTAACACAAGTGTTTCTTACAAATACCTGTTCCTAAACCCTGATTAGTCAGGTGTCCTCGAAGTTGAGTATGTGCCATTTGCATTTAGTCTGTAGCTCTGTAAAACCTTCTGACTATAAAAAGAGGAGGAAAAAAAAAGTCAGCGAAGCTTTATCTGAAGTGCTGAATTCTTGCATTGCTCCTGCATTGCAGGAGGAATGAGCAGTGCAAGGTAATTGCATTGCTTTACCTCCAGGGCCCTTAAACCAACATTCAGCGTGGATTGCGACCTGTTTTCAGGGCAGTGCTCCCACTCCCAGGGTACACGTGCTTATGTTGCCACCTCTGGCATTGGAAGCAGCTGAATTGTGTGAGTAGGGAGCACCTCTGGATAAATGAGCTCCCTCTGAGATTTGTGCACAGGGTTTGTGCTCCTCTGCAGCTTTCTCTCAACTGCCCTACTCCTTCTGTTGTTTCTTTTACAGACAGCAAACCTCAGGGCAACAGCTAACAAGGTTCTTCCACCTGTCTGTGCTGTTGTTCTAAATGGTGGTCTGCTTTTTCTGGCAGTGTAACACATTGCGTTAGCAAACTGACTTAATAAAAGAATGTAATGACTTCTCTAGGATTGCAGTGGAAGAAGGGCAATCTTAACAAGATTTAATAAGCCTTGTAGTAAAAACCTTACCATTAGTTGTAGTGGAAGCCAGGTCAGGCATTGAGCACCACAGTTTGGAAAAAGCTGTCCTATTCCTTTGCTCTCCCTATCCTCTCCCTTCCCCAGCTTCTCCACTCATGTCTCTGAGCTGACACTGGCGCTTATGGGACCCCTCAGTGAGCTGGTTCAGTTGTCCAATCTGGCATAAAAGCAGCCCGGGGAAAAGAAATGGCAAGAATTTTGGCTTTCTGAGGAGTCAGACAAATGCCAGAGCAGACATGAAGCTGAAGGGGTGTGCTGGGAAGGGGAAGAGTGGCAATAAGATGATGGGTTGGGTCTGTGCAACCCTAACTCATGGGTTGTGCTTGTAGTCACGCCACATAGACAAATGTGCACTTCAGGCTTCATCGTGCAGTTGGCAGGTGCTGAACGGATGAATGAGGCAGGCATCTTGACTTGAGCAAAGGATTGCTAAGTTATATTACATGAAACAACAGAACCTCACGACAGTGCAGTTTGCCCTTGTTGGGATGATACAGAGCTTTCCGTGCAGTCTTGTAGAGTCTGCTGCTGCTTTTTTGGGGTGTTTTTTAAGGCTGTTTTTCTGAGCATGAGGGATTGTGCATGCAAAGGAACGGCAGTTTTCAAACATCGTGGAGAGATATGTTCAAGGCTTGTCCTTAATAGCGCCTATGTGTAGCCTCCACTGTTTCTGGTAATGGAGTACATCAACCTTTTGAGCTGCACAAGGACTTGCAGTATCAATGCCTATTTTTATGAGGGTGCTGTATCTGTATGCTAGAAATCTTGGAGCATGTCATGCAAAAAAAAAAAAAAAAAAAAAAAGCGCAGTGGCACAGATCTGTTAAGATTTATTGCATCATTGTCTCACATGAAACAGTAAGATCGTCCTGGCATGACTGAGCAAAAACAATGGTGTGAGGGTATCATTATTTATTTTGACGCCCTGCTGATTACACTTAGACATTTCTGGGAGCCAAGGCACTCTGAACAGTGTATGTTTTTGTTTCATGTAGTTTCAAAGATGGTGATTTCAAGGAGGGAAACCTGATCTACGTCATGTTTCCTTCTCCAGTATATTCCATAGGTAGGTTGTGTTCATCTGCAAGTTAGTGAGATGCTGTAAGTGGGAACGGTTTCTCCTTCTGACTTGTGTTTGCTCATATAAAAACTGACAGCAAAGCCCCTAGGCACATGACTTGCGAGTTTACACTGAAGAAACACAAAGACTGATCCCTTTCCTTACAGACCTGAAGAAAAATCAAACTCCACACAATATAGTCTCTCTTTCTGAGTGTAAAAAAACAGCTGTTACTGTTGCCTGCAGGAACAACAGGAGACTCAACAGCTCAAGCTCACGATGCAACCCATGACATAGTTTTGTTTGGTGTATGGTCGTAGGATTATTTTCTTTTTTGCATTATTAATGAGTAATACTACAGTGTTAATGTAATCTTGATGTGTATCCTGAGAAAGGAACGTGAAATGAAGAAATTCCTCAGTTTTGTATGAGAAGCCTAATAACTCGGAAGTGATGCGCTGAACATGAAATTGCAATGTTTTACCTTGGATAGAGCCCTGTGCCTGTGGAATGGCTTAAAAATGAAGGTCATCAGCTAATAGGAGGTAGCTGATCAAATCAGCTTTTAGAAATCAGTGATCAATATGAATAATACAGGTATCGGTTGGCCAATGTTACTGTTTTGTATAGCATGAAGGTTTTGAACATACACATTTGTTTATTCCAACATCCAGGGTTTTTCAGTATGAGCTTCACCATGAATAAGACTGTTCTCATTATGCATTTCTTCTTCTCAGTCTTTTGTTTATCTGTAGCAAGTTGGTGTATTTCTATAGACATTTATTAAAATTCACTTATTAATTTGCTCTAGGCAAAAAGTGCCTAAACTGAAGCTTTCAAGAAAAAAAAAAACCTCTGTGGTGGTTTTACCGAGCTAAACATCAGAACTCCACCACAACCGCTCGCTCACTCCCCCTCCTCAAAGGAACAGGGGGAGAAAATATGATGGACAAGGGCTCAAGGGTTGAGATAAGGATAATTTAATTAAAGGGAAAAGAAATAATACAAGCAAAGGCCGTGTGGAAGCAAAGAGAGAAAAAATTCTCTACTTCCTGTCGACAAGCGGTGTTCGGCCACGTCCTGGGAAGCAGGGCCTCAATACGCGTAGCGGCTGTTTGGGAGGACAGACGTCTTCATAACGAGAGCCCCCCCTTCTCCTTCCCCTTCCCCAGCTTTTATTGCTGAGTGTGACATCATATGGTATGGAATATCCCTTTGGTGGGTTCAGGTCAGCTGCCCTGGTGATGTCCCCTCCCAACTGCTGCTCACCCCCAGCCCACTGGGTTTGGGGGGGTTTGGAGGGTCTGGGTGCTGTGCCAGCGCTGCTCAGCAGTAGACACAACACTGGTGTGGTATCAGTGCTGTTCTAGCTACAAGTACAGATCACAGCGCTGTATGGGCTGCTGTGGGGAAAGGTAACTCTATCCCAGCCAGACCCAGTACAACCTCTTCATGTGAGCTACAGATAAATATATTCATTATGGTCCAGCTTCAGTTAAAGGCTCAGTCTAATTTTGAGTTTGGAGTGTGAACTACATCATTTAGTTCACTGTTACTCACCACTTCAAGCCTGACCTTGAGGAAGTAAAAGAGCTTTTCATCACTCTCATAAGCTCAGCAGGCAAAAGGAAAAATAAGATTGGGCTCTACTGGGCCAAGGAAGGCGATCTTGTCACAAATGCCCTGAACATCTTAATCTGGTCAGGTTTGAGCTGGAGAACCTTATCTGAGTTCTGTTGTCAGGGAAGAATGTATGGATGAGAGTTTATCTAGGCTAACCAGCCTGTAAGTCAGTAAAGAATACATAGATGGAAAACAACTGCTTCCACTGCAGTCTGATAAGAACATGAAATTTGTGCCTTTTGCAAAATATAGGTGTTTTTGTTGCTCTTTTTTTTTGGGGGTGGTGGTGGTGGTGGTGGTAAGATGAATGCTGCAGTAGATGATGTTCAAAGTAACTTTGTGTTTCTAATAGGAAGAATTAGCTCAATGTCCAATATATGTAGTCTCATCTTTACTGTGGTGTGTTGACTTGTTCTTGTGTTGTGCAGAACAGATTCCAAGTCAGTAAGGATTTTGACATTTATCATAGGACTTCGCTCATCTTTTGCTGGAACCAAAATGTATTATCTGCTTTATATATCTCTGAATACCACTTCTCAGATCATCCTTATAGCCTTTTTTGCACTTTTTTTCAATCCTACCATACCTTTTCAAATAACAGATGTGGGATTCTTCTTCAGTAAGTTGGGTATTTAAATGGTAGATAGCAGAGTCTGAGTGAATCACCAGCCATTGCTAAGACAGGCAAGACAAATTTTCCTCTGGCACTCTTGATTTTTCTCCACTGTGTAAAATGGGTGAATAGATGACCAGCAGAGATGATCAGAGAACGTCTGAACATTATTGAACTGATGTTATCAGATAAGTGTCCACAGTAGCTTCAAGGTCTCTTGAGACATTAGTGTTGTCATTCATTACATATGTAAAACACAGATTTACAATGAGTTTTCATGCTCTAAGTTGTGGTTGGCTTAAAACAAAAGTGTTACCTAAGACCCTCCCAGCCCTCTGCCCAAAATGGGGAGACAATTTAATCCAAGTCCTTAATATAAGTGAAGTTAATTCCAGAAAAATAGTAAGTTACCACTTTGCCCATGTCTGTCTTCCATGCAGCACTTGAAGGAATGTGTTACACATCTTACTCCGTAACCTGGCATCTTCTTTAAAAAAAAAAAAAAAAAAAGTCGTTTCCCAGCAGAACTACTATAGTATAACCCATTATTACCAGAACAGCTACATACGCATGTGTGACCAGTTTACCCGTCATCACTGTATATGTCTCACATGGGTTAGTTTTCCCACATGCGTTATATGTTATTGCCTTGTCACTCAGTATTGCAAGTTCTTTCTACAAGTCTTCATAAACAGAGATCTAATATAAAGAATATAAGAAAAGTCTATGAAATTTGACTTAAAAAATGGAAGTGCTATATGTTAAGTGTTCTTTAAAGGCCCAAGAATATAGCGTATTAAATAACATGACCTTTTGTGGCAATCTCTTGATTTAATTGGCATCAATCTTCTCACTTATGCAACTGCTGTATGTCAAGTGACAAGTTCTTCTTCAGCACTAAGCTGTTGAGCACGGAGCCCTCTTGCCTAGGAAATGGCATTTTCTTAATACCTGTCTTGCTTTGGCTCTTACCTACTTCTGTTTTTTCATTGCTTCAGGATATGATCAGTTGGGAAGTATATTGTTCTAAAAATTATTTTCTATGCCTACTTTGAAATTAAAAACAGTCTCAGAAATCAGCAGAATGTATGTTTTATATTTGGAAAATGCTAGTGGGATTCTTGATTATTTCTTTAAATAGGTGCATTGTTCTTGGCAAATACACTGTTTGTGAAGCCAGTAATGCTACCAGAGATCATTTGCTGTACAGCTAAATGCAGCTAGATTGTGTGTCATTACCTCATTGGTCTTAATTGGAACTGGATTGAACTTAGGATCTGCAGAGATCTTTGATTTTCTTTTTTAATTAAAAAATAATATTACTGACCTGTGTATCGTCTGCTGTTCACCAGGCATCATTTGTATTTAACACAGCTTAAATTAAGCTTTGTGATTGACTTTCCATTATTATTCAATTTTTTAACTTCTGCAGCTTCTGAAATGTGGAGGAGGATGTGCAGTATGTATCTCCGTTGTGCTCCTTTACTTCCGTCAGTGGTTTATCACTGGCATTATTACCTGATCTGCTTTAATCGGTAATGCTAACTTTGGGTCCATTTAGTTTGGTGGGAGTTTTCACACCCATGAAACCTCATCCCTGTGACAATTCCATGTGAGGGACTATTTCCAGAGAGAAAGTCTGGCAAGACAAATAGTACGGATCTCCTGTGCCCTGCTGGGAACAGAAACGTCACTCATGGAGTCACAAAGTCAGTTCATCCTGTGCTCTACAGGGTCTCAACTTCATACAGTGTTGCGGCCTGGCTCTTAGGTCTGTACAGCAATGGGGAATTCTGTAAACCTTGAACTCTGATGGTTTCTTCTAGGACATGAATGAGAAAGCTTTAATTTAATGAGAAAGCTTTACTCTATGTGGCTGAGTGGCATCTTCCAGATGAAACAGGGCATCAAGCAGTCATCAATGACACTGGAATAACAAATATGACTTGTTGTCTCATTCACTGATTGCCATTTATCATGAGTGCAGAACAAACGGAGAGTTTTGCCCAAATCTTAGTAGGCGATTGTGTAATTTAAACACAGGAAAAGATTTTTCGGACAGTGGGAAGGCAGAGTCATCCATGTGTGGTCCCACAGATCCCAGTGGGCTTACAGAGGAAGGCGGCACTGGATGTGACTTGATTATACAGGACTCTGACCACTCGTGCAGCTGTCATTGGCCTTACCCTTTTGTGTTGCCCTCAGACCCCAACTTCATTTCGTCATCGCTGTCACTGCCAGTACACAGCATCCTACTGCCTTTCCATCTTGGCTCCATGGGATCAAACTCAGCCTCCTTCCCCTTCACCAACAGGAGTGTTCCTGCAGCATCAGAGTGAGGAGCTGAAACAAGATAAAAATAAATCCTTTTTTGGGGGGAAGAGTCTCTTTTCAACCTGGCGGTTTCCTGATGCCACTGTGCGAGTCCCAACGGCAGCATGAGGGAGGAGGCAAGTTGGGAGCAAGAGGGAGGTGGGATTGCTGCTTCGCATAACAACAAGGTTTAATGTCAGTTTGCACTGACCTTGGGATCGTGGTGTAATACACGTGTCGCTTGCGGTTAGAAAGACCAAAGTGAATGAATTAATTCCTTGGCTGTGGTGCTACATGTCTGGCACTGATGGTAGCTAGGCCACTTGTTATTATGTGAAGATTTTCCTCCTGCTAGCCTGTTCTCAAGCATTTCTAATTTTGCAGTGTGCATAAAACAACATCCTTATCCTTATTTGAAGGAGTAATTTCTTGGTTGGAGCAGATAAGATCAAGCAGAAATAAGACAGAGATCGAAAGAAAGGTGTAAGGAAAAAGAAAGCTCAGTCTTTATGATGAGAATAGATGTTTTAAATTGTTGGCTTAGCTTAATGTTACTTCTGAGCAATAATTGCAGATTTTCTGTGGTCTGTGGGAGGATTTCTGTGAACTTTGCTTGAGTCAGCAGTTCAAATATAGATCCTAAATCACTCTTCACACTCTGGACAGTCTGATAAAATCTTTTTCTTTTTTTTTTTTTTTTTTGCTCCATTTTGCAGACATACAAGGTATTAGAAAAATATAGAAAAAAATTCTGTAGAGAATAATTTTGTTATGATTTTCTTTATCTGAGAAACTCCACTAATGGCACTTTCACTAGCTGATACAAGTACAAGCAATACTAGGTAAGCACCAGCAGTCGTAGCTTTGTATTTCCTGGCATTCTTTTCATACCTGTTTCTCATGGGTTTTATATTATGTCATTCAGTTCCTGCTTAAGATGTTGCCTGTATTTAATTGGACATCAGTTTTAAAAAGGCTGTGATCAAATATTTGTTGAAAAAATTCAGTGTCTCAATTCAAGCCACTAGGGAAAACTCTTCCAATTGATTTTCTGTTTAAAAGTTTTTGACAATATGAAATATCGTCAGAGTAAGGAACATCTTCAATTAAGTTATATTTAATTTTAGAGAAGCAGTCAGAATGTCGTAGTTAATTATGAAAAATCTAATTTTCATGCTTGGAACCCTGACCCTCCTGGAGTCCAACGGTTCATGTCTCGGCACAGGTTAATTTCTTTCCTCATTTATATGAAATAAGTAAATTGAATACCATGCACTTGTCTGTGTGGGTGTCTTTTGGATGACAGCTTAAAAACTGAGATCCTGTTTATTCTGTGTGGGTGTTAAAGATCTCACTGTTGTGCTATATGCTGTTTGCAAGTCTACCCTTTGAGTGCCTACATTTCAGTGGTGTTATGTGTGTATAGCTGCAAAATGTTTTGTGGTCCTTCATGACAAAAGGTCCTCTATGTGAGAGAGTCTCTCTTTTGTACACATTTATAGTGCCTATCGCTGTAGCGTCCAAGTTCAAGGTCATCTGTTGTTTATTGTGTTTGTGACTATTACTGCATTAATCAGACAGTCTTAAAAAGCAATAATCTATTTAATGTTTTGAGCTGACATGACTTAAGTTTCATACAAACTTTTACAGCAACATGAAAAAAATTTACTTGTGAACTACTCACTTTCTGAAACTGCAGCGTTAGTTGTAGAGCTCCTTGCTGACTTGCCCTGACTTCTCCCGGTTATCAGTGGAAGCTGAAAATATTCAGGACCTCGCAAGAATAAATTCTGTACAACATCAGGCAAATATTCAGTTTGTCTGGAAGCAAAGGGAGTTACCCTTTTCTGTAGCATTTGTGACTCTTTGTTATTTGGAATCCCTCAGAGTCGGATGTAATATTGTTTATAATAATCTGATTGGGGTGAGTTAGTCCATAATTTGTACTAATACCCAAAGAAAAGCATAATAATAGGTTAATGTGGAGGTAATGTGTACAGCTAAAGACAGCTTGGCCTGAAGATATTTCCATGGCAACAGAAGGGTCCCTACAGATGTCTTCCTTCTAAACTTGATGCTGTTTATTAAAGGCTGTCTGTAGTACAATCTGTAATTATCATTAGGTAAAGAAAGGTTGTGAACGTGGGTGGACTGCTTGGCTGATGCTCTCTGACTGATTTGTTTAGCATAGCTTTGAAATACAGTTACAAAAGAATATTAAAAACCTGAGATCATTTAGCGGTTTCTCGCTGCAGGTAAGCTGAGACTTAATTTGAGACTGTTGGCTAATAAGGGTGAAGTATCTGAACAACAGTATGGGGGGCATTAGGGAGAAATATTTTCAAACTCTTTCAGCATGATAGCTATTAAAGATAAAAGAAGATCAAAAGCATACTGGACAAATTTAAAAATGCTGAGCTACACATAGTAAGGGAGGTAACATTAACATAGAGTTTTGTAAATAGCAAAACTTCTGTAAGTAGAAGAGACAAAGGAAACTATAAGACTGTTATATAAAGGAGAAGATGAGAAAATAATGGATGATGCACAAAAAGTTGGAATATGGATCGACCTTTCTTGCTTCTGTCTTTACTAAGAAGGTTAATTGGAATCAAACGCTTAGCATGGTTGAAGCTAACAGCAATGTGGTAGGAACACAGGACAGAAAAGGAGGAGAACAAGTTAAAGAACATTTTCGTAAGTTAGATGCATTCAGGTTAGTAGGCTTGGGATGGAGTTTATTCTGGGCTACTCAAGCAACTAATTGAAGTAGTTTCAAATTCATGAGAAATTACCATGTAAAAATCATGAAGATGAGATCCTATAAGAGGGTGCATAGAGAACATGCTCTTAAAATGGAGATAAAAGGAAGATCTCAGAATTGCAGACCAGCCAACCAAATTAGATATCCTGAAAGATGCTCAAATGCATAACTAGTCGAAAGCCAAAAAAGAGGCCATGAATTGAATGTAAGCTGGAAGTTTTAAGACAGTTTTGGAATAGAGCACATAGATTTTAAGTCTTCTGGTTACAGTACTGAGGACAAAAACAAATGTAAAGATGGAGCATAGTGATCTTATGAAATGGATTTTATGAGGTGATTGCTTGAGACAGAGGGATTTGGTGACCTTGGAACTTAGCTAGGATGGGAAACAGTCATAAGTGTTCCTTCTCAACTTTAGAGTTCCTTCTCAGGCTTTGGTTAGAGGCATATGTGACATGCCAGAAAGAATCTGGGGATTTATAGTGTATGTAAATTATTACTATGTGGATGAACGCAAACATACAGAGTAATTGGTAATGGTGTGCTGTCTGGCAGAAGGATATATGCAGTGGGGTTATCAAGTCTTGCATGGTTGGGTGGAGTTGGATAGAATGACTGGATCACAGAGTGGCTGAAGCCAAAAGGCACCTCTGGAGATCATCTGGTCCAACCCCCTACTCAAACAGGGTCACCCAGAGCAGGTTGTTCCATCTGAGGTTTGAACATCTCCAAGGATGGAGGCTCCACAGCCTCTCTGGGCAACTTGTTCAAGTATTTGACCTCACAGTGCACAAGTTTTTCTCTTATGTTTCAGTGAAATTTTCTGTATTTTTATTTGTGCCATTGCTTTTTGTCTCTTTACTGTACACTTCACTGAGAACGGTCTGGCTCCATCTTCTGTACTCCCTCACAGCAGGTTTTTATTGTACACATCGATAAGATCCCCGAGCCTTCTCTTCTTGAGACTAAACAAACCTTGCACATTTCAAACTGGACTGCAAGGACTTTAGAAGACTGGTTTAAAATCAACAAAGTGGAAGTGAGGTCCAGACTCTGTTAGAGGAAGATCAATACAGAAAAGTGACAAATAATTTTGGAGTGGAAAATCAAGTTAATAAATGCTTAACATGAAATAACTGGGTAGAAGAAGCTGTTTATTGACAGATAAACACTTGTTTTGGCTGGAAAGGAGAAAAAAAAATTTTTCAAATTCTTGAAAAGATAGTGTGTAGACAGCTTGATAAACATTTGTTCTTCATATTGTCTGAGGCTATGGTGAGAGGAAATCTGCATCTTGAATTGGAAAAAAGGTTTATTTTCAAAGGAAAAACTTTGTAACTTTAATGAAAGCTAAGCACTCTAACAGGCTGCCTCCTGAAGTTGTAAAACCCTAGTTCTAAAAGGTTTAACAATAAATTGAACAAACCTCTCTAAAGCTATCTGGTTTGTTTTTTAGGACAACAACATTAATTAGTTTCTACCTTACTATCACACGCAGCCTTGCATTTCAGTAATACTATGATCTTCTACAAAGGTGATTGTTTTGGGGGATAGGGCATCCTTTGAATATGTTTTAGGATATAGTCTGTCATCATTAGCGTAGAATATATTTCTTTAATGTTTTGCATGGTTTTCAGTTAAGAACTGAGACAAATGTGAGAACCTGAATCAGCTGGAGAATTAGGGTGATCCTGTTACTCCCTGTAGTGTGTGCACGTCTGATTAGGGGCCAACTCTCTGTCATTACTAGAGGAAAAAATTTAGCAGCAGTCCATTTCACAGCCTTAATAAATTATGCCCTTATGAGTTTTGCTCAATTGTTTGCCTGGAACTGACCTTTTAAATTGCAGTTCAATCAGAAGATGTTAGTTGATATTCATTGTAAGGTTCACTTCTGCATTCGAAATTTAGTGATTTCAGCAGCTAAATAAACAGCAAATAAGAGTGGAAGAGAAATGTGGCAAACAGATTTGTAAAATATTTTTTTATAATATCTTGCATCAATAATATGGAATAGTGCTTTTCTGTTAATAGCGGTAGTGGGGCATTTTGTGTATTACTGTATGGTACATGATCTCTGCAGTAGAGACAGGAACAAGAATACACTGGCCTAATCATGGAGAGTCTGATAAAATCCGAGGGATGTCTCTGTGCACCTCAAGACAAGAGCAAGNTCAATAATATGGAATAGTGCTTTTCTGTTAATAGCGGTAGTGGGGCATTTTGTGTATTACTGTATGGTACATGATCTCTGCAGTAGAGACAGGAACAAGAATACACTGGCCTAATCATGGAGAGTCTGATAAAATCCGAGGGATGTCTCTGTGCACCTCAAGACAAGAGCAAGTAAACCTTTAATTTATTGCTAGCCTGTCTCTGCAAAACTTTGCCAATGTCTGAAACTTGACAAAAATTAACCAGTGTTGACTACAGCATTTTGTGTAAATCAGAAAGACACAGAAGGCAGATAGGAGCTGGATGCAATTGCGCAAATGCTTTTGCTTGCTCTTTTTTTAATTTTTTTTTTTTATATTTATTTTCCGTGATCATTTTAGCATCTCCTAGAGAAGACATTTTTACTGGGGAAGGAATGGCTGCATGTTGACTTTATATTTAAACACACTAAACATCCCCAAAAATCCTCTAACAAACTAAGTTTCTTGCAGTCCACTCCCTTAAGCAGACGTTTTCCATAATATGAAGATCGTTGATGGAGCCTGCTAAGGAAATTCCCTATTGCTGTCAGTTTTATATGGAAAGCGCTCAGGTAACACAATGAGATAAGCAGCAATATAAAATTTTAGCACGGAGATTAGAGAGTAAGATGCTGCTCTGTGTGAGTAAGGCTGGTAGCAATGAGCTTTGGTTATGATACACAGCGTGTTTGTGTTCATTGTGAGCCCTCCAAAATTCAAAACAGCAGACAGTGAGGTTTTGGACTCATTGATTCATACAGTCAGGACTGTAAATAACACATGGAAAAGTGCCATTGATATCAGACATTGTTTATGAAGTTAATCCCTAACTATATCTGGGTTGGTATCTGTGGGGAGAAGAGAAAATAAGCTGAGAGGAAGAGCAAGGCAGTGTCCTTGCAAACAGTTGGGGCTGTTCTTTGAGGCCTTTGAACCTGTGCCTTATTTTGTCTGAGCCTTACAAATATTTCTTGGCAACAGGCATAACCACATGAAGATTCCTGGGGGGCCTGTTTTATTTGAGTTAGACAGTAACACTTGCTTGGTTCTAGAAATGAGAAAAGAGAGGTCCTGAGATACCTGTTGTAGGCTGGTCAGTCTCCAAGTTTTTAAATAAGCTGAGATATTTACTTTTTAATCGTGTCTCATGCTGAATACACTTTTTTAATTGCATAGGTGCTGAGTCATATTCTAGTTTTTCCACAGAAACTTTTCTATATTAGCTAGATAGAGAGGGAAGGAGGCACCTGCCTCAGTCTTTCTGCTTTATACAAGCATGAGTAAATCACTGATGCTGCTATAATCTCTGGCATATATAGATCACCTATAGGTGAGATGAGTAAAGCCATGCATACATACAGTCCTTTCTCCCTTAGCTATATATGTAATAGGAGTTTAGATTTGTATTGCGTTGGGATGTAGAAATTCTGTTGCAGGACAAGACTCCGTTGTTGTAGGAGTTGTTCACATTTCCAACCATTGCCTCCCCCCAAGAAGAAACCCTGAATTGTTTTTCCTGTGGATTATCCAGTGCAAAAACATATTTATATTTGATAATATTATTAATTTTCCAGGTATTCTTCAGCAGAAGAATGGCTGAATCCATATTTATTTAGACTCACCATGGGTGTTAAGAGAAATAAAATTATTTTTAATGCCCTGTTGGTAGGTAAGAGATCAGTCCTGCTAACAGTCATAATTCTAATTAAAAAAAAAAAAAAAAAGGCCATTGAGATACCTGGTGTACTTGTTAATGTCAGAGTGGAGTTTGCATTTTCAGCTCTCTAGGAGTTACAAATGTGTTGCAGGGTTAGTGTTGGAATAGTGCTGGAGTAAACTGGGGAGCCTGGGACATGTCTGTGGACACTTACGTCTCTTCTGAAATAGTCTTTGGAAACAGAAATGCTGAAAGGCATCCTCTTTCACCAAATTCTGGTCTGCTGTTTTGTTTTAGCTTGTTAAAGCAATGTGGTCACTGCTTGTAACTCAAAAAAAAAAAAAAAAACACCACTTTTCTTTTAAGTGCCTTGTCCTGCCCCTGCTGTTTTGCACTCTCTCTGCTCTGGCTGTGCACACAGTTCAGAGAGATGCTACTTGGTGTTTTCCTTTTCACTGGGTCAGTTAAGGTAACTGCTTGGCTTTGAGTGATACAAAGAAAATGAGTTTAATACACTTATATTTAGAAACTTTAGATAGTTTCAAAGTCCATTGGAGACTAGCCTGATTTTAAGATATTTTCCTGTAGCAGTCATTGTAATACGTTCCTGAACAGTGTCAAGCTGCAAGACAGCTTTTACCTGAAAAAACTCTGTTTATTACTGCTGGAAAACAGTAGTGAAAAGGACTTTGAAATGAAAATACAGGCTTAGTCTGCAAAGGATCAGAGTTGAAAGTGCCTGAACAGTGACTGGTGCTCTGGAAAAATGCAATTTTTAATGAGATACGGGGAGATGAGGAGAGAACGGTAACACAGCAGCAGGCTTTGCTGTAAAACGTGGTCTATGTACATGATCCAGTTTTTGCAAGGATGCCAACTTAATAAAGAATGGGGCTAAGTGTCAAAACTCAGATATATCTGTCTGCAGGACTGTGGCCTTACTATGTTGAACATTCAATTTAACAGTAGTAACAAAAAATGTTGCCTAGTGGAAGGTATTAGAAAAATACAGAATCAATATGTTTCACTTACACAGAAGCTTACTATGTTATGTCAGGGGAAAAAATGGCAGGGTGTGAAGCACTAAAAGAATGAATCTGAGGAGCATGTGACATGACACTGTTTTCTTTTTGAAAGAAAGTCTTGCTTGCTGCTGTGTTTGGAAAATATGCGATTGGTTTGTTTGTTTTCTTGTTTTTTAATAATTTTGTTTTTTCCAAACTTTTCTACACTCTTGAATATATTGTTACAGGAACACTTTCCCTCCCCTTCTTTATACAGCACCTTTGACATAAAAAAGTTATGAGAAACCAAACAACAAGGATAGTCCATAAAAGTTTTTTGGATTTGGGTCACTTTTTCAGACAAGCTTTTGGATTCTCGGTGCATAGACTTAGTTGGATCCACCCACCAGGACTCAGAGCATATTTGAAGATGTATGCTGTTAAATCTTCAGTGTTTACATTGTATACTTTCTGACTGAATTATGGAAATTTATTATCTTCACCCCCTGACCATGCCTGCAGATAGAACATTTGATTATGCATGAAAAAATCTATCAAGAATGCGTCCTTCAACTTTTAGTAAAGTGTTCAGTTTCAAAATAATAGTTCTTTTTCCTAGCTCTGACCGTAGCTGAAATCAGAATAAAACCCTTTTGCCCACAGAGTGTTGGTAGTGATTAAAAACAGCTCCTAATTTAAAAAAATTGGCTTCTCCACCAAGGAGGAGACATTCTGGTATCAAATTTAATCTCCCTCCTGCTGTTCCAGTGGTTGGACTAGCATGTCTGGGAAGAAAGTCAAAGTAAGTTTTGGAAGGGGTTGTATAACAGCATAAATCAGTAATTCTGGAAGAGAAAGTAGTTTGAGGAGGAGGGGTGGGGAGTTGCTGAGAAGAAGATGCTTTTATTATGGTGTTCTTTAGTATGGGGTGCCAAGTAGAGCATGGAAAGGCTGTGCCCCATGATCTCTGTGGGTGGCAGGAGATAATGTTTAGTGTGTGGGAATGACCTTTAGGGACATCGTCTTTATCGGGCTATCTAATTTAAAACTAAAAATAAGATGAGATGCAGCCCTGTGAGATATCTTGTAATACTGTGTCCTCGAGTCTACTGTAAGAGCAACATGATGATGTTTGATAGAATAGGATTTAGCTGCTGGTAATGTCATACTGTCACAATGTCCCCAAATGCCTTCCCATGGCATCTCCAGTGAGTATAGCCCCAGTCTCTCTTTAACTGCCAGCTGGAAAGAAACGGCTGTTACTCATATTGCTTTTAGCTGGTCCTGGTAGGAAGATTTTGACGATGTGCTCTCCAGAAACTTTGTTACATTTCCTCAAAACAAATTAAATATTTCAGTTACTTTTGGAACTTTTTCACTTGGCTTTTTAATATCGAGTTGGGTAGTATAGAGGAAATATAAAGTCAGTAAAAATAAGCTATGTCATGAAATGAGATATTTAGATAATAAAGACAATACTTCTTTCAGAAGGACCTCTAAATCACTGCATAAAGTAAATGACAGTTCATTAGGGAGCTGTGGTCCCAGCGCTCCTAAGGCCTTTGCTAAGGGCCGTATCCTGTTGGACAGCACGTATGTGTTAGGAAGGAACGTATGAACCTGTGTTAATTACTGACGCGTTCTCTTTGAAGAACACTGGAATACACAAAGGAGCAAACTGATGTGAAATTCATGCTGGCGTTTTCTTAAAATGGCTGCTTTCCTAATAAGACTGTAAATTCTTTGAATTATGAATGTCCTGCAGAAGGGAAGCACAAGGAAGCACAGAGGGGGTGCAGCCAAGGTGAGGGGATACCCGTGTCTTTTACAAGCCTGTCTGGCCAGTAACCTCATGGAAGCAGCACGGGTATAGTTAAGTCATGGTCAAGTTTGCCCTAGGACATCTATCATCGTTATTTTGATCATTTTTAGGAAAGGTTTGGATTTATTGTCTTGAACTTGCGTGTTTTAAGAAGAATAATTAATGAAATTTGCAAGTATAAGAAGCTTTTGCAAACCAAGATGGTTTATTTTTGAGAGCTCTTTTCCTTTACCTCTTTAGCTGCAGTGATTTCAATGCTTCTTTGCTTTCTCTGAGGGATAAATCAATGACAGGATCAAAACACTGCAGAGCGGGATCAGCAACTGTTTGACCTGTCTCGAAGATTGAAACTGAACAAAGCTTCTTATATTTCTTCTGTTTGCATATATATTCCCCATTATTTTTTGTGTACCTTTTAATTTTCCCCTCTGTTGTCACAAATTCTTGTGCCCTGGGTACAGACTAGTTCTATAAGTTGGAAACTCAGATGTATCCTATAAATCTAAGAATTTCACCTGAAAATGCATGCAATTGGTGACCTCTGAAGATTTATCTAAGGTGGACCCCATTTCAACACTGAAGCTTTGCAAAAATACTTGTTTTCAGGTCTTTCAAGCCGTTGAAGAGTCTTGGCAATGCTGTGCTTGTGGTTAGCTGGATCTGAGATGAGATCATATTTGGGGAAACCTGAAGAATGGGGAACGGGCTTGGTGTGGGGGACAGGCAGTTTTCCCTGACTGAAATTTTCCCAAACTTAAAACAGTTTCTGAGTTTGGTCTGGGTCATACGCATAGGTTTTGACAAATGTTGTTTACCCAAGTCAGTTCACTCATCCCCAGTGCAAATCACATGCAGAATGTTTCCTGGGAAGTATGTGTCTCTGACTCTTTTCCCCCCAGTAATTTATGCTGTAGCAGTTGGGAGACTCGAGCAGAATAACCTTCCCTGGTTAACTGACACAGAAGAAAGAAATGGAAGGAGCCATTATTTTCCTGTCAAGATTTCCCTGAAACAAAGAGGTGCAGAATTATGCATGCTGAGGGGTGTCTTTGGTCCTTTGATTAACAGCAGAGGCCTAATTTCACCATCAAAAGCGATTTTAATTATAAGCTCCGTTGAAAAGGCTGCCTTGAACACTGTAGAAATGATATTACAGCAGCACGTCTTTCTTAGGGTAGGTGATCTGCGGACATTTTGTAGGATTATTTTATTAAAATAATTTGAAATGTACTGAGAATGCGCAAGAAAACTTGAATTATCTTTTGTTTGTTTCGGCTAATAGCAGCAGAAAGCACTACGTCAGTAAGGAACTCGAATAGCTAGTCATTGCTTGAGTGTGAGAAAGCCTCCTTGTCTGCTACCTTAGCAAACCCTGATACTCTCCCCTTGCAGCTGGTGACATAATGTGCATCACAAGGTCTTCCTCAAATAAAAGACATCCGTCTTGGTTATTTTATGAGTCTGCTGATTAAAGAGATTTTATTGTAATTACTATGACTAAAAGGCTACAACAGAAGATGGAAATGTTAATTTACAGTCTGCTTGCTGACCAAGTGTCATGTGATAATGGATTGGGACAGACTGTGGTTTGCAAATGGACCTGAATTTTCAGAGCTGCTAATTTGAAGTGGCAGATAAAGTAACAGCATGTACATTTGAAAAGGGATGCATTTGATTAACCAGCTACAGCATAGCAGCAGTTGTTTGACAAGTTGTTTTGAGAAATGATCACCTTTGGTTTTACAATGGCAGCGGAGATGCACGTGGTAAAGGAGAGGGAAGTAGCAGAAAGACAGATGGACAGAACTTGAAGGTAAATCTCTGCTTTATAGTAAGCAGCCTATGTTCCAGACCCACCACAGCACTTATGTCCCTGATTTCCAGTTCAACAGAGGGCATTTAGGTGCCCAGCTAGGTACGCAGATCAGATCTTTAACGCTGTTGGTCTTTTAAAGATTTGTATATAGTCACAGATGCAGCTTATTTGTTAAAAAGAATACATATTTTTTTCCATCGGTAGCCTCGGCCCTTTATAGCGGAGGATGCAAGGTGTCAGGCACCCTCAGTTATGGTGTCAAAGGATTTGAAGGAGTTTCGTAGGCGTGGGCACCGGTGTTTCAAGCAATGCTCGTGGTGGTAGCCTGATAGCATTTAAAAAGAATTTTAATGTTTCTATGGAAATTTTGAAGTAGTATGTTTCACAACAGGGAGAGAATCCTCTCTGACATCCTCCATCTTGGTCTACGTGTCCTGTTAAAAAAATGATCCTAGTGTGTAAACTTACAACACAATTTCTGGAAATTTCAGTTCTTTGTGCTGCTGAAACCTCCTATATAGATGAATTTATATACAAGACTGTTGAGTCTTGTTACAGGCTCTTAACTGATAACTGTAGAACAGAAACTGTGTAATAGAAACTTTAGTTGTAGCTGTCTTGAACTAACAATTAAATAAGGGAAGAAAATATTGATTGTTTAATTCTTATTTCGGAAAGTGGTGTTAGGTTACTGAAACATTTGCTTGCAATGTGGAATATCTGACTTTATTTGTATTATATCTTTGAAGTAAAGATTTTGTATTAGTCACTCTAAAAACATTAATGCGTCTGACAGCATCATGGAGATCATGTTATTCAGTTGTTTGAAAAAAATGTACTACTGTTGTGTTTAATAATTGGAAAATAAGAAAAGAGCTTAAATGTAGATTTGTTACAATTGTAAAACAGATTTCCAGGTAGACATCACATTGCTGTGATATCCTTTAATTAATACATGAATTATAAGTGCTCAGTTATAGTTCTGCTCTAGATGTGACAATGAAAATGAGGGGCAGAAATAGCTTTGTGGCTTTAGATGTGTTTTACAGCTGTGCAGGTTGGAGGCAACAAGTGTATGTGCAGTGTATATTAGGCATTTGTTTCTGTGTACTAGTCACCACAATGTATTGTATATACACTATAAAAATATTAATTGCTGAATATTCAATTTTATGTCAGGAACAGCTACTGCATTTCTAAAGAAGATATTAACAACAACAAAAAAAAAAACCTGAAAGAGGCATTTTAGTGATTGGCCCCAAGGAATAGATTCATAAGCACAGCTTGAAATCTAATGGAATTAAAGTTGGTTTCCTTAGAATTCTCCCTCTTTTCCTTTGATCTTTTAAGGGACAGTATTAGGGTTGTGCTGGTATAAAACCGACTATAATAAGCAGAAATGAATTGGCAGTTCTCAGACTAAACTGTTCATTAGGATATTGAGGGGATCTTAATAAGAACTGAATAACTAAAAGGGAAGAAATGATGTTAATTGATTTTTATTTTTTTTGTAAAGAGTTTGCAAAGGGGGAAAAAAGAGAAAAAGATACTGGAGTGAAGTCAACGTCTTATGCTGATTTTTCAGCTGTTCTGCATGTCAGTGAGCAGAAACTCAGTGGTGCGAAGAATAGCCCTGGTCTCACAAATGTATGAAGTCTTTATAATATGTCTTTCTAGTTATATGTCTTTATATGTATANCTATATATACAAATAAATTGTATGTAACTTCATAGAACATACAAATTTTTATGTAGAATTATTTAAATATTTTTTTCTATTTTATACTTCATATGTGTGCATGTATATCTATATATTAGTTATTATTATTATTCCACTATTCTTGATGCATCCCAGAAGGAATGGATTTGTGGTGGACTATTATTATAGACAGTTGCATTCTTGGGGTTGAGCATATATTAAAGCCTTGGCACTTAGTGTCAGTTTGAGGGTAGAATGAAAAGGATATAACAACTCAGTTGGTACTGTAGGCAATGCTAAGGCAGGTATTTGAGTTATGAGATGCCTGTTTTGGGGTGGCAAAAGGAAATATAAAAGCACAGTTCTGACCCACTAACTACCTTGAAGCATGTGGGCTGCGTTTGTTGGCTTTGTCATATCTCTTAATGCTGAGAGAAAAAGTCAGTGGATCTGTTGTTATTTTATTGGGATATCATTTGCGATATAACTGATACGCTATAGAAAATAGTTGCTCACCCATATATAACTGTTCTGTAACTGTGAGCACTGCTGTGGTGGAAATCTGTGTTCGAGTGACAATGGGGAAGTAGCAGAAACTGGGTCGGACCTTGAACCGTTCCCAATTTCTGAATAAGAGGCAAGGGGAGAAGGGCAAATATTGACAATCGGCATTGCCATTAAAGAGCACTTGCATCGTATTTCCAAATAAAGCTGCTTCACCTTGCTGTCATCTTGGGCTTTGAAGGTAGTCGGAGTGAAATTTCTAGCCTGTGACAACATCGGGTACGTCTCCTGGCCCTGGTCCCAGGCAGCCTGTGGCGAGGCTGCCAAGGGCTTCATGGAGAGCAGGATTTCGGAGACATACTTCAGCTGAGTATATCAAAATGTTGTTTAGTCAGTTTTTTTCCAATTTTTCCTTATCCAGTGTTGCTTCCAATTTTTGCAAGGTCAGTCAAGGTTTTGACAGAGCTTGAAATAATGTTGTGGTGGTGTGACATGAGTTTAATGGAAGTGGGCTACAAGGGAGTAGATTGGGCTTTTGCCCTGTGCTCTTGTCATTGACACCTTGCATGACTTCACTGAATCCTCCATCTTGGGTTATTTTGACTGTGAAAGAAAAGATGACTGTTATTGACTACAAGCAAAATCTTTGAGATTTACAGACCGGTAGTCCCGTATTCTCACAGCTCAGTGAGTGGCTGGCAAATGACCATGATTTTCGGGTTTATCCAAAGTGGTCTTTTGACACAGCTCTACCAAGAGAGGTGGTTGTTGCCTGTGCCATCTGGAAAAGAGGTTTTCTGCGAAGTGAATGTACCAGCACTGTGTGGCTGGGATAAAAGCGGTGATTCATCACCTAAAAATAAACACTGTAGTGATTGTAGCTGCCAAATACTCGGTCATCAATTTCCTCCCCGTTAAGCATTTACCACCTCTCTCACTGTGGTGTAAGCAGATGGTGGTAGGAGAGAGTTAACCATTGATGAAGTTAGTCATTGCTGGAGCTCAGTGGCGGTCTTGTAGCTGTCCCAGGCATTAGGGACATGTGAGGCCAGGTCTGCAGTTCTCACATTAATGCCCATTCTTTTATTAGTAGTAGTCGTCTCAGTTTAAGCAAGCAAAAAGTTTTATCTCATAGTCCTTGGAGATCAGCTGAATTTAGTCACTATTAATGGAAGATAAAAATTGTTTTTCATGTTTGCAATCTACTTTATAAGAAATTTTTATTCAATAAGTTGAACTGATTTGGTAAATTGAACTTGGTTGCAGGCTGAACTTGGTAACGCCTTCCTGATGCTGCATTGGCCACCCATGCCATTTTGTAACAGCACAAGAGTTATTTTTATCTTCTGTTTTATGTGTATAGTAATAGCATCTAAAACACAAATTGTATCGGGTTACATTGTGACTTCCATAATATGAACTCAGAGTAAATATCTTAATGTTCAATAATTTTATGAAGAAAAGACAGCAATTTACGTGTGAAGTCATTCTTTCTAATCTCCAGTGTATTGTTAATTTTCCTTTTTTAAAATATCTCTGTAATTAATGCAAACACCAAATTTTACTCCATTTTATCAAAGTCATTCATGACTGTATAGATATTTTCATTATGTTGGTTACTTCGAAGTTTTCTTTTGAGAGTTAATCAAACTACTTCACTGGTTTCTGGTAATAAATATTCGTAATACTTGTACTTCTCTTGGTTTTACCCTGAGGACATTAATATCCTTCCTGGGAAAACTTACCTGAAGTTAAAATCCATTATTCTTGACATCCTCTAACTCTAGTGCCCTCTAAAATACTCCAAATGGTGCCTTGCTTAAAGAAGAAGAAAAAATTCTTTCTGGAGCACCCTATAGCTGGCTGTGGTTTTGTTTTAGTTTAGACAATTAATGCCATCCTGTTTCTGCTTCTTACTGTGCTCTTTATATTTTTACTTCAGTCGTGTTCTGACCATCCACGCTTTTGGCCAGGGGTTAATCTGGACAAAATGAAGGGGATACTGGCAGATTGAAGAAATCAACTAGAATATCTCAGCAAGACTATCCCTTTTATTGAGATACTTTGCTTCCCTCTTTCAGTTCTTACCCATTTTACAGCTTGGGGTCTCCAGTTAGGAATTCAAAAGGACTGAAATCTTTATTGTCCCCTTTTATGTTGTAATTATGGCAAGGACTGCCTTCTTCCGTTACAGAAGAAAAATCTCTCAAAGCTGTGTTTTGTCACCTTAGCTTTAGTCCATTTCAGTGAATGTGTAAGCGGGCTGATATTAGGATCTGGTTAGTAACAGGAGGCTTTCTCGCTGGAAGCCTGGGTTCTGGAGGGCTGATCTGGTCCTTGAGGAGATAGCAGCTCCATGGCCTCTGTTGCTCATTCTGGCTATAATCAAACATTAAACTCCTAGCTTATGTGCCAACGTTTACTTTGTAGGCATCGAAATTACAGGAGTGGGGAATATTATACCTAACTGCAACCTGTTTGTGCACACCTTTATGATGGCAGCTCTTGGTGCTTTTTTTTTCTTTTTACAATATTCAAAGTACACTCTCTTTCAAATATTCATAAAAGGCATTTAAGTCTAACACATTCTCATTCTCTTGTCATAGTCTAACACATTTTATTGTCATAATAGATTGATGTGTGGTATCATGCACTGACATAGGCTGAGTGACAGCCTTACCTTACATCCTTGCAAGGGGAAGGTAAGCTAGCCTCCAACCCTGAACTGACAGATTTGGCTTGCTCGCAAGACAAGGGAGACTGGACCATCGTCTTTGCTCGTAGCAGGAGGAGTCTTCCTCTTGCACCCGAAGTACCCCTGCGCAGGCGGTATTCTCCTCTATCCTCCATGTTGGAGACTGGGACCAAAGAAGGAGGAAACAAACAGATCAAGTGAATGCCGTGTGGCTGGTGCCACACACAGGGTTTTGGCTTCTGTGATCTTGGGCGTACCTTCGAGAAACCGGGCATGTTGACACTGGATGGGGCACACCTGACCAGGTGGGGCAAAGAGTGTTCTGGGCAGCAAGTTGGCTGGACTTATTAGCAGAGCTTTAAACTAGATTCAGCAGGGGAAGGGGATGTGCTTCTATGGGATAGAGAAGAGCCAGGGAACGCTGGTACTTTAGGAAGCAACAGTGAAATACCTGTGAATTGTCCCAAAGGAATTAGGGAGGGCTCTTCCAAAAAGATGTTGCAGCCGATAGTCCAGCTGAAGTGCCTCTACATCAATGCACGCAGCATGGGAAACAAGCAGGAGGAGTTGGAAACAGTGGTGCAATTAGAAAACTATGACCTAGTTGCTATCATGGAAACGTGGTGGGACGAATCACACAACTGGACCACTGCAATCGAGGGCTACAAGCTTTTCAGGAGAGAGGGGCAGGGAAGGAGGGGGGAGTTGCCCTCTATGTTAAGAAATGGATAGATTCTGAAGAGCTGCCTCTGAGAAACAGCCACGAACAGGTTGAGAGCTTGTGGATAAAAATTAAGGACTAGACCAATAAAGGACACCTTGTGATTGGGGTCTACTACAGGCAACCCGATCAGGGGGAGCCTACTGATGAGGCTTTCCTGCTTCAGCTGCAAGAAGCGTCATGCTCACAGGCTCTCATCCTGATGGGGGATTTCAGCCACCTGGATGTCTGCTGGGAAAGCTACGCAGTAAGCTCTAAGCAATCCAGGAGACTCCTGGAGTGCATTGAGGATAAATTCCTGGTTCAGGTACTAGACAAACCAACCAGAGGAGAAGCATTACTGGACCCGCTGCTCACCATTGCAGATGAACCCATTAAAGAGGTTATGATCGGAGGCAATCTGGGCTGCAGTGACTATGCCCTCGTTGAGCTTGTGATCTTGAGGAGTATGGGCTTGGCAAAGAGCAAAGTCAGGACCCTGAACTTTAGAAGAGTGAACTTCCAGTTGTTTAAAGAATTAGTGGATGAAATCCTCCTGGAAACTATGTTAAGGCACATGCAAGACAAGGAGGTGATCCAGGACAGCCAGCATGGCTTCACCAAGGGCAAATCGTGCCTGACCAATCTGGTGGCCTTCTGTAATGGAGTGACTGCATCGGTTGACAAGGGAAGACCGACCGATGTCATCTACCTGGACTTCTGTAAGGCCTTTAACATGGTCCCACATGACGTCCTTATCTCTAAAGTGGAGAAAGGGGGGTTTGAAGGGTGGACTGTTTGGTGGATAAAGAATTGGTTGGATGGCCGCCCCCAGAGAGTTGTGGTCAACAGCTCTACGTCCGGGTGGAAGCTGGTGAGGAATGGTGTCCCTCAGGGGTCTGTCTTGGGACCAGTTTAATATCTTTATCAATGACATGGACAGTGGGATCGAGGGCACCCTCAGCAAGTTTGCAGATGACACCCAGCTGAGTGGTGCAGTTGATACACCAGAAGGGAGGGATGCCATCCAAAGGGACCTGGATAGGCCTGAGACGTGGGCCCACATGAGCCTAATGAGGTTCCACAAGTCCAAGTGGCAAGGTGCTGCACCTGGGTCAGGTCAATCACAGACATGAGTACAGACTGGAAGAAGAAATCCCTGAGAGAAGCCGTGCAGAGAAGGATTTGGGGGTTCTGGTGGACGAGAAGCTTGACATGAGCCGGTAGTGTGCTTGCAGCCCAGAAGGCCAACTGCATCCTGAGCTGCACATCAACAGAGGCATGGCCAGCTGGTTGAGGGAGGTGATTGTCCCCCTCTGCTCTGTCTTCGTGAGGCCGTGCTTGGAGTACGGCATCCAGGTCTGGGGCCCCCAACACAAGAAAGAGGTGGACCTGTTGGAGCGGTCCAGAGGAGGGCCATAAAGATGATCAGAGGGCTGGAGCACCTCTCCTATGAAGAAAGGCTGAGAGAGCTGGGGTTGTTCAGCCTGGAGAGGAGAGGGCTCCAGGGAGACCTCCTTGCAGCTTTTCAGTACTGGAAGGGGGCTGATAAAAAAGATGGAGAGGGACTCTTTACATGGGCAGATAGGGTAGGACAAGGGGGAATGGTTTTAAACTAAAAGAGGGGAGATTTAGATTGGATGTTAGGAGGAAGTTCTTCACTCAGAGGGTGGTGAGGCACTGGAACAGGTTGCCCAAAGAAGCTGTGGATGCCCTGTCCCTGGAGGTGTTCAAGCCCAGGCTGGGTGAGGCCCTGGGCAAACCTGATCTAGTGGGTGGCATCCCTGCCCACGGCAGGGGGGTTGGAACTAGATAATCTTTAAGGTCCTTTCCAACCCAAGCCATTCTATGATTCTATGATTTTGACAGTTACACTCCTTTTTTCATCAGTAAATTTTCTGGATTTTATTATTTTTTAGTCTGTAATGTTTTTTGGTTCGTTGGCTTCAGCTGTAGTGTTTTATCCAGTTAATTTGGTGGTTGATTTAACTAAGTTAACTAAAAACAGCTCTCAAGATTTTCAGCAAGATTTCAAGAGGCATATTGACCCATGAGTACCATAAATAGAATAATATTTGACAATGAAGTGCCTCTCAAATTTCATAAGCTACCTATTAAGGAAGGTTTTTTTTTTTTACTAGGTTAAGAAATCAATAGCAGTAACATATGAGAAACATCACACTATGATACTTTAAACAAATGATATATTCTGATTTTTAATCATTTGCATTTTAGTTCAGGAGAAGATTTATTTGCGTATATCCTTTTGTCTGTGGAAAAACACCACAGTGCTGGCCATGGTTTGGAGATCATCTAGCTCAATGATGTTCTCTCTCCCTGTTTGTCTGTGTACACACCTGTACAGTGGAAATGCAAGATTCAGTGTGTGAGTTTAAACCTGTTGACAAAGGGCTTGCTTTTCCTAATTTTCTTTCATGGTTCCTTTAGGAATAACTTAGATGAACTAAGTGGGTGAATTGGTTCATATTTCTTCCTGTTCCCTATCATTTTTTTGGATTTTTCTTCTTCTTCATTAATTTTTGCAGCTATGTCATACTGAAAATATACGTGGAAGGAAAATGACTGGTGTACTTCATACTATTTATGTACCAAGGATTTGGCCTTCCTGCCAGATCTGAAAGATTGAAGACAAGACTCAAAACCATCTCTTCCCCACGAGGACTTGCTTGAGAATAGCCGGACTAGTTCTTTTACTGGATGAAGCTAATACTTACAGGGAAGTACTGGAAAAAAAAACCTCGCACTGTTCACAATCTTTCAAGCAGGAGAGGCTTATTGAACTCAGTATGAACTTAGGAATACCTTTTCAAGAACCAGTTACCTTATTTGTTGTCATTGTTGTACACAATTGCTTTTGCAAGTGCAATGTTCTCTTCGTAAGACATATTTCTGTACCTTGAAAGAGTTACAGAGTAAACTCATTTTCCAGAGATAACTGGCTTAGTCTCACAGTGATAAACATATCCCTCTATGACAGTATGCTGTTACTTCAAGATGTAATGAAGATGTGATTTCAAATGTCATGCTTTTGGTTTATAATCTATATTTCCAAGATCAACTGTATCATGTCCATTAATATTGTTCTCTAGACTGTGAAATCTTTGGAGATAGGTAGGATGAAGGCAAAGCATGACTTATGTTTTACTTGCCAAATTTCTCCTTTTTCCTAGATTTATATCTTAAATAGTCCTATAAAAAGTTTTTTTTTAAATAAAATTAAATCTTAAATATTATTCTCTTCCTTATTCTTTCATATTTAAGTGCATCAAGGCCAGCATTTTGGAATAGCACTGGTGCCTGAACTAGGACACAGTCAGCAAATTCTGGCGTAAACAAACATTTTTTCTCTTCTGAGGCACAGAGTATGAATTGATAACCTGAGAATTCCCTGGATAAATTCTCACGTTCAGTAATCTTTTTGGTGCTCAGCTGGCTCTACTGTTTTAACTATCAGCTCTATCGGGACATATTTTTAACAGTAGGAGTGAATTGGTTGGTAAGCTGGCTTTCTAGGCCATTTGAAAAACTGTTCCCTCAGAAGAGGAATCATTGGTTGGTTCAGCAGCAGCCCTGGTCACACTCAGCAGTGGCTGCATCCCACAGGACTGGGATCGGGGCTGATGCACAGTCTAATGTGATGTTGAACACTAGTATGTGTTCATAAAACTAAATAAGCAAATTTTACAGGATGTTACATTCACATGCCAAAAAAAAAAAAAAAAAAACCAAGTTGGCGAGCAAAATCCTCTTCCTTTAGTGTACAGGTGTATTGGCACTGACTTTGATGTATTTTTCCACATAGCACAGCTGCTGCACTTAGTTTTCAGGCTAATGCAGCTGGCTTTGTACTGTCCAAATGATGGCCTTTAAGTATGATTGTTAATTTACTTTAAATTTAATAAAATTGCAATATCTGTGACTGACAGTAGAATAGAACTATTATTTTCCTTCCACATAAGAAGAATTCAGTTTTTAAAAGGGAAGTAAGGAAAAAAATGGTGATAAAGCTGGTCATTACATTCCAGTACAATAAAGTAATAAAGTTATCAATTATATCCTATGCAGGCACTAGATTAGTTATTAGCTGAATATAAATTGCTGTCTAAGCGGTAAAATCATTGGGCTTGAAGTTGAACAGATTCCTCAGAAATGCTTTCTGTATTTGAAGAATAGGCTCTGGTATATCAAAGTTCTTGTTACCGTGTAGTATGATGAAGTACCTCATCTGTCTATGAAGACCACCTGGGTGTATATTAACTGTGAGTCATTCTATTAAAATCTTGTAATGGGATTATAAACAGTCTTTTCACAGCACTACTGTCATTCTAAATGATGCCTATATCAGCCAGTCACCTGGTCATATGAGAGTGTGCATCCAACTTTCCTTTTCTCCCCTGGAAAGGGCCTGATCCTCTACACAGCAAGATAAACAGCTTTTAGCCTGATCTGTTCCTGAAGAGGAACATCGATAGGGATTTCGGTGCCAGAATTCAAAACAGAAATCCTTAAATCTTCTATTTGACCACAAAAATTTGGAGGGATGTGATTTTTTTTTTTTTTTTTATTGTATGTAATATATTACATTTCTTAGGGCCTAAAAGCTTGTTTATGTGTATGTGGTGCTTTTAAAAAGCAGAGCAGCTCAGTGATGTCTGTGTCTAATCAGGACTAGGAAAACAGGTGATCTATATATATATCTCCTGTCGAGGGTATCTGACCTGGCAGTTGAGATATTAAAACTTTTACTGCTTTGACTCACTCTGCTTTAAATGCCCTGAAACCTTGTATTTTAAAATGCAGAAATAGCAGGTAATGTTTGTGTCCTCTTTTTAACCAGAAGCGTGGATCACTTAACCACTAATGATGTGGAAGACCTGGCTTCAGTTTGCACCAGTGCCTGAAGAGATTCAAATCTATCTCCAGTACTCACAAGGAGAACTCTATTTATGAGGCTTTTTATGGTTTATGAGATGCAGTTATGAGGCTGTTCTGGGATGGGATCCTTCTGATGCATTCTTTGGAAACTGGTCTGATTTACAGGTTTTAACATTTACTGGACAGGAGAGAGAGAATATTTTGATTGTAGTTCAGTTGCCAGGCTACAACGAGGCAAAATTTTGAAGAGTGGTGTTCTCAACAGCATTTTTCTCTTTTAACAGGAGGTGCGCTACCAGACAGGTAGCTGATGGCGTCTTGCTTCTGTGAGAGGTGGATGATTTTAGCATCTAATTCCTGCTGCATGCTATTCATAATCTACCCATGCACCATCTTTGGCACACAGGCCAGAGGTTGGTGACAGCTGTGCTAGAGGAAGGGAGGCACGTGCCATCTTAAATGTTGCTTACAAAATACTATTCAGGTATTTCATCCAGTGATTATCTAAAGTAACTTGGGACCAGCACTCAAGAGTCCCTCCTGCCAAGAGGAATAAGGCTAGGTGTCTTCTCATTGAGGAACAGTCAACATTTTCCTATAAAATATGAAGCAAAGGGTGGTGTGGCACCCAGGTCTCCCAGCTTCACCCTTCTTGTTTTCAGGGGGTCTTCAGTGTCACTAGAAAAGGTTGCCAGTTTTGGAGTCCTTGGTGGCAGGCAGCGAGGTTGCTAAGCCACGCAGGGCTGATGGGACAGGCACTAGGATGTTCTGCTGCTCTTACAGAACACTTCCTGGCTGGCTAAGTTTGGTGGGTTTCTGTTCAGTATGCTGGGTTTTATTTGTTGGGGGATTTTTTTATCTTACAGAGTTCATCCAAAGTGCTTAACTCCCTCTAGAGTGTAAATAATGAGGGTATAAGAAACCTTCCCTGTCAGAATTTTCCATAATTGCTTATTTCCACAGCTGTTTCAACCTTTCTCTGGAAAATGGGCTTGTTCACAGTTGGAAGTGCAAGTGGTATACTCGTTGGTCTTTGCAGGTACTGCAGTTACTGTGAAGTTGTTGCTTGGGAAGTACATGCAAGATGAGCTCCTTGCCATGGCCAACGTATTTGTTAAGATAAGTGGCATCTGGCCAACTTGCCCCTCCGTAACAGACTGCAAGTCATGGACTAGACAAGCTTTTGAAGCGGTGAGGAGGGTACAATGAAAGGGTATAATGTATGCCATGGGAGGGTCATTTGCATTGTGGCTGTGCCCCAGGTAGCATCTCAGAGGAACCGTGGCTGTCTGCCCATGTGTTGCTCTGTGTCAGAAGCAATCCTCTATATTGCTTGAATGCAAAAGTCTTGAATTATTGAGGCGAACTCATGAGATACCAAGCCATTTATAAAACAGCTGCAATTTAGAGCTTTTAGTTTTCTTCAAGGCTGCAACATAAAATTATGTTTATATCGAAGCGAGAAATAGTCTTTTTTATTCAGTGTGAAAAAACAAAACAAAACCTAAGTGTGAATTCTTCTACTTAATTTGTAATATATTAAGAGTTGTCAGTACTAATTAGTGCTGTAAAATAGCTTAAACACAGGACCCATGTGTCAATGAGAGAAATAGTGTCTGTGTCTCAGGAGAAGCAGAAACTTGAATATGTCTACTCAGAGATGTGTTTGTTGTGCTGATCTTTGAGATTTTTTTGGTGCACGGTAATGATGGTTAGTGAAAAAATAGAACAATTCAATTTTTGCTTCTTTTAAAGTTACCTCATGCACCCCTCCCGAAGTAAATAAGAATGTGGGTTTTTGCATGTAGCTCGTTTCATTTTTGAGTCAGAGCAGGAAAGCAACAAGCATGCAGGAGTCAGTCAACTCTTGCACCTTAAACCTTGGTGCTCCTTGAACAGTAATGATGAGTCTTTTGGAAATGCTCATTTGGATCCTTCATGTAAGCTTTGACTGTTGACTAGGGTGAATCCATGTGTCTGTATATGCATCTAAAAAGAGGGGAGGGGCTGTTTTTCACAGACTGTAGCAATAGGACAAGGGACAATGGTTTTAAACTAGAAGAGAGTAGATTTAGATTAGATAAGAGGAAGAGATTTTTTACTCTGAGGCTGGTGAAGCACTGGAACAGGTTGCCCAGAGAAGTTCTGGTTGCCCCAACCCTGGAGGTGTTCAAGGCCAGGTTGGATGGGGCCCTGGGCAACCTGATCTAGTGGGTGACATCTCTGCCCATGGCAGTGGGGAACTAGATGAGCTTTAAGGTCCCTTCCACCCCAAGCCATTCTATGATCCTATGAAAAATGCAACAATAAATTATTGGTGTTGATGTAGATGTGGAGTGAGTTAAGGACACTTTTTCTTTGATGGTAGCAATTACTTTGGATCAAAGGTGGGAAGTGATTTCAATGATGTGACAAAACGTGCTCCATACACAGTACCAGGTGTCATTTGCTGTTGCATCTAACATGGGTATGTGTGACAGTGCTTACCCTAAAACCTGCACAGTACACAACATCGCAGAGTGGGCAGTGTGTTTATTTCTGCATTGAAAAATGAAGTAAAGCATTACAGAACTTTTTTCCAGTATGAAGCAAAGCATGAACTTTTTCCTCATGGTCCCCCATGCTTGCAGGAGATGCTGTGTGTCTTTTTCTGTGGTTTTCATAGGTAGCAAATTGCACGGTTGCCAGCATCGTCACCTTGTGCTCTTGGAGGTGTGCTGGTGTAACCTGTCCACTGCCAGTGCATCCCCACAAAGGTGCCGGGACCTTTCCACCACCTCTTGCAGTCTTCTGTGCTCCAGGAGGTCTCACATGGCTCTATGTGCCTGTGCTTAGGCATCCAAATTGAGCCGAAATTATTTGGCTTATTGAAGGAGCTGAGGGTAAATTTTGTACAAAATCTTTTTTTTTTTTTTTTTAAACAAAACAATGAAAGGAAGAGGCAGAGGAGGAGGAAGAGAAAGGAGATTTAGGTCAGTTGAAAACTTTTGGGGGTTGATTTCAAATTCACTAGCATGTTACAATCAGTAAAGGAATAACAAAAAGATCAGAAAATAAGTGATGTATGTTCTTTGCCAAAATATTAAATGCGTCAATGTACATCTTTAATGATTATTCTTTTTTTTTTTTACTTTTTATTTTTTTTAACAATAAATATTTCCAAAGAGCTAGAAAATAAAATGAAACTTCATTGTGTTGAAAGATAATTGGTGGACCAAGCTAAAAGAGTTCTTCTATCCATTTCTTTCACTTTTCCTCTGGACAAGTAGAAGAAATAGTTTGTGTTTTTTTGCACCTGTCACCATGGAGAGCACGTAAGAAGTTTCCATTAAATTAAAATCTTCTCTCTCAAGGGGACTCAAGAACTGTTTTACCTGCAGTTTAGCCTCAAGTGTCTAATCTGGTATTTTATATGTATTACTTGTCAAAAAACAACAATTTTGTCTCTAACAAAATTTAATTTTAGGGAATGTCATATATTCTGAAATTGATATAAGCTTATAAATGAGAAGTTATTATGCTGCTGTTATGAACACCTTCTTTGAAAAATGATGCTTCTTCTGTTAAAAACAATTAGTCCTCCTGAACAAACTTAGAGTGGTCATTCATGACTAATAACATAGTGATTATATTAGTTTTGTATTACTCTGTTCTGAGAAAAAGAAATAAAATCCAGTTTCTTCTGCTGTGTAGTAAAAGTCACTGGGATATTACTAACAATTAAAAGATATCTGTTTGAATTCATTTTAGCTCATCTGTTGAGATATATATTGTTCTTAGGGTTAAAGATGCGAAGAAATAAGAATATGAGTGTGTATAGTTGCCTCATTTCAAATGTGATAGTTTCAAGTAATAAAAGTTGTTATAGATACACAGTGTAAGCTTTATAGTGTGGAAGTTACTGTGAATAGTAGTAGATTTTGTTCTATACTATTTATATGCAGTAACCTTAAAAATCAGAAATAATAAAATAATATAAATATGGCTTCATGGTTAGAATGCATTTAATTTTTTTTTCATTTTGTATTATAATGTTTTAGCTCTGATGTTGTAATTCTAAACTTCGATATTGTAGTTCTGAAAGAGCTCTTCAGATTCCCTCCCTACATTTTCTCTTCTGTAGAGTGGAAGTAGTCTGTATTATCTCCACCTAAAAGAGACTTCTGAAGAATAATCAGTTTACAATAATCAGTAAGTGATTATTACTGCCATGGGCTGAAACTGAAACAAGTCAACTCCAGGTCTGCATCTGAGCGTTCATCTGCTGTCCATGTATGGTGTCAGTAGGTGGTCCATCTCATGATCCACATTCTATCTTTTTCAGCCTTGGACTGTAATTTTGATCATACATATTAAAGATTCAGAAAAGGTGCACATATAGTGTTAGGTTTTTATTCTTGGTCTTCTGTAGCCATAAGTACTGTGACATATCAGGTCAGTGAGTTGAAGGCCATTCCAGATGCATTAAAAACTAATTTTCCAAATCTACATATTCATAGTTTATATGAGAGCACATTCACTTTTGGGGAAAAAGTCAAAAATAGCCATTCTCATCCTTGCTTCCCAAAAGCTGTGTTAAAGCAACATTGCTAAGCCCGAAAGATTAAGCAATCTGCCTTTGGGGAGTGCTAGGAAAGTCTTTGCTAACTTTGTTCAGACCCTGTAATGGGCAGTTACTGCAATATGCACTTCTTGTCTTCTTTTTGTGAACTAGTGTTGTGGAGGGACAGGATGTTCCACTCATGGGTTTCAGGGGTATCTGCTGACAGTGGAGGAATGATGAATCTCAGCAGCGTTGGGTCCCATGCCAGACGCTGGCAGGGCGTTTTGCTTTACTTGGCAACAGACCCTTCTGTCTGGTTGCTCCAAACTTGACCATCTCCCCTCAGGGCTGGGTCGTGCGTGCTCTTCCTCACAACGAGCCAGTCCCTGCAGCTTTGCCAGCCAGCCCCACCACCCAGGGAGATGGGCATCATTTCCTTCTCGCCCTCGCCTTCTTCAGAGAGGACTACTTATAGTCCACCCAGTTGCCTCTGAGGTGACATTAGGTGACCTAATGGCTCGTTTAGGATTTAAAATTGTGGAATCCCTTAATTCACAGCTCACCTCTCATGACCCCTTGGAGCCCCGGTCTCTTTGCTGATCATATCCCAGCCTTTCCAGCCGGAACTTGCTATCAGTTTCCTTTCTCACGGAGCACTAGACCCAGTCTTTGCATTTTGTCTATCTCTGTGGGGCTTTTTCCAGCCAGTGTTATTCTTCTCCTTCCAAGTTTGGCTGTTCTTCCTTCTTTGAGGTCAGCTGGTGTCCTCCTTGGTCCTACCCAGTCCCAGGGGAAGGGTGGCAGTGGGAAGCAGTGGGAGGAGTTCAGGGGACTAGAGACGTGCTCCTTGCACACGGCCTAACAAGCTGGGGCTAGAGCTCCTTAGGTTGAGCTCTCATCTCAGAGGATGAAAGCTTTTGGCTACATGGGTTCACGCTGTGGACCCTCAGTGCCACCAAACAGTACTGGGCACGTTTGTTTTACTAGGATCAGCGTCCAGTTTTGGGGCAAGTGTTCCTGGATGTCTGTCTAGGAACATGCTGGAATTTGCTAGTTTTAGTGAAACCTTATCTAATTTTTTTCTCTCTGAAGTGAATCTTCTTTTTTTTCTCTCTCCACACTACTGAAAGGATTAGTTTCAGTCAGATCTAACTATAGTTAGTACTACTGAATGTACTTATTTTAGAAAGGAAAAGTGTGTTGAAATTAAGATGCAGTCTCAGTTCAGAGGTCAGAAGAACAGTATCAACATAAACTTCAGAATGAAGGACAGTAAACAGAAAAAGGAGGTTCATTTGGGTAAACGAATCCTTCTGGTGGAAATCAAGATAAACAGAGACATGCAGAGAGATACAGAGAGAAACCCAGCTGCGGTGTACAGAAAATATGTTATATGTGGGTTTGGGGCATGGCACCACCACTGCTCCTGATGTGTTTTTCAGCTAGCTGAAGAATTGTTGCCACCTCATGTATAATGCTTCTGTAGTTCATGGGTTTCTTCCTACCACAGGGGACATATGAGGAAGACTGAGTAAGGAGGAATAACTAAAAAGAATTAACTGCCCAGTCATTTATGCCTTTTTCACATCAACTCTACTTACCTGCTACAGAGTCCTGTAATGGTATCTGGCACTGCATGCCCAAGGAAGTACTTAGATGTGCAAGATCAGTTTGGGAGCGCCTAGCTCCAAGGCTGGTGGGGACATGACTGAGTTTCACCTGGAGCTGTGCAACAGCTTGCAAATAAATAACTCGTGGATTATTTGTCATAGTCCTTGTATTGCTATTACTTTTATGAATATTCTGTGGCCAAATATTTGCATAAAAATTTTAACTTGTGGATCTTCAGCAAATTATTGGCTGGAAATTATTCTTCAGGCTGTCATTTTTTAAGAGCAAGTTGGTTTGCTTGCGAGCATTGAATGCTTACATGTAAGATATAGAGATAAATCTTAGAATATAGTTTGAATATTTTCACCTAGAGATGGAAATGCTGCTGAGTACTTTTATGTGACTTTCACTAAGCCATGCTAGTTTGTTGGACCTCTCTATCAGTAAATCTGTTTGGTAGGTACTTGCAAAAAGTTCCTGATGTATTCAGTTTCATGCTAAATAACTAGTCCATACTGACAAAACTGAATTCATTAAAAATTCTCAATGTATGTTTAGAACAATTTTTTCTTATTATTTTATAATGTAAGCATCAAGGACTCAAATTTATTAACTCAAATAATCTCATTTAGCTCATAGTAATATTCAGTGCATAGTTTTTAGATAAACCAAGTGGAAATATTCTGTTTTAAAGTGGGACTAGAGAAAGTAAAGAATTAACTGAAATTAAAAAGAGGAAGAATTACTCCAAAAACATGAGAGAAAAACTTACGAGGAGTACTGCTAAGGGACCTGGGAATCGTGGTGGGCAGCAGGCTGACCATGAGTTAGCAATGTGCCCTTGTGGCCAAGAAGGCCAACGGTATCCTGGGGTGCATTCGGAAGAGTGTTGCCAGCAGGTTAAGGGAGGTGATCCTCCCCCTCTATTCAGCCCTGGTGAGGCCACACCTGGAGTCTTGTGTCCAGTTCTGGGCTCCCCAGTACAAGAGGGACATCGAACTACTGGAGCGAGTTCAGAGGAGGGCTGCTAAGATGATCAGAGGACTGGAGCACCTGTCGTACGAGGACAGGCTGAAAGAGCTGGGCCTGTTTAGCCTGGAAAAGAGGAGACTGAGGGGAGACCTCATTAATGTATATAAACATCTGAGGGGAGGGTGTCGAGAGGATGGAGCCGGTCTCTTCTCAGTTGTGCCCAGCGATAGGATGAGAGGCAATGGGCACAAACTGAAACACAGGAGGTTGCGGCTCAACATGAGGGGGCACTTCTGTGCTGTGAGGGTGACAGAGCACTGGAACAGGTTGCCCAGAGAGGTTGTGGAGTCTCCTTCTCTGGAGATATTCAAAGCCCGCCTGGATGCCATCCTGCGCAATGTGCTCTAGGTGATCCTGCTTGGCAGGGGTGTTGGACTAGATGATCTTCAGAGGTCCCTTCCAACCCTGCCCATTCTGTGATTCTGTGATTCTGTGACAGGTGAAATGTTTATTGTTTGGGATGTTATAACCTGTTTTTTTAATGTCAAGAATTGGGGGGAATAATATTTTAAATAGTATTTCACCTCCCCTTTAGCTGTTATTTAGGGATCTACAGCTTCTTCAGAAATTATTCTCAAGTCTCAAATGGATTAGTGCAAGAAATACAAATACATTATCAATATTCTTTTATGCTTGAAGCAAGTAATATTGCAAGCAACATATTACGCTGCTGTTGTTCAATACCTTTGTTAGACTCTTGTTTTCCTTGAAGTATTGCCATTCCAATAGGCATAAATTAGTTTCTTTCAACAGATTCTTCATTTGATAGATCATTCTAGTAACACTGCTCAAGTATAAATAATACGTCTGTGCTGAACACCTGGTTTTCTGAATGTGTTAATGATTTAAAGATTGAGGGGGTAGGTTTTTTTTTGCTTTTAAAAACCGTTGTGACAGGGCTATGTAGAGTTTGAAATATTGTGAGTTTGGCCTCATGTTCAAGAAATGTATTATTTTTATATTTAACTTATTATATAGTACAGTGGCTGATTAGTTTATTGGGCTGTAGGAGGCAGTAATCACTAGTTCTCCTTACGTGCCATGGGAGAAACGCTTTGGTAGATCTGTCAGTTTGGGGATGTGAGAGTTAAATACCAAGTAACCTTAATGCTGGCTCTGTCTTTGGAAATGCATTATTTAAAAATAAGTCATTTCACACTAAATGTATTTGTGTTTGCTGTTAAACATGTTTAAAAATTAATGCTATTTGTATAGGGATCTCTTCACTTTTAAACACATTCACCTGCTCCTAGTTTGAGCTGTTACAAAAGGTTTGAGCCTGCAGTACTTTTTTTTTGTTGCAGCAGTTGTGGAATACCTCCACATAGAGTGCAGTAGTACCTTAGTGTGACTGTTCAGGAAAGGTTAATAGAGTGTTTTTACAGCCTTGGAGCTTGAATTTTGCTTGTCTATTTATGAGTGGTTGGTTTGAATTTGGTCTCCCAGCTCACAGTTATTGTGTTTTATTTTGAGTCTTTTTCTGTAGGATCTACACATCTAGCAACACTCTGCTAAAAAAGGTCATCTGCACCTCATAACATGTACTGAGTTTATTTTGCCTCTTCAGCATCACAAAGAGAATAGAAATTCTATTTCTAGGCATTAAGAGTTGGAAACATCCACTTTGAAATCAAACATCGAAGTATTATGCAGAGATAATGATCCATTAAGTGAATCACGAGTACCTTAAAGTGGGTGTCGTTCAGTCTCTCCCATTGAATTGGTTCCAGTTTGTTTAAATGTGTTTTCATTGAACCCCTTTTTATTTAATCATCCCTGGATGCTGCCTTATGTCTCTCAGAGTGCCAACTGGTGCTATTTAGGAAAGTTTCAATGGGAGTTGTTGTAATAGAGTCTGACTCAGCCTAACTTGGGAAAGCAATCTCTTGGGGATCTCTTTTTCACTTTGAACACAAATTTCACCTTGACCCTGAGCCATCATTCCTCAAAAAATGATACTAAGCCACTTTTAAATTTATGCTTCTGGTAAAAAGCAGAAAGATCCATCTGTCTTGTGTTTGGCTGTCTTCTTCAGTGTGACCTCCTGCATTTGCCTAATGAATCCAGACTGAGCAGTTCTGTCAGCATGGGAAGGCTTGGAGCAGCAGCCTCGATCATAAAGGCACAAATGCCTGTTCACTTCGTGCTTTTGTATTCAGAAACAAAATTTTAAATATTTTGCTCAGTTTTCAACTATCCACGTGTTTGCCCGTCTGATTTTATGTAGCTGTCTGTCACCACTATCCTGGTATACCCCTCATGTGCAGATTAAGAATTATGGTAGCTGCATCTCAAAGAAGTGAGCATAGTTGAGTTTCAGACAAATCTTCCGGGGGGATAGCAGAGTATTTCAAATAGAGGTTGTTTTGTTCTTTTTTCTTTCTTTCTTTCTTTTTTTTTTTTTCCAAGTTGACATACTTCTCCCTTTTTTAGAGTATTTTGCTTGCTTTGGTTGAAGTAGAGATTTTCAGGCGGAAGTGTGTGAGTATTGTGAATATAATTTCTCATGACGGGAAGAGGTTTTCAAAAACATCTCTTCCCGTAATTTTAAAGAGAGTTTATTCATGGATTAGTAATACAAAACAAAAAAGACCCTGAGTAAAGGATCGGGTACTTGGGCCATAACTAACGGGCCTCTTTGAAGTACCCTAGCTGCTACTTGCCCAACCTAGCTGTGTGCCAGCCTTTCATACTCTTCAAGTGCCTAGCTGGGGCACAGCAGGACAAAAACTCGTACAGCGAGACAGACTTCATGGCAAGCAGCTGCAGAATTGCAAGTTCAGGGGGATGAATTTCCTATCCTTAACTACGGGAGAGATTAGGAAAATATTCCATTTCTAATTATAAAAAATAAGTATTATACTAAAAACGAGCATACCATTTTGTAAACCCAATCCACCTGCATGCCTGTTTCATGGTTTTAGAGTTGCATATGCATCTGTGTGCTATGCAGAAGCAAAATTACATCTGCTGGAGCAAGTGTTTTTTGTTATTTCAAACCTAACATGAGTTTCTTTTAATATGAAGTGTTAGAAAATCTGTAACCTGCAGAATATTCCTGGTTATTTGGATTTCACCCTCCAAGCGTGACAACCAGAGCTGAAAGCTGTTTTTGATGGGCACAGTTCTGCACTACCAGCCCAGAAGACTGCATGCCTGCACCGCCCAGCCTCCTCCTTTTGGTGCAGCCGTGGTGATGACGTGGTTAAGATAGTGGCTAGCTTTTCAGAAGTAATATGATGTTCTCATCTCACTCTCCTTTTACTCTTGCAAAATAAAATCATCCTGCCTCAAATTGCTGCCGCCAGAGCAGAATGAGGTGGGGCAGCACAAAGACAACTAAGAAGGTTTCTTTTTTGGTGGTGTTTGAAGAGTTAAACGTTTAGCAATTTATTTTCTAACTTCCTGTCCTCAAAGCCAGCTTATTTTTATAAATGCTAAATTTAGTCTGTTCAGTTTCCATCATCAAGGACAGCTTTTTTGGTATGCTTTCTTACAAATTGTTTGACCTTGAGAAAATGCTGCCAGAAAGGAAGAGCAGTTTAAAAGGTGACAACTGATTGTTGGGGGTTTGTAAACTCTGTTGTGCAGAGCAATAAAACTCCACAAAGCATGAAGACTCACTGAAGCTTAGTACCATGTGAAGTTCATGAGTGTAAGGTACCAGGATGAATTACTAAAAACAAAAAGATCTTTGTTTTTTCTCTGATTATAACTTCTGCTGTGTGGAAACTATGAGCTCTTCATGACTTGGTTATGGATGGGAGACACTGCTGATGTTGAGAGAAGATTGCCGTGAGTAGAATGATGGAGTGGAAAGAGCTGTTGCAAAATTTAGCCTACAGTAATTTAAGAGGAGGTAGAGTTCAGGGGACTGGAAAGAAGATGAAGTATAACTGCGCAGGAAAAGATGTCCATCCAGCAGATAATTCAGTATCACCCATAACTGTACCGTGCTTCACTAAAGGTGTTGTGGCTCGTTGTGTGGCTGGCTGGTTGTTTTTCCATGAAGCATGGGGAAACAGGCAGTAAGGAATGCTTTTTTACACAGCCAAAAAATGCTTTGTGAATAGGAGATCACGTGTTATGTGCCTGGCAGCATTTATTAGCGGCAAGCTAATGAAATGGAGCACCGCAGAGGGTACTCGTGTACAGCTTTAAAGGGCACACACAAAAAGCACAAGCCAAGAACAGTGACTAGTAGAGGCTACGGCGTTGTTCACAAGCCTTTTCTAGTAGGGAGCTGTCCTAATCTGCCTTCCAGTTCTGTTTCAGCCCGGATTTCAGCTGATGGTTAGCGGCCCTGTTTTGCAGGCGTAAGGATGTGACGGCAGTGTTGCGGAGAGAAGCATCGCGGAGGTTTGCTTCTGAGTCCCAGCTGCAGGCAGGGGCTGAAGCTGCTCCTGTCCCTCACATCAGAGGGAAGGAGCAGTGAGACAAGAGAAGCCACATGGAGCTGCATGCTCTCATGTTGCGCTACCGTGGTCTGGGCTAGTGTCCAGGGCAGCCCACTGGGTTACAGGGACCTCAGGCTGAACCCATTCTAACCCATCAAATGCTCTGGAAGCTGCCGAACTCTCAACAACAGAGTTTAGACCCCTAAAACCAAAACAAAGTTTGAACAAAACCAACACAGACATTTCTGGGAGACGACTGCAGAAAATATGTTTTCGACCCCCATGTTAGCAATCGACTGAGTCCACGCCACTACAAGAAGCCCAGTTCACTAAATAAGAGGAGAAAGGCAGGAGTACAGAGGGGAAAAAGAAAAACACACTTGTTTTTAATCCAATTGACTTTATGAGCTGAAAAAATGGCTGAGGGTATACCTCTGAATATGCTATTAATAGTGTTGTGATCCTCTGAATTAGAAAATATGTGGTTCCGTTAAATAGAACTAATGGCCACACTCATTGTCTAAGGAAATGAACAGTTAAATCTCAGTTAATAACATTCCTGGAAGAAGACTAAGAAATAAAGTGCTGAGAATTCAGCTATCCCTTTTGGCTTAGTTTCCACTCTTAGTCATATAGTTCCTAATGCTGGAATAGTCATTGTCATTGGAAGAAGTTTTCTTATACAATGCATTTCCAGTAAATAATGATAATTCAATATCCAGAGTTTTGATTCAAATACAATTTTAAATAGAGCTTTGACAGCTTAAGTTAAATTCCGAGATCTTGGAGAAACACCACGTGTAGATCACTGTTAAGGAGTGAGTTGTTGGAGTAGATGTCTCTGTTGACCACCATCAGTACAAAATATAACTCGTTTGTTTACAATTGTTGTCTTAAGCAAAAGGATGTACAAACAGTTACTGCTAAGGATCCTGCTGTCTTTTGTAATGTCGACTGAAATCAGTGACAGCCTGAATTTATGAAGGCGAGGACATTCTTAATTGTAGAGTTTTGGCAGGGAAGGGAGGACATAGGAGCACAAATCAGTTTTCATGTTCTTTTGAGAAATTCATGAAGGGATTGTAAATTTTTCAAGTTTAGTCTCACTACTGAAGGCTGCAATAGTAATGGTAACTGTAGTACCGTAGCACATGGCGGCTGCAGTCATGTGTGAAAGACTGATCAAGAAACTGAATGGAAAGAGGGTACCTACTAAAAGGCAAATATAATATAGGGATTGTGTGATACAAAAGTAAATATATAACGGCTGTTAAAAGAGAATGTTTTGCATGATAGACTGTTGTTACGTGATACTTTTTTTTTTTTTTTTTGTCCCAGAAGACTGGATGTAATTACTTCAGTAATACAGAGACCTGTTCTTAGAACAAGTGAAGAAAAGTCTTCAGGACTGTGGTGATAAATGATCTGTGCTTTGTCTTAAAGCCAACTGACTTTATCCATGGAAAAAATACTTTGTGCAGCTTCTGTCTGTCCCATCTGCACTTGCAGTGATGGCATCAGCTCCATAAGAGTCTGGGGCCCTTCCTTGCTCTTCCTGTTACGGACCTGATACTGCTGAGTCAGGCAGTGCTGGGTCAATCAGAAATCTGCCTCTGGCACCCAGGGGAAGCCTGGAAGTACATCAACAGGTTGGGTTTCCTCTGTGGCGAGTTTATATTCCTTGTGGATGGAGCTGGCAATTTGTACTGCTTCTAGATCCTCCTGTAGCGTATCTTTGCCCAGCCCTGTGCACAAGGTGATGCATGGGGATCCTGCCTCTCTCTTGTACATGACTTGATTACATCTATCCCTCTTCTCTCAAGCCGTCAAGATAGAAGATGTTGCCTTCAGTCATATAAAGATTTTGGTATATGGTGTGCAGGGTGTCCCTTTCCGCCTTGTCTTTGCTCTACTAACAGTCACTTTAGTTGAGCAGAACCAGTGTGTTTGCCCATTGCATGTATCAGACTTTTGTCAGTTGTTGTCAAGATTTGAAAAATTACCTACTTGGCCATGTATGTTTATGGTTTTGTCTTTATCATTGCATATATGGTGTGCCTAATGCAGAATCTCATTGCTGGCGATAGCCAGTATAAGGTGTTTCAGGGTAAGTTGTAAGCAATCATCACTGAGCAACTACAGACATTTTTGCCTTGTTGAAGAAGAGATTTTCATAACCTTGTCACTCACAGTTGTTACATGCTTTGAAAAGTGACCTGTTCTTTACTCTGTATTCTTTTTTAGCAGAATTGCCCATTATCTTCATAAAGGGATTTTTGCTTTCGTTATTTGTGATACAGGAGAACAGCAGGGTCTAGGGACCAGATGAATTGGGGTCCCTTTGTTTTAAGTTGATTTGTGTATGAATAGAGCAGGAGACTCACTGTGCTGGAGATGTTCTTGCTTTCAAATGGGGGGAAATGTCAGGTCCAAGAACAAATCTAAATCAGCTGAATGGATGGGATCTACTAGAACATCTCTTCTTTCAGCACGCTGGGGATAATATCCACTTAGGCTGTTGTTATTACAATTTTGAATATTAGTGTTTCTATTTTCCTTTTGCAATAGAACTCCATTCTGTGATGAAATTTGGCTCTGGCTCAAAAACAAGAGGATTCTTAATGAAAATATTTAACATAGTTAATTATAAAAATCCAAAAGCAAATTCGTAGCTTGCTTGATTGTTAGCCTACTTAGAGTAGACGAACTAAAATGTTTGTGACTCAAATGTTTCTGACAATATTTTGAGATATTTCATAAATGCTATAATCTAGAGAATGAGAGAATGCATTTAGGGCAGTTTAGGTACCACAAAAAGATGACTCGTTAGATCTATGTATGGAAGAATTGTTTTGGGTCAAGGTTTGAAGTAACTTGGCAAACGTTTTTTTTTATCTAGGTTGGGTTCCGTACTACAGTAGGTAGCGGAGCACGTGTGCATGTGGCGGTGCGCCCGCAGAGCTGCACTGCTACAGTGAGGTGCCATGGAAGTATTTAGCTGAGGAGCTGAGAGCTGTGCTTTGTCTTACTATCAGGTTATCGAAGGGCATTTTCTTCCTTGCTCTTCCTATTGAAAATTGCTTGAAAAACATTTTTAAAGAGTAGTTATTAATGATGTGCTGTCAAAAAGGAAAAATATATCAAATGAGCTTCTCCAGGGATCTATCTTAGGCCTAGTATTATTATTCAAAAATTCTGTTAACCACTTTGATGATAGAAATAAGAGGTAAAACTATAAAAATAGCAGATGGCACCAGTCTAAAATAAATTTAGACCAACCAGCCTTGAAAGAGTTGGCCTAAAGCATAATACTATTTTTCAAATTCAGGAAAGTTGTTCTTAATTAGTATATAAAATAAATAATAAAAAAATAACATCGAGGAAGGATATCTAACGTGTTAATTCAGAATAAGGAATTGCTGTAGCCATTGTTAACTATAACAGGGTAAGCATACAAGCGTACAGCTCTCTACTCACTGCAAGTTCATTATCCTTAACAATACAGAATGCAGAAAGTCAAACACTGAACTGAAGTACTGCGTTTAGTGTAAGGCATAACCTTCTGAAAAGAGGTGTGGACAAAATTAAAGATTGCTGCAAAGAGCAAACAAGTGCTAAGGCTTGTTCGTTTAAAGGTCACTTATGACAGAAAGATGAAGCAAGGTCTGCTTAGTCTAGAAGAAGGTAGACAAGCAAGGGAACATTACAGTCTTCAAGCATTTGGAAAGTTGTTTGAAAAACATCAGTGACCATCTCCGTTGGGGATGACACAAGAGAGTAGAGGTGTAGCTTAAGGAAGAAATGTTCTGTCAGTATAAATTGTGGTTGCTTGTGGAGATTTTAAAATTTTTGCTGGCATATAGTTTTAGAATAATGCAAAGAAACAGGGTGATATTGTACAGTTAATCCTGACACCTTCTAAGAAATGGGAGTAGAAGGTTTTCTTAATAATCTGTTCAAACTAAATGAGTCTGTGCTTTGTATCATAATTTGTTCTTTAAATTATGAGCTGGCACAAGAAAGGAAAAATCCTGTGGCTTTCAGGACCAACTTGTCTGATAAGTGTGTTAGCAGTTGTGTGTTCATATCACCTTTAGCCACATGTGTAACTAAAAATATGTCCTTTTGTCCTTCCCCAGCAGTCTCCAAACGTCCACAACTACCCAGATATGGAAGCTGTACCCTTGCTACTAAACAACATGAAGGCAGATCCCCCAGAGGATTCATTATCTACAGACCATTTCCAAACACAGACTGAACCAGTGGACTTATCAATAAACAAAGCCAGGTCGTCCCCTACAGCAGCTTCATCTTCACCAGTTTCCATGACAGCATCAGCCTCCTCCCCTTCTTCTACTTCTACTTCTTCTTCTTCTAGTCGACCAGCTTCATCACCCACAGTAATAACGTCAGTATCCTCAGCAGCATCTGTACCGTCAGTATTAACTCCAGGTCCTCTTGTGGCCTCTGCTTCTGGTGTTGGAGGCCAGCAGTTTTTGCACATTATCCATCCAGTTCCACCTTCAAGCCCCATGAACTTGCAGTCCAACAAAATGAGTCACGTGCATCGTATACCAGTGGTGGTGCAGTCGGTACCCGTTGTCTATACAGCTGTGAGATCACCTGGGAATATGAACAACACTATAGTAGTACCACTGTTGGAGGATGGGAGAAGCCATGTCAAAGGTAAGGTGGAACTGGTTTTGTGCATCTGAGGCATCTCTAAAATTGTTCTTGTATGAGGAAAACAACCTTATAAAGCTGTTAGTTTACAAACTTGCTATGTCATTTGCTAAAGGGACATAAAACTTTCATTACCGGGGGGAACCTTTAAAAGTCTTATCGCAGATGCTCTTTAAAATAAATAAATACAAAAAAAAAGTTGAGATCAGCAGTGTTAGGAGGTGCTCAGACAACTCATGTCAAATTTTGTCCTGAGAGTAATAGATCCTCCCTAGAAACTGAAGAAACAGGACAATGGAATAATGACGATATATAAAACATCATAGATGGACATGGAAAACTCATCAGGTGATACAGATCTCAAAAAAAGAGATTTGGCAGGGAAAGGAGAGTCAGAGAGATTGTTTTCATGCAAAGAGAAAGCACTTGTTGTGCTCTAGGAACGTGAGAAGGAAAGGCTTTTGGAACGAAGAGCGGTAGCAGATGCAGAGAGGTAGGTTTTATTAGGCTCAAGGAGTGGCAGTGCAGTATTTTGAATTAGGTTGCCTCTTCCAGATTAAACAGCAGAAGGGAAGGAAACCACACAGAGTGTATATGTTGGGAATGAGTTTTGCAGACACAGGACATAAGAAGCTTGTGGAGGTGTGAGGGGAGGAGGAAAGCATATGCCAGGACAGATACACTCTTGGAGAGGAGTCCAAAGAACACAAAAAAGGGAGCTGGAGAGCAAGAAAAAATGAGAAAGTAACAGTTACCAAGGCAGCAAAAAATTGTTAGAGATGGTGACATGATGGGTGGAGGAAGAAAAAACAGATGTGCCCAGATGCTTTGAAAAGCACAGCACTTCTTTCCAAAAGAAGGTGTAGGTGACAGAGATGGGAACATGAGGTAGGAAATGAGGGAGACTCATTTCAAGGTTCATTGTGTATGGGTGAATAAAATATGGCCAATTCTCCCCTGAAATGGGGTATTGCTTGAGGTGGAAAGTGTACTGATATAATCTTACTTTTGGGCTTATGAGGCTATGGGGCATTTAATAATGCATCTTATAATATCTCTTGGGTACCTAATTGCATATTGAACAGATCTCTACAACTGAAAGACCTCTTTTCGTCAACTCATGTCTATATTTGATGTACTGGCAACTGTGTATTACTGTATATACAACAGTGATGGATCATTCTGATGTTTAGTGGTATCCTGTTGTCCATAAACCTTTGGTTCTCCTCCCATTCCCTCAGTACCTAAGTAAGGGATGTGTCCTTTTGACAGGCGTAGACCATAGAAAACAAGCTCACAGTAGATGTGTTTTGTTTTAAGCCTCAAAACGACAGTTTAAGAAATTTTAGTACACTTCATACAATGGTGTAGTTTTAGGACCTTGTGGCATTTTGTCTAGAAGTGATAAATGAAGGAGAATGTTTCACCATGTTGTCTGAAAAAAGTTAAATTTTAGTCAGTATTTTGGTTTTGGAGCTTTGAGCAGCACCTGACCTTGAGCTCATCCGGAATTTCTCCCATTTGTTTTCTTTTCAAAGGTGCTAGCTGGCTCTGGTAATAGTCTGCTCCAAGTGAAGTACCTCCTGATCTTGTAAAACTGGAAATTCGCTACCCTGGCTTCATCAACAAAATTCCAGAATTTAATGTGCTGTAGGGATTTCAGCCCACAAGCTCCAGGCCTCCTGAGCTGCCCTGACAATCTTTCCTTTGTACTATTATTGGCAGAGATCATTAACCAGCCCTGCAGCACCTATTAATGTATAGCTAAAGAAAAAGAAGGGATTAAGCTTTTTTTTTTTTTTTTTTGTCAGTTTGTACCCATTTTGCTATCACTAATTCTTTTGATATAAATGTTCAGGCTGATTTGAATAAATACAATAGAAGAATAATGGACAGCAATCCACTCTAGGTAGTCATCTTTTGCTGGAGTGTGTGAGTATGTGGTTTTTGTTTTTTTTTTTGATGTAAAACAATATAAATATAACAATGATGTTGCATTAATTAACTGAGTAAACAAATTTCATATATGCACAGACTAACTTCCCTTCAGTAGTCAGCTTTTGTGCTGAAAACAAGAAATAAATGTACACAAATGCTAATAGGACATCTTTGACAAATTGAATTGGTTGCTAATCCTCTACCAACTGAAGGAGAAATGCAGGTTCACAAACATATAAAGTTGCTACTTTCAACTTTTACATGAACATTGATCATTTCCAGAACCAAAAAAATTGCACACTGAAACAAAGTCGATCCACAGATAGCATCAGCAACATTTGTCCCGTAATCTCTGTGTTGTTGCTGCTTTGGGTCTAAGTCAGAGGCTGTGTTGATGATACAGAGGAATCAAGCGGGAAGTGATTGGGAAGCACTTGAAGTTACATTTTACATTAAGCCTGTATCTAAGTCCTTTTCACCTGAATGAGACTTTCCTGAGCAGATATACTTTCAATGCTAAAGTTAGCTAAAATTAGATCAGACCGAAGTTCAGACCTCTCGTATTTTTCTAGTCGCAGGTACTTAGGGAAAAATGCAAGGAACAGGATATATAGAGAAATACGTTCCGTTGTTATTCCCTCCCAGCTCCCAGTTTTATTGTGTTGAATTTTCCTCCTCCTCCCTGGTTTGACTAGAACCTTTTCATTTTTAATTTTATTGCAAGAACTTCCCAAACTACTTCCATCCGCTTAATCGTGCCTCCAGATGTTTTGCTCGGGTAGCCTTCTGCTTCCCCTAATCCTTCACAGGAACCATTGTAGTCCACCTTCCTCTGCAACAAGACTGTCCTTCCAACGACTGCTTTCTAGATAGTTCAAGCAAAATCTTTTTTCTTCATGTTCTGTTTGAATTCTCTTTTCCCTTCAAGCACAAGAAATCTTTATCTCCTCCTCTTCTCTCTTCCTCTCTTTTTACCTCTTCTTTTTTTCTACTTTACTGGTCCTTCATGACTGTTCTTTGAGCATTAGTTTCAACAGCTCTGCTTCATCTCTCCCTCCTTATCTGTTAATATTTGTATCCCATACTGTCATCTTCTCTGCTGCTGCGCTTCCTTTTCTATGGCATCATTCATCCTGGCGCTCTCAGTCACACCTTCCTCCAGTAGGGTCTCAGATGTACTTTTCCTCCTCCATGTGCGGTGCTCATTTCTGCTCTCTGTCCTGCCTCCTCTCTCCTATTCTTCACTTGCAAAGTTTCCCATTAAATCAAACCTTTTCTACAGCAGTGAAAACCAGATGGGTTTGCAGAGAATTATCTCCTGTATACATAAGCTGCTAGCGGCATAGAATCATAGAATCACAGAATGGTTTGGGTTGGAAGGGACCTTAAAGCTCATCTGCTTCCAACCCCCCTACCATGGGCAGGGCTACCTTCCACTAGATCAGGTTGCTCAAGGTCCCATCCAATCTGACCCTGAACACTTCTGAGGATGGGGCATCCACAAGCTTACTGGGCAACCTGTTCCAGTGCCTCACCGCCCTCATAGGAAAGAATTTCTTCCTTATATATCTAATATATCTATTTTCATTTAAAACCATTATCCCTTGTCCTATCACTACACTCCCTGATAAAGAGTCCCTCCCCATCTTTCCTACAGCCCCCCTCAAAGTATTGGAAGTCCTCAATAAGATCTCCCTGGAGCCTTCTCTTCTCCAGGCTGAACAATCCCAACTCTCTCAGCCTGTCTTCATAGGAGAGGTGCTCCAGCCCTCTGACCTTCCTCTGGATCCACTCTAACAGGTCCATGTCTTTCTTGTGCTGGGGTCCCCAGAGCTGGATGCAGTACTCCATGTGGGGTCTCGTGGGAGCAGACTTGAGTGGGAACATCACCTCCCTCAACCTGCTGGCCATGCTTCATTTCATGGAAGCCGGGACACGGTTGGCTTTCTGGGCTGCAAGCACACACTGCTGGCTTGTGTTGAGTTTTTCATCCACCAACACCCCCAAGTCCTTCTCTGCAGGGCTGCTCTCAAACCATTCGTCACCCAACCTGTAGTGATGTTTGGGATTGCCCTGACCCATGTGCAGGACCTTACACTTGGCCTTATTGAACTTCATTAGTTTGACATGGGCCCACCTTTGAAGTCTGTCAAGGTCCCTCTGGATGGCATCCCTTCCCTCTGAAGTGTCAACTGCACCACTTAGATTGGTGTCATCTGAAAACCTGTTGAGAATGCACTCAATCCCACTGTCCATGTCATCAGTGAAGATATTAAACAGTAAGGGTCCCCTGAGGGACACCACTTGTCACTGGTCTCCACCTGGTCATTGAGGCCTTGAGTGCTCCTCTTTGGGTGTGGACATCTAGCCAATTGCTTATCCACCAAACAGTGCATCCATCAAATCTATGTCTCTCCAATTTAGAGAAAAGGATGTTGTGCAGGAACGTATCAAAGGCTTTGCGCAAGTCCAGGTGGATGATGTCAGTTGCTCTTCCCTTGTCCCCAGTCACTTCCCTGTCTTCCATATGTCTTAACATGGTTTCTAGGAGGATCAGCTCCATGATTTGACCAGTCACAGAGATAAGCATCCCATCAGGTCCTGCATCACATGCTGCGTTCCAGGAGGGGCAACAGGAACCCTGGGTATCATGATACAAAAGTACCCTTCGGTCAGGTTGACTCTTGTTGCAGGAGAAAAACCTCTCAGTTCACCTAGTTTAAACCAAAATCAGGATTGGAGCATTTTAGGAATTTATTAAAAACACATGATTAGAAGGTAATCAGAGGCCTATACGTTCAGGATCAGTGTTGGTAATGCAACACCGGGCATTTGCAAAGTCTTACTAAATACTTACACGGTTCTAACACCTTTCTGTAATCCCCAAACACTCTAATCTCACATGTGCACCCACACAAGCAGTTACACGCACACTCCCCTACTGTCTGTGGGGCCTCCCCTCCCAACGTTCCCCCATTGAGCCCACTGTGGAGGAGACACTGCAGGGAGTCCCCCCACCCCTAAGGTGGGGGTCCCTGCATGCTACCCCCCCACTGCCAGCTGTACAAGTTCCCCCCACAACCTAATCCTTGCATTATTTCATATGCACAAGGGGTAGCAATGCATTAGAGCTGTCAGGGCACAAGAGGGGACGGAAGCCAGGCAGCAAGTCTCTGTGAGCACCACGGGTCCCTCAGCCACCCCGTACGATGTGGTGAAGGGATGAAGATCGCTTCCTTCAGTGGTCACCATTGTTCTCTTGTCATCTAAAACCTTGAAGAATGTTTGAAGATTTTTTTGTGCATGATGACCACTAGGCATTATTATATATTTAAGTATTCCAGTGCATTAAAATCTCATGAAAAACCCTTTCTTTAACATTTTTTCCCCGTTCAGCAATAATGTATGTTGCTCAAAGGTGTAATTAGAGGCACAGCAGGTAGCAACGCCTATGGATAAAGTTGCCCAAGAGTTTCCTTTAAAACCCTGTCTTCAGTTGCTCAAATTTTGTCTATATGTTAACTGTTTACGCTAACTTTTTGCATGCTGCATTTCTGCCTCAGGTTGTTCCTTTTCTCAGTTTTTCTTTTTTATTTCTTTGAGAAAAGTTTCAAGAAAAAACTACTCCACTCTTCCTGAGAGTAGAGAAAAAAATGTAGCATTTTCCATGTTGAAAAATTTATTCCGGCTTTTTTGGTGTAAAACTCTAGAACCTCTGTGGCATTGTGCCATGAGCCTCAAGTTTAGTTTGGACTGTTGTCCATTTTTTGGTATTCATAAGCATTTGCAGAAAGTCAGCCAAGTTCGGTGCTCTGAAAAAAGAAAAAAAAAAAGAGTGGCTGGGGAAAGGCAAGGAGAAGCTTTGCTGAGAGGTTGGAAGGGACGGGGTAAATACAGGATGATAGGGAACAGGGGAGAAAAGGAGGGGTGGTGAGATGGGTATGGATGTGTGAACATGTTCAGGAGGAAAAGTGGGAAAGGATAGGAGAGAGAGAGGAAGGGGGAAGAAGTAAAAGGAGAGTAGGAAAGAGATCCATGCAGAATTCGTAGGGTGGAAGGGCACAAAGAGAGGCTCGGATAGGAGCAAAACAGCCCGGCATGGTAGCAACACGTTCCCCTACAGACTCTGTTCCAATTAGCCTGACTCTTTCCACTGCTTTCCTTTCAGATGATATCTGTGAATACTACATGAATCATGTCCCTCTAGCGGCAGATTTTGTCAAAAATAATATCCCTAAAAATTGTTCTCCATAGTTCAGAAAAGTTACTCCATTCAGTGAAGGGTGTTTCAGAAGCTCCCCCTGCTGATTGTGGACCAAGGACCTGGACAACTTTGGTATTTCTGTTTTTTCAGGTTCGGGTGTTTTTTCACTCTCACGGGTTTTAAAGTTTTCAGAAGATGCAACAAGTTGCAAAATCCAGCATTCAGAACATTATAAACTTAAATTTGCTACCTGAACTTCAGTTTCTCTTGTACATAAGCCTCCGTAATGACATTGGCATAGACTGTTGTTATGTTATTGCGTTTGTGTATAGGCCTAGTAAAAATGACTGGATTACATCTTTTCACAGCTTACACATGCCATATTCCTAACTGTTGATATACAAGTAGTAAATGCAGTACCTGTTGCTACAGATTTTGCTGTGACTTAAAACAGGTAATACTACCAGATTTTGTTATCCAATACCCATTTTTTTAAAGTACAGTCTACTGTATTTATATACATATGCACACTATATTTCCACCTACTGTAAAGTTTATTCCACAACAGTAAATGCAATTTGTAGTACAAAGTTGGAAATTTAAGAACCATTCCATATGTTTAAAGGTCAGATTATATGGTCTGCTTGTATAATTTATGCTATGGAAGAGACTCTTAATTAAAACCAGTAACGTTGCCTTTTTCGTTTCATGGGAAATGATTATCCGTTCTGCGTTTCAGTAGATTTTGGATTTGAGATGCATCAGGGTGGAGAGTTTCTAGTTTAGCTGTGATTTTTTGTTGTTGGACACAAGAATCTGTCGAGGCTGTACATGTTCCAACCTGCCTGCCTCCACCTTCCTACCCCCCAAAATGTTTGCAACTTGAATCTTTCTCCCTCTGTTCCAACAGTTTGTCTGGAAGAAATATTAGTGGTTCTTGGAAAGGAGAAGCAGGTTGGCAATGGCTAGCCAGGGAGAGAAGCAGGCTTGTGTTTGGGGTGGAACCCATGTCACTGGAGATGGTGCGTGTATTTAAGAACTGGAGTAAACAGTAATTCTTACCAGAATGGAGAGTTAAAATACAGGTTGTAAGATATAGTTTGCAGTTTAAAATTGAGAAGGAGGTTGTTTCAGACAAAGTAGCTTGGGCTGGCAGTCTTCTACTTAAGTCTCCCGAAAAGTCAGATCTTGTGACTCAGTAGTGACATGCGTAGATTTTTTCACCATAGAAGCAGACACTTTTCTAATATTTATCAACAATGGATTTAGCATCATATATGTTTCTTGTCAGCAGCAGGTTTGGGGAAGGGAACGAGGTGGATATGTATTCCGGCTTTGTTTATGAAGCCAAGCATAAGGAGGATTAGGAAGGCCATTTCGACATGTCCTGAGTCCCTACACCTATTGGAAGCTGTTAATTCCTTGTCTTTAGCACAAAGAATGCCTCTGGTCCTTCAGTTGTGTACTCTCACCAGCACTGAGCTTTGATCTATTGCTCTTAACCCACAAATTTGGATCCAGCTGAAACACATGCATAAAACTTCTCATTTATTTTATCCCTGCCATGGGTTTTATTGTGACTTGGACCAACCTACTGGAAACTTTCTGGTGTCTAAAATATCTCTAGACTGTTGAAATGTGTTAGTTGCAATCTGCTACAATTTTTTTTTTAGTGGCTTTGTGGTATTTAGTATTAAATATAATCTGTCATTGTTTTCCCTGTTTACTTTTGGTGATATAGTATTTGTGTATTTTATGATGAGTGAGATTTAAATCTCAATAATCTCAGTAGTTTGTTTTTTGCGTACACGAGGTCTCAGAACATTCAAATAGCTTAGAAGGAGAAAAGCCCTTTGTTTAAAAAAAAAAGGTGTTGTATGTTCCCGTATACAACCCAATGACAGAGATGCTTAAATATGTGCCTGTAGTCCATCCATGCAATCACTCTCACCTCTACATTTCTACACACAGCTATTCTTTTACAGGTCTGTTGCAAATTATGTGATTGGTGAAATGATTTTAAATATTGCCTTTGATGGGATCATAGCAATTAATATTCTCTGGTAGATTAGTTACACTGTGTTCAGTGCCAATTCCCATTCTCTGTGAACCATAGCTATGCTGGGTGCAGTTAACTGCTCTAGCCATATAGTCCCATAAAATCTCAATAAAATCCAAAAACTGTGGCGTATGGGTAATCTTGCTATAAATTGTAATAAAAATTACCCCTGTAGACTCTATATTCTGACCATTAAGTTCATGGATACTGCTGCTTTGTACATAAAGTTTTATGAAATAAATCGACCAATTCTGCTGCCCCTACCAGACACCAAGCTGTTTTGATTGAAAATCCGATAGGTGCGCTCAGAACGTTTTTCAACGCATAAAGTGCTTATAATGAACTTTAAATAGGAAGAAAAATATCATATATGTGCTTCGTATAGTATGTACCAGCTTACGAGGAGAAAATCGTGAATGCCATCATTCCCACCATGAGTGCATTTGCTAGGTCTCTAAAGCTGGGATTTGGTTTCCTAAGACACCTGTCTAAAACATGCTAAGTAAACCTGAGTATACACTTAATCTCAGAGGACTCTGTTTCAAATATCTCACGTACATCTATGTCTGAAAGTGTTGTTTCCACCATTCAAAACACATTGCAGCCTCTGTGATGTTCTCCTTCGGCATTTTTGTGCTGGAGGACTTGGCGTTGGGCTCCTGTTCTCTGGAAACCTGCCAAGAAGGAGGATTTTCAGAAATGGTTGGGACTTGCTGGCTGCAGAGTTACACAGGCAGTTACTTCAGGTACTGAACTGTGCTGTATGCCAAACACGGAGAGCAAAGTTATGTTTCAGACACTACAGTATTCATAACTGTTGGCAGATTATTGATTTTAATGATGATTACTGTGTCCCCCTGTGAATTACTCCTTTTCCAAATTTGCCAGTTGGGGCCCTGTAGCTAAAGATCATTTTCTTCAGTGTTGCTGCTGCAAGATGCCACTTTGGCATTAGTGGTGGAAGGGGGCAGAGAGTGGGAGCAGGTGAGCGGGAGCAGTGCTGTTGCCGTTGTCCCATCTTCGGGCACTTACTGAGATGCCCTGAAAACTTGTGTTTCCTTTCTCAGGAAACTAAGGCATGACTGAGTCACCTGTTGAAGGCTCCTCTCCTCCTCTTCCCAGCAAGGAGTGGAGGTGTAATTTTCTTAACTGTATTTTCCAGTGCTGTCCTTCTGGGAGTTTGACAGCAAATGTCACCTTGTTACCTCAGTCCTTCCCTCTCTGCACACACCCAAACACGCACATGTGTAACAGTTGGACTAATGAGGTTCTTGTAACTGTACATTTTGGGGCATGGGGTAGTATTTGCTTTTCCATTCTTAAAGGAGGTTACTGCTGAGCGACCATCACTTAAAATTAGATATGATCTTCTTTTAGCTGCTGTATGCCATCATGCACTGGAAGCAACTGTAGCGGAAAAGTTTCTAAGTTTCTAAGAAAATAGCAAATGTGACTCTTTCAGGCTTATCTGAGGTGCCTCAGAACTACTCATTTCTGCAGAATTTAATTTCCCTAGATCTAGTGGTGGCATGTCAGGGCCGCTTGGAAACCCCATCATGAGCAATCACTTTGGTCAGCATGTTGAATACTAGGCATTCTTCGGAGAAAGCACAATGGGAAGTTTAATGTGTGAAACAAAAGCAAACTAGCTCTGATTTCGGAAGTCCATTCACAAAGCAGAAATAAAATTTTAATTACTTTAAGATTGCAACTAAGTGTGATTCAGTTTTTATTATGCTGTGGTATATCAGCAGGCCTACATGTATGTATGTTTACAAAGCTATTAGCAAAGAAGTTAACTTAATTCAGAAAACTGAGGTATTAAAATGAGCCAGAGGCTTCAATATTTCAGCATGCTGAGATTTTCTCTGTTTTCACATCAGCAAGCATCATCTCGTAATGAGTCATTTCAGCATTAGTTCATACTACGTGGCTTAGCTATAAAGAGAGGCAAAACTCCTGATGGTTACTTAGTTTTCTCCTGCTCTTAAAAGTTTAATTCATTTTTAACCCAAGGGGCTCATATTTGCTTTTAAATCAAAGATAGATAGTTTGTATATGTGAAATTGCTTGTAGTGGATCTTAGCAAGCCTAATGATTGGATGAATTTTCATCCCTTTTGCTTGCAGAAAATTTGATTTGAGAAAATCAGACCAGGTTGTGGTAACTGAAAACCGTCAGCAGTTGTATGTTAGTGTATGGCCTGTTTCGCCTCTAAGAGGGGCCGGATTCAGACCACCGACTACAGGCATCCAACCCCAGGATTTTTGATGGCACATGGCCTTAGCAGCCAAGTCAGAGCACTTGAGCTGTGTATCTCTAAATAATTGCTGGGAAGAAGTCAAGTGATTAGGACACATTAGGGTAGCGCAAACCTCTTTTTACTATCTCTTGAGGGAGCTCAGGTCTGTTCCTTGTCCCAAAATGCTGAGCTACCTGATGGGAAATAAAACACACCCAAGCATGGCTGGAGAGATTCCCAAATCAAAGTTTCACATGAAGCGTGCCTGTCAGTTTGTGATGAGAGCACAGAGTTTTCCTCTTAGCATATAGCACAATGGCAGACCAGGGATGCCGTTTGCGCGGCAGCCTAGTAACTCAAGCACGTCTGTGAGAAGCGGTGTGCTGGGCTCTCATCGGCCTGGAAAGATTTAAATCCAAAGTCCCCCCTTCCCAAGAAGTGCCCCAATGCAGACAGGAGCACAAGTTTAGAGATTGGAGAAGGAGAAAAATATGCCAATTGTATGGCCCTGTGGTTACATTATTGCCCTGGGAAGGCGAAGGCTGTGTCCTGTCCCCCAGATCCAAGGGGTTCATCCATCCTTGAGCTGGCAGACTGGATCATTCCCAGAGATTTTGTGCCAGAAAGCACAAAATAAGTCAGCACTCATTAAAAACTCTTTGTGCGAGTTTAAATCTGTTTCAGCATTTTAGAAGGGGTAATTTTATACCAAAAAAACGGGATCAGGTATTGTCTGGCCCCCACAGCCAACGTAAATTTTATAGCCAAAAAACTGTGTTTAGTTCAACAGAAATAGAAGCAAACTTATATCTGATCCAGATCAGACTTACTCCTACTGGCAACTGACAGTTCAGATGCAGTGTTAATGATGGTAGACCAAGTTCTGGAGTGTTTACAGGCTGGTATGTATCTTTTGTCAGACCCGTTTGCACATCTTACCTTAAAACAAGTTCAGGATGAGTTTACTTGTACCACCTAAAAGGAAACTCCTTTTTGGTACAGTTTGGCAAAGTGGGCATTGAGAAGTGATTGCATATATGTACATGTGTCAAGAGCAATTCTGTATACTTTCTTTAGCAGAAAAGATCATTGTTTTATGAGGCTAACAAGGACAGAAAGTGAAGTGGCTGCTTGCAGCCTTCTATACTTGCAGACAGTCTTAAATAACTCTCCTGGCTCGATGGTCTTTACAGCATGTAGTGCTAACAGCTTGCTTCTGTAACTCCTGTGCACTCTTTCAATGACACCTTTGTCTCATGAAAGCTGTCTCTAACTTGATTCTTTTTGCTTGCCTCACCTTAGCCTCATTCACACTTCACAAAACCACAAATCTTGCCTTTCAAGAGGAGTAGCAAGGACAAGAAATCCAGCTCATTTTTAGAGCCTGAGCTTTATTAATTAAATGTGTCTGCCTGTGATAGGGAGGACTTGATTCAGTGACGCAGCAAGGTTTCTTCTGGACCCGTGGTCCTAAGTTCCAGGAAAAGCTTGGTCCTCAGAGCAAGGTAGGGCACAAAGCAAGGTTAAAATGCACTGACACGTTTTGTGGGCTCTCCTCCACCTTGCTTGCCAATCACATTCCATTACTCACTTGTCCTCCACCTTTTTCATCTCATTTGCTAAATTATCTCTTGCCTACATCTCTTCCTTATTCCCAGTTTGATGTTCATTAGGCCAGTAATTACTCTTAATTTAGCATTTATGAACTGCTGCTGGTATTTATAAACCTTTGTGCCAGCAGTTGAACAGTTGTTCTTAGATGTCCAAGAGAAAGGTAAAGCTGTTGACATTAGTAGGAGTCATGAACTCTGAATGTATAAAAATCCTGTACTGCAGTTAGCAGTAGTGAGTGGTGAGGAGGAGTTATCTGTTAGGCTTTCAGCCAGTTGGTTATTCACATGGCTCATCTGAGGGAGGCAAATAGCTCTAAAGGCTGTTTTTCCCTGCAGCAGCTGCTGCCATGCTGAGGAAAAAACAGGGCAGTTTACACCAAGTGTCAGAGGCAAAGCTCAGCCTCCTGGTTAGTCACCTCTGCTCACCAGCATCTTGGCCATTGAAACCTGCAAGCTGGGGAAGGAGGGAGATCCAGCCCATTTTGCTTTTTGATCACCTGGTCCAGTATGGGTGAGTCTCTGAGGTGAGGAGGACTAACCTGCGCTTCGTCACTTGCTCTCTGCCAGTGCTTGCAAAGTATCTAACAGACATGAAGAGAGAGAGAAAAATGAGAAGGTTGTAGGGAGACTGAGACTGAACAGGAAAAGAGGTCTTGTATGGAAGGTGGGACAAAAAAGGATTTATATGTGTATGGCTGACATATAAAAACAAGGGAATAATCCCTGCATCATTCTCTAATTCAACTGCCATCTTTAATTAGGTTCACTGCAAAAACGTAACAAAAAATGTCCTTGAATTCCCCGCCTTTGATTTTGGCCAATGATACATGTCCATTCCTAGCATTTCACTCGCACCATGCACATGTGTCACAACACCTTGTGATGTGCTCAGACGCTGCGTTCTGGTGAAGCCAATAGCGTCCACTGGGCAGAATTATTGTTAGCTGCAGAAGCACACTGCCACTGGCAACTTCATGCTACGTTAGGAGTATACAGAGCAGGATGTACCTCACTGAGCACAAACTAAAAGAAGATACTATTTTATTCTGATTGAGTTTTCATCTTAACACATTCCTCAGGTTATCTAGAAACAACACCAAATAGGATAGGAGTCTCAATATCTTAAGAGCTGGCAATCTGTAATAATAATGAAACAGTGTGGCTAATAAGGAACAAAAGTACATAAGATACTTTTTATATACATTTGTACAAGCTTTTTCTATGTAGGTGTGTTCATGGTTAAGTGATCAAAATTGGCGTATAATAACTATATTATGGACTAAATTACTTAATAACTTTCGTGATTTTAAGTTAAGCCTAGATTTAAACATCAAGAAAGTTTCTGAGCTAGCTACTTAAGACTTTTGCCATAGTTTAAGTTGGGTTAAGCCACAGTAAATGCAAAGTATCATATATATGTATTTTTTTATTACGATTTTAATTTTTTTTACAAATGTTAGCTTTCACAAATGCATCACCTTTAGAAACATTTAAATGTTGGGTAGATATGTAACTTCTTGCAACGAGATTCACTTTAAGAAAAACTGAAAAAGTAACGAAATAAGTAATAATAATCTTAAAGTTGCATTTAACAAGGTAGCCTCATTAGGGAATAAGTATCCTCAGGAGTAGCACCTTCTTTACAAATAGTTTTCTGAGGCTAAATCAGCTGACTAGAGGGTTCAGTTGCTCTTAAATCAAATACTAGATTACCCCTGATGCTCAGAAACACACTGAATACCATAATGAATAAGTTGTGATTTTAAGAAGCATAGTCAGAATGGTGCTTATTCGACCTGAAATAATTAAATGTTTTGAATAATTTCTAAGTTCTTGTATGTTTGTCTCAGTTTAGGTCACTTTTCATTGTTAACAATCTTTGCTTTGATAAGCAAAAGGTGTTTTGTTTAGCATACATGAAGAAATAACAAGCAATCAGAATGCAGCCAGTATTACTGAGACACCTAAACGGTGCTAATAGAAGGCTAACAGAAGTAATACTGTGCATCTGTAAATGCACTGTGCTTCGGGAAGGGGTTGTTGCATTAGCTTACTGAACATATTTTAATAGCAATTTCTTTGTGAAGTTCTTTAACATAAATAAAAATGCAGCTGAAGGGTAGTTATAATCACTCACTGTTCTTTCACTCAGAAGTGGTTCACAGCCAAGATATAAATTAAAATTTAAGACCAACTTTCCCTAGAGTCATAACTCATTTAGGGAGTGCTTTCGTTTTGAGAGCCCAGCTATCCATCAGTGCTACTTTTATGGCTGCACAGCTCTTGGAGTATCTATATCCCTCCCGTTCTTCACTGTAATTCAGTCCCTTTTTTAGAGTCAATGAACACGGGGACTTAAGAAATATTGCAAAATGGGAAATTTAGCTGTCTTTCAGAGTTGCTGTCTAGTGGTAGACCTAGACCTGCTGAACTGTTCATGATCTCTGAAGGGAACCTGTTGTGCAGGGCTTTGCTTAGGCAGAGCTGAGGGGGAATAAAAGCTGTCCTTCTTGAAATGCACATAGCAAGACCCAGAAAGTGTCCTCTGTCTGACACTGTGTTATAGGAGAGTACAAGCTAACAAACTGGAACAGTAAGCTCTTTAAATAAATAATCTTGAGTTCCCCTATTTCACCTGGCCAAACAAAATAAACACATTTGTAAACAAATCTCTTGCCTGCCCTCCCCTCCCTGCTCCTCCCTTGCAGGGTCAGGCATCTCTCCAGTTTTGCTCTCTACTGCAGATGCTTTCAGTGTCTCTCAGAGTTTACAAATCCTACATGGTATTATTTCAGGGGTGTGGAGGAGTGTCTCTCTTTACATCACCTCTGAAGTTTGTCTCTGGGTCTCTCCCCTGATAAAAGTAACCCCAGTTCCTCTTGGGAATATCCCAGGTCACACTTGTGCCCCAAAGTTCCCCTCGCTCCACCTCTTGGTCTCCTCTCCCTCCCCATACTCAGTTGCTCCCATGGGAAGGGTTGTCCTTACTTCCCTTTGGAGGGCAGCAGCGAAGATTAAAGGGTGGGCATGTAGCCCACGTTTCTGCTCTCCTTTCCTTTCCTGTCTCTTTTCTTCACAAAACCTACCTCTGGAGGGCTGACCATGGCTGTCTGCCAGACCCCCAGCTGCTCTCTCAATCCCCCTCCACGGTGGGATGGGGGGAGAAAATAAGATGGAAGAGCTCGTGGGTCAAGATGAAGACAGGGATCACTTACCAATTACTGTCATGGGCAAACCAAACTTGACTTGGGGAGAATTAATTTAATCTATTGCCAATTAAAAATAATTAGGATAGTTAGGACACATGCACCCCTTTTCCCAGGCTCAACTTCACTCCTTCATTCCCAACCCCTCTACCTTCTCCCCCTCTGTGAGCAGCATAGGGGGATGGGGAATAGGAGTTGTGGTCATTTCATAACAGTTTGTCTGTGCTGCTCCTTCCTCCTCACGCTTTTCTCCTGCTCCAGCGTGGGTCCTCCACGGGCTGCAGTCCTTCAAGGTAAGCCTGCTCAAGTGCGGGCTCTCCATGGCTTGCAGTTCTTGTCATAAGAGCCTGCTCCAGCGTAGGCTCTCCCTAGGCCACAGGTCCTTCAGGAAATATCCACCTCCTCCAGCAGGGGATCCTCGACAGGCTGCAGTGTGGATGTCTGCTCCACAGTGGTTCTCTCCGTGGGCTGCAGGGAAATACCTGCTCTACTGCGGTCTCCTCCGCAGTCTGTAGGGGAATCTCCGCTCTGGTGCCTGGAGCACCTTCTCCCCCTCCTTCTTTTCTGACCTTGATGTTCACAAGGCTGTTTCTCACTTTTTTCTTCATTGCCTGTGCAGTGTTTTGCCCTTCCTTAAGTACACTTTCCCCGAGGCGCCGCCATCTTGGCTGCGGGGCCCAGCCATGCCCTGCGGTGGGGCCGTTGGAGCCGGCTGGAACCGGCTGCGTCCGGCACGGGACAGCCCCGGCCTCGCCTCACAGAGGAGCCCCCCGCTGCCAGCACCTGTACACAGACACCCAGTACATTACCATACAGTATGGATACTGTAAGCTGTGAATGGACAAAATAATCCTGCAGTGTTGATGTTTGGATATTCTTAAGACCCAAGAGCATGCGACTTTTCCAAAAAAATCTGACTGAAAGGAAGAAGCTAAGTTACCCAGCATCAGTCACCTGAAAGTTAGTCGTCTGTTTGAAGTTATTTGTAGAGGCTTTGACACATACAATGTGGAGGCAAGGCACCTTCAGAGGTTGACGCTGGTGTTGAATTGAGTCAGAAAACAGGGCAGCTGGCCTATTTTACATGCTTAGCTTTTAATTGACTGGAGTGACATGGATCTCCACCTGGTATCTCAAGATGGGCAGTCAAAATCAAAAAATTGCTCTTGAAATTGTGCTGTAAAATTTGCTCTCAAATGTTCTGTGTTGTAGAAAGCAGATGTACCGCTTTCTCTTCACTTTCTGAAGACAACCAGAATAATTAACTTGAGGGCGAACTGAGTTTTTGACAAACACTGTGTATGTAGTTTTATTTGTGTTCAGTGGCTCAAGTCCACAGAATACATTCCTACAATTTGTGTGTGCTCAGACATTTGCATGCAGTCAGAAACGTTTGTGTGTATCTGCAGTACCACTAGAGGACTTTGCGAATTCCTCATCTGATTTGTGAAGCTCAGAGCGAACTGTGCCATCCAGCCTCAGTGCATAGGTGTGTTGTACACCCTAATGTTGTTCTGGTACAAGATTAATTTCAGCGCACTCATATTAATCCATTATATGTCTCTTCCAGCACAAATGGACCCCCGAGGCCTATCTCCCAGGCAAATTAAAAGTGACAGTGATGATGACGACCTGCCAAATGTGACCTTAGATAGCGTTAACGAAACTGGATCTACAGCGCTCTCCATAGCCAGAGCAGTACAAGAGTAAGTATCACATTCTCAAAGTGAGATGAGTATCGCCAAGGTGTTCCCTGGCTGGTGAAGACACCAGCCATCGGCAGCTCTGCAGAGGTGTCCCCCTGCAGCGAGTCGGCATACCTGCCAGCATCTTTTCTGCTTAGCTTCATTCCCTTTAGGAGGAGATTGCTGCCTCTCTCTGCTCTCTCTGATTCTCTTTTCATTTCTTTCTCTCCTCCCTAATTATTAGGTAAACTTTCAGATTAAAATAATTTCTTCTGCTTTATTTGCTTGAAAAGCTTATAGTGTTTTTAATATTCATTCTAAAGGGATACCACATTAGACTTTCTCTGAAAAAAATGCACTTTTTTCTTGACTGAAAGCAGCGTCAGGAAGTTTCTTCTAGTTGCTGTCATATAGAAATCACCCACGTTTCTCATGAAGAATAGAGTAATTGAAAGGAAATTAGTGAGGGACTTTGAACATTTTTTCCATTACTGTTATTTTTCTGTGTACTTTTACTTACTGGATGGACAAAAAATAAGTTCTTAATTTAATTTCCTTATTGCTTGTTTAAAAAAAAAGAAAAAGTTTATCACGAACATTAGTAATTCTGTAGATGCATAAGCTTGCTCAGTCACTGTAGCAGCTGGAAGGGAACCAACTGTGAGGTAAATAAGTATTAATATCCCCATTTCATAGGTGAGGAAAATGAGGTTATGTGTAAAGGTCACCCTGTAAGTCTGAAGCAGAGCTGGAAATAGAACTAGAGCCTCCAGGCGCTGAAGCCTGTGCTGGCCCTACAAAACATATTACTCCATCCGAGAGGTTCAAGCTATGGGCATTCTGGACATTATTAAATAGGAAGAGATATAATAAAGGCCATTAGACCCTGTTATATAATTTATTATAAATGCATTTTAAATGTCTTAACTCAATATGTAAAAGTACTTTGTTTTTTTTTTTCCATGCCATCAATAGCCAAAAGCACTGATGTTCCCAAAGCAATATTCTATATGCTGAGAGAAAACTAAGCTGTGTTTGAGGGGGAACTACATTTCTTGCATTGTTTGGGCAGTTGGGACATGCATTTTCTTCCTGAGGTGTTCCTTCCATCACCCCTTTCCCACCCTAACTCACCTCTCCCATTCACTCCCAAAGGTGCAGGAAGGAAGATGTGGTGTTGTGGAGGAGAGGACTGGCAGTAGTGATTTGTACTGCAAACATGAGCAGGTGCTGAGAGCCTGTAAGAGCATCCAGCCGTGCTGCCTCTCTGAAATGGTCCACCTCTTACAACTCAGGAGGGCTTTCACGAGACACCCACTAATTCGTCTTCTGGTCAAGCATAGTAACTGTGATCCTCAAATCTACATTCCCCCTGAGCAGAGAGGGAGTTCGTTATGGCCAAGGCAGAGTGTTGGCTCTCAGTGTAATTAGCATGCTCCCATTCTGACAGTGGTAAAGGAAGGAGACAACTCTTCACAAATGACACTATTGCTTGATTGACAGGCCTGGCACATATTTTGAATTTGCTGGTTACAACACCAGGCACTGAAGTGCTAAGTATTTTTTTCTCAGTTTATAGCATGCACAATAAGCCAGGAAAATAATACAACCCATCACGATTTTGCACTAAATAGTTTTGCCTAATTAATGAAAAGAGAAGGAGGCATGGAGAGCTAGTGAATACTTTTAATCTATGACAGGCAGGCAGATAGTATTTTATGTGATCGATACTGCTGGAACATTTAGAGAATTGGTCAAACCATGAAAGGCTTTTTTAGAATAATGCATTGCACAATTTGTGAAGGAAAATGTGTTGAATATTACTTGGCTGGCTCTGGAGCGTAAGAATTAAATTAAGAAATTTAATAATATAACATCAACTCATCCTTGTTACAGGTTATATTTAAACAGTGATCTGTTAGTTTATTTCAAAAGCCCCATTAGGAAAATTTAATTTGATTGTGATCTGCAATTTGTCTTATTTTTTACTTCATTCTCAGTCACAGACACTGTACGTACAGCTGCTGAGCTGAAAAAAGATGTTAGCACGTTATACCGACTCCAGTCAATCCATTTCTTCCTTGGTCTATAATATATTGCCTTACAGACAGGCTCCATTCTGTATAATTTTGGCATCTAATGTGTACCTTAATTTTAGATGTCTAGCAAAGCAGTCCACTGAAAATAAAAGCCTGCATGCTACGTACTGTTGTTGCAGAGAGGAAGGTGCCTTTCCATGTCTTCAGAGGAAATTCCTGTCTGCTAAGTTTAGATGCTAAACTGAGCACACAGAATCTCTCTTTGGAAGGCTTCAAAGGCACCTACCAATTCTGCTAAGTAACCAGGCAGCGTAGGTGCAAGCATAGAAAGACTGTGTAAGTCTTAGTAAGTCGTAGGTCTAAGCTAAGCGTCAAAGTAAGGCAGGCTGGACCTCAGAATCTATAAGACTGTCCCATAGCATGTGGTCTTTCTTAAGCAAACTTGTAAGTGCTTTCTGGTGAATAGTTACACGGTTAATAACAAAAAATAACTTACTGCTGAGTGGGAGTCTTCTCTTGGTGGGGGTACTGGCTGGGAAGTACAGCATGGCACCTCCAAAGGGATGGCAGTGTCCTTTCCTTCAGTATTGGATTGCTGTTGTGCAGTCTTGTCTTTGGTAAACAAAATACCCAGCCTAGTTTGTACGTGCTAGTGGCAGGTGCCAGACAACAATCGACCTTTTTCTGGTTGAGTTTCAGATGTTTTTTAAATTATCCTTTATAAGGATTATAAATATATTTATGTATGTATATGTATTTATCTACTGGCCCTTATTGCCTAATTAGACATCTGCAACATAGATATCTGCATCCAAGCTAGATATCTGGCCTCCCTGCATGTGAAGCAGATAGCAGGTGATGTGCACAGGTGGTAATTCTTTTGACCTATGCTAGCTGTCTAATTTAGAGAGAGAGAGAGTCAAGCCCGTGAGCACCCATTCCTCTCCACTGACTGCAGGCCATGCGGACAGCTGCTGGGGGCATGCACATTGGCCCTGCAGGTCCCTGGTGCGAGGCGAGGGTAAGCCAACCCACAGCCTGACTGCGGAATCAGTGTGCAGCCAGCTGGGAGTTGGTACTGCATGTACCAACATCTTCCCTTGGATCTTAATCTGCTAGGTGGGGTTAGCAATGCCGACGCTTTAACCGTGAGCTGAAGGAAACTAGCTGGTCAGTGTCTGGGGCGTAATGGTTTTAATATAGCAATTTTTAAGCTTGTTGCCTTGCAAATTACCCTTATGTGTCTAGGTCACAGAATAGTTTGCAATGCCTGTATGACAGCTTTGCTTTTCATGTCCTCTAAACCTGAAGGTGTCCTCCTGTTTCTGCTTTGTTTCAGGTCCACTATAGTCTTACTAGAAAAAAATTTTAACAGTAAAAATTCTGACAATCAAACACTAAGAGCCACATGTTTGGCGTTAGTTCTTATTTACTTAAACAGAATGTAATTTGCTTGCATATTTGTGAAATAACCAAATATGACTTTTTTTTTTTTTCTCAGGGAAATTGCCTTCTTGCTGCTAGCTGTATATTGGCAGAGCTTGCAGACTTCTCAGTACTTCTTTTGGAATGACTTCATAGTCCTTCTTCAGTTCAGCAAACCCAATCAATAATGTAAAGTTATAGATAAACAAAGTCATTATTTCAAGCAGGGCACTTGGGTGAAATTTGTTTATGTGAGAGTGCTGCTTTATGGCAGTTCCTGTGCCTTACCATAACTTGGACTAAGAATAATTTATTAATCTCAGATAATTTGCTCTGGCTGATAATAAATGTTGCTGCAATATGTAGATTTCAGTGGGCTTTGCACTGTAAGCAGCATTTCATCCCTTTTGTAGCATGTTTTACAAACTCATTCTGACACGTAGCTCTCTAACAAAGAGCAGATTTGCCTCTATACGCCTGACACCAATGGGTGCTTATTACGCAGCAGGAACAGCATCATATATTCTGGGTCAAATCTCAGATACACTCCAGAAATCTTTATGAAGCCAAGGGAAGAGAAAGCATTAGTCAAGCCCTAGAAGACCAGTAAAACTTTTTAAGGTCCTTTGCCTTTTCCTTTGGAGGCAGCGTGCTGTTCCCTCAGCCTGGCAGCCCTCCCACGCCTAGGAAGCCCTGATGCAATGAGGCTCAGAAGCCATCCCATGGTACGCAGCAACGTAAACCTTGAACAAGGCATTCATCTCCTTCTTGCCCTGCACACTTGCACTGTAAAACTTCGATATTTTAGACCATGCAGCTTTAGAACACACACGCCACATGATCTCTCCTACCTGCAGAGACTGAGGGCAGAAGTGGGAGAGGCAGAGGGTGGTTTTTAGTGTGAACTTTTGATCAGTGTATTGGTAAAAATCCAAAGATCCAGAAATTCCTCTTTCTGTCTCTATGGACATTTTTTCTCCTTATAGGCTGTAGGTGGAGGGAACCCGTTTGATGAAACCATTTTTTCTTTCAAATTATGTTAAGGAGAAGATGGACTGTGTATGTAAACTAATGTTGCATAAGGTATTTTCTTGTTTCTCTGGGGTGATGGAGAGACAGAAAATACAGAGAGGAAATCCTGAATACTTGTAGTTACAGCTGCAGTTAATTCACACAAATGTGATTTGTCATTTGGATGTGACTGTGGTGACCTTTAGCATGAACTCTTTTTTGCGCTGTGCTGGATGCTGCTGAGTGCTTGTATGAAAATGGGGACTTTGGCCCTACAACCCTTTCTCTTTGGCTACATTATGTGATTGATACATTGATGCTAATGTGATCATCTTACTTTATTTTTAAATTCTGCTGCGTTTTATTGTTGTAACACAGTGGAAGATAGTTTTGGATGCTGTACTAACGAAAAAGAAAGTCCACAGCAGATAGACAGCAGAGCCTCAGTACCAAGTTGATATGCAGTTTTCAAGTCTGATTTTTTTTCTCCTTATATCTTTTCTTCTCCCTCCTCTTCTTCAATGTAAATCAGCTTCTGTGGTTGATTTTCATCTCTTTTGAGGTTTATAAGTGTATTCCCATCAGCTGTTCATTTTCTACACTGATAATGTCTGTTTTCCTGCTTCAGCTGCAATCATTACTACTATTGTGCTATTCATTATAGGCAACTTTCGCCTCATTTTTTGCTCTAGTTACAGACAAAATACTTTGTCCTGAGTCTCCCAAGAAACATAAGTGAGGGTGTTTTGGCAGTACTTGTTTGAACTTTGCTTCTTTCTCCTCTGGTATATCCACCCTCTGTGAACAAATGCTCAATTTAAAACTGGCGCACAACTGGATGGTGATTTTGCACATGGAGAACTGAGTAGTGCTGCTCCAGAATTTCTTAATAAAGCATTTTTTTTTTCACTGGAGAATGCTAGTTTTTTTCAAGTAAAATTGTGGGAATACGTCAGCTTCAATTTGACTTGTCTCATGAAGATTTCCCAAGTCTGGGATGCGTTTTTTCATTGCAGTAATTTTTTTCTGTCACAGTAAGACCTTAGAGCAGAAAATTGCTAAGTTGCTGTGATGCTCTTGGTGGGGTCTGGGGCCCCAAACTGAGAAAACAGAACTGCCTGTGGGTCTCCCACCTCCCCACAGGCTGTTTCGGCATGGGGCTTTTCCTCAGCCCTCTTCAGGCACTGTAAAAACTGAACTGACTCATTAAACATCAACAGAGAGAGTTGTGTATGCAGATATCTAAGTGAGATGCACTGATGATGTTGAGCCCAGTAAGGCAGACAATCATCTGTGTTGTGGTTGATGCTCCCACTTCGTGGATATTTCTGTTCTAGTTTTATTTTTTTGTCAGCAGTCTCACATGTGTATCCTGTGGCAGAAAAGAAAGGGATTGTGCTGTGACAATTGTTGCTGGGTTGGCAAGGGCTGGCAGAGGAGTGCTGTGTCTCAGCTAGCTTCAGGAACCTCTGAGCAATACTGGACTGTGCAACTTGTACTTTAGCAATTTAAGCTACCTAAAAGTTAGGCTTAAGTTAGCTACCTAAAAGTTGGATTTTCTCAGTGTAGAGATGTGCATACTTCTAGGTCCAATCCTCTCATCTGTTGTGATCATCTGCATTTTGGAGGTGCCTGTCTTCCTCAGTGGTTATAAAGGAGCCTGGACAAATGGCTTAGGGAGGATGATTAACCTTAAGACTGCTAAAGTTATGTGAGGAATAGTACTCCATGTGATTTTCTAAGGCCATGATAGAAGTTTGTGACTCATGAAGAAACCAGTGCATCTAAACTTCGGGCCTATGCCGCTACTATAATTTCTACTTACATTCAGTCCGGATAACTCACTATAGAAGTGCTGACTTCTTCTACAGTCTATTTATACTTCACTTTACAAACTTATTCCTAGATCTATACTATTCTAAGAAGGTTCTTTTTTCTTTTGCATGTGCAAAATTAAAAAAAAAGGAAGTTTAGTAACTTGACAGGTTGGGCAATAACATCAAAGGATGCCATTCAGTGCATGCACAGAGATTCTAGGATTTTTGGTGTGATAATCTGCTTGTGTATGTCTCAGAGCCTTTTGCCAGGATAACAGATTTCCCATCAGCCAGCGATCATTAGGAACAAGAGCCAGGTGGACAGCAACTGTAAATCAAAAGCAGCTTCTACAAAGAAATTGCCATAGCTGCCTCCTTTGAAAGGATGGTATTGCTTAAATGACAGTGTATTAGGAGATAGGGATATTGTCAAATTATTCCCTGAAGAAAGCTAATTTCAAAATAAAAATGCTTTTAGCTTGGTCCACACGAAAATATTTTTTTCCTGTCCACCCTGTAGCAGTAAGTTACCAGTGACCGTTCCATAGATGAGTCTAGAGCAAGGAAACATTGCCATTAGGAAATCTGTTCTCTTTTTTTGAATCACTTTGAAGTGCTAGGTATTGAGCTTCAGTAAGTATTTTACCATACCATTGCTAGGAATAATATTTTCTTTTTAAGAGAAATATTTAAATTAAGTGCATAATAAGGTGGAAGAACCAAGGAATCTTGGCTCTGTTAAAGGTCCAGAGGAGATTCACCATTAACTTCATTGCATCTAGCGATTAATCCTGAAACTGTAACAGAAGTCTGGATGCTAAAAAGAAAAAAAGTAACAGGCTGTTTTGGCACCCATATGGTGCAGCAAGAGAGTTACTTGTAAGGTGGGGGTTCATGATACCTTTCTGTATGTCCCTTCAATTACCTTTAGCCATCACAAACAGACTTCCAAAGATCTTGTTTCCCAGCTTCAATTCAGTATCTATATTTAATTGTCTCATATAATTGTCTTCTCAAAAATAGATTAAATTTGTTAATTAATTTTAGTCCAAGAAGTGCCATTCATTTCAAAGTAGTTATCAAACTTCGTCATTATTGGGATTTTACATTACTAAACATGTTTACACAAGTGTGCCTTGGAATAAAATGCCCCAAAACAATAGAGTATGATTATAATTCATATAGTACTTTTTATCTTTGGAGTGCTTTGCAAACATTAACTAATTAAATTGCACAGGTCCCCTGTGTGTTCAAATATTATAATTATCCGCAGGTTACTGACTTGCTCAAGGCCACGCAGCAAAGCAGAGGATGAGCTGGGATCAGGAGCGTCTGCCTTCTAGTCCGATGCTTAATCCACACTGTGTTGCTCCAGAGTGAAGCTCAAATCATTAGTAGTTAGATATGTGAAATGCATTTTATTGATAGAGAGGGAGGCATTGTGTAATTGCTTCAAGAGCATGACACTGAAATATGAATTATAAGTAATAATATGTATTACTGCTACTCAGTTAGCAGTTTGTGCACCTATTTGGCAGGAGTTTCCCCAGTGATTCATTATTCAGCTTTTTCTGTATTTTCTTTCTAAATTGGCACAGAAAGCAGAGGCAGAGCCGTGCGCATTAAGAAATTCAGAGCTGCAGCAAATACTCATCAGTGTGTATTAGACAGCAGAACTCTGCCAGAAAAAGCGACAATAAAACTACCTCAGTGAACTCCTACCTTGACTTGCTGATAAGAAAAAGAAAGAGCATTGTCCTCTGCTGTCACTTGAGCCAAAATTACTTCTTTTTTCGTTATCTAGATCAGATAACTTTTTATCTTTCCTTTTCCATATGGCAGTTCCTGTGATTTTGTGACAGACAAACATGCAGCACAATTAATTCTTAATAGCAGTGCTCATACTGATGTATGGAAAAATGTTTCCTGAGTGTTTAGATCAATGCATGCAAAAGCACAAAAGAAGTTGTGTAGGTCCCAGGTATATAAACTATATGCAAAGAAGGGCACTCTTCAGAGGGGAGCACTGTTTAGCCAAGAGTAATTGAGTAAGCATGTGGATACAAGAAGCTAAAAAAAAAAGCAATGCATTTTTTCTACTGTTCTCCTTTCTCCTTCTCCATAATGGGGAAAGGTTGTCCTAGGTTTTCCCCTTTATTAGTTCAATCCAATTTCACTAAGAGTGACTCCACCACAACCTCATTTCTCATAGCAAGGTCTTTTTAGTCTTCAGGTAAAGAGGAGTGAAAGGAGGTTCCTGGATGATGGATATGGAAGAAATTTTTGTGCTGAGCCCATGTGCCGAAGAGGTGTCATTCTCCACATGTATTTGGCTGAGGACATGATCATTGGTATTTTGGACATCTCAAGGCAGGGATAATTGGAGCGTAAAGCCACCACGCATATAAAGTTACTGTAGCCAAAATGAAAGGAACTGAAGGCTGAAATAAGACTTACAGCAAATCAGTGACTGGGATAACGTCTAATCCTGAGGTGCGTCAGAAGTAACAGTAGTCCCAAGTGCCAGAGTCAAGCTGAGCACCTTCTTTGTTATAGCCATGACAAACAAAAGATGCTTTAAGAATGAAGTTTTGGGTAACATTTATATTTATTTACCCTTCTGCGATATACTGAGCTGCCGCAGGATAGTGGTGCAAGGAAATATGAAAATTGATGCAAGCAGAAACTAAGGAGGAGACCAGAGTGGATCAAAGGAGGCAGCAGCGGCAAAGCCACTCTTGCTTAGCCTGTATCACTAAGCTCAGGCAGAATGGAGGGGGTTGGCAGGTACTGAGGTCAGAGGCTGCCCTGAAAAATGCTTATCCTAAGGCTTGTCTGCAGTATCCTCTGCGTGTGGAAACCTCCAGCGTTGCAAACAGAACCTAAAAATGAAGTAACTTGGAAAGGAATAAAACCTGCCAACAGGCACAAAAGGAAAGACTTACATTTGTGTACTTGTTAAAAGTAAATAGGAGTCTCAATCTTGTCAAAATATCTTAGTCAATTATTTGCATTAAGAATGCAATATTTAGCATAGCGTTGGGATACTACATGATAAACCAGGGACACACAATGCTGTCAGACAGATAGCTTCCCATAGAAGTCACCGTGGTGTTTCTGTGAAGAACTGATGGCCATAGCTTTCTCTGTGATTAGGTAGCCAAAGAGTCAAAGAGGCAAGAAGTTCACAGGAGGAACTAGGACAATGACTGAATATACACAGTTCTCAATCACAAAGGTTTCAAAGGCAGAGGAACAGGATAATATTGCTTAGTAAATTATTTGCTGCTGCTGATTTACTCAGTTAAAAAGGCTGGTTCTGTTTGCACTGGGCATTTCCATTTCCTGACTTCTTGCTGTCTGTATCACCACATCATTTCTCTGAGTTTCTTAGCCACTGCTAAGGCATAGTCAAAATAAAATCTGTTTTTCCTCTTGCTTGAGAATATGTTTAAATCTTAATAGTGCTCCCTACCAAGTACATGCAGTTCTATAATGGGTACATGCCTGTTAATATACTGCATGGCATAGAGATACCACTAGTCCCATATGCTTGCAACATTCATGAACCACTAGATGTACTCAGAACCAGGATGAACCGTAATAATGTGGGCACTTGAGATGAGGTGTGGATTGTCTACTTTGGGGGGCCCAGCGGAGGAGTTATAAAATATGTTTGGCTCCCGCAGTTTGAGAGTACCTACACGAGGCATCAGCACTCCCTTGATATCATCAGTAAAGAGAGAAATGCTCTGGTTACCTGCTAGGTACATGGCTGTGGGTCATCTCTGATCTCTGTGGAGCTTTTGACCTGTTCATTAAAGCAAAGTTTGGGGGGGGGAAAAAAAAAAAGTTTACGTTGCCAACTTCCCATTGAGCACTCTGTTCAGAGCTTACCTGTTTCTACCTGTTTTAAAGCCTATCCTGTCCTGTTCCTAGCAGCCTCACAGGAGGGGATGCACTCATTTTGAAGATATGATGGCCACTGGCAGCAGTGGTGCAGCCACCCACATCTGGCATAAAAACCTAGTGGTTAGCACGCTGACTCAGGAAGCCAGATACCTAAGTTTGCCAATTCTTGAATACAAGACTAGGATGCAAAAGATATGCAGGAGTGGCCCTACAACATCCTTTTCCTCTTCTTTTTCCTCCTACACTGGTATTTTGGATTGGGAAATGGCAATTACAGATCCCTTTTTATACTGAATCCATATTGTCCAGTGTGTTTTAGCCATTTCCAGAACACAGATAAGCTTCAAGCCCCAGAGGGAAGGGTCGGGCCCTTCTCCCCCCAGCTTCTGGATTAGAAGCACTGGCTGGGTGGGAGGTAAGTGCTTGGCTGCCCAGTCAAGATGCTTCTCTGCATAGGCGGGCACATAAATGTCAGTCTTTGCCCATCCATTCCTCATCCGCCCCAACTTACTGACTGGTATTTTAAGGTACATTTTACTCTGAAAAAGTGGCTTGTAAACTCTTGTTTGTCTCACTCAGATATCAGTAGAGTGGGAGTGGGGCAGACAGCTAGGAGCAGGAAACTTATCAGCCATCTCAGGCTACATTGTCTCTACTTGTGAGCCACAGCCATTTGGCTTTCAGGCCAAGCAAAGAGGAACATGGCAAGTTTTAGCTGTCTTTTGGGTTGTTTGGAAGATGGATTTTTTGGTTGTTTCTCACTTCAGTGCCTGGATCCTGGAGGTTCTTACCAGAGTTTTAATTGTCTGCTAAATTTGCCATTGGCAAAAATTCAGCATGTAAACACTTCTCATCCACACCAGCTGTATTTTTTGCCTGTCCTATTGCTTATGTGTTAAAAACAGACCTTTATGAAAAGAATTGTACAAAATTTAATCATGATTTCTGGGTAATGTATTGCTGTTTGTATTAGCTTTGGGAATAAATATTTATCCAGTAAGACATAGAGTGAACTGAAAAATGATTATAAATTAATTAACATGGGAGAGAACAGTCAATGCCATGGTTTCCAGTTACCATTTTTCCAGTGCATATTGATTTCAATTGAGGGCTAACAGGGCAGGGGAGATTTTGGCCAGTGCCTTTGATTACGCACTGGTGCAATTGTGAAATAAAATCTGTACCTAGGGATTTCATGGGACAGGTACCTCAGATATGCTTCTGAAGAATGCAGAAACTCTAGACATGCAGTGGAAAAAGAGGGTGGAAAAAAACAACGTCAGGCTGTGTTAGAGATGATAACTTAAACTTTGCTATGAAGATTCGTTGCATCCTTTTATCATTTTGGTAACAGATTTCTGTCATCAGAAATTTATCATTTAACAAATGGCAAAATCAAACAGCAAAGAAGACAAATATTTACTGTACACTTTAAACATGGAAAGGTGAGAGGTTTGAAAGGTGCAGTGTGAAATCTTGGGAAAAAATAGATTATTTGTAAACACTGAAGTGCCGAGTTAGGCCATGGGTTTCCAAGGCCCAAAGGAAAGAGCTGGTAAAGAAATCAAGAGAAGTTGCTTTGAAAGTTTTCTTTTCACTTTCAACAATTACTATGCCAGCCTGACCATTTTAATTGATTGCTATGAAGGATCCAAAATGTTAGCAGTGCAAATGCTAGTGTGCTGTAACATTTTTTATGATTCATGTTGTTATTCTAATATTTTTGCTAGCTTCTTGGGCGTTGGCCTCAGACTAATTTCATGGTACATTTGAGGTCTAAACCACAGAGGGAAGGACTGAAGGGGGTTATTCACGGACTTGGCTTTCTACAGGTTTTTCTTTCTTTCTTTCTTTTTTTCCCTAACATGGTGGAACTGTTTCAGAAAGCCGTCTGTCTGATGCTTCTTGTTTGAGCACATGCAGTAGATCAGAATTTGTCAGTGAAAAGGACTACTCCATGTAGTCCAAATCACAGCATAAGGGTTTATACAGCTATTACATAGTATATTTGTATTGTTCAATATTCCAGATAATATTCTAGCGGATTATCTATTTTCCCTGGAGTCTCAGTTTTAAGTAAAAAGTGTTTATGGCTAGGTTTTTCTATGATGCGTTGGGAATAATGTTGCTTAAGCAGCAGAATTTTGGGCGGGGACATGCGCTCCAGCCTCTGTTCCCTATTCATGCAATGTCTGCCTACTCTGGAGTCTCGTTAATGTTTTCTTCTTGGTCACTGATTATTTTTTAATGAGAAAATGTGATCCACCATGATCCAGAATGACAACCAAGTGACACCTGGGCCCTTAAGCTTTGACTCTACTCCCATGCAAATTAATGGCAAAGCTCCTAATGACGTGCTTAGGATTAGCTGGGGCTTCTACAGAGCAATTTCAGTTTAAGGAGGAGTTTTAAGTGAATGGAAAAATCCTAAGTCCCTTCCACACTGAGGCTATGTGCTTACTTTGCAGTAAGTGTTCCTCAAGTTTGTCTAAGTCCCCTGCAATTGTTTGGGGTAACTTAAAATTCCTAATTGTCTGTGTTCAATTTCCAGAGAGAGCATGTGGGGCTGTGCCAGGTCAGCTGCTAACCCTTTTCGTTTTTTCAACTCCAGGTATGAAGCATTTTATTGTGTATTATATAATGTTCTGTTTTATTGACAAAATCTAGTAGCAGTACTTTTCATCTTTCTTTCCCTCTTTATGTCATGGCTGAGGGATATGTGGGGCTGGGTAAGGTCCAAAGTTGATTTTTGGTTTTGCTTTTTATCTTTTGGGGCTGGGAGGGTGGTGGCGTGCATCATGGGAAAACCGCAATTTTTTTTTTCCAAATCCTAGTAAATAAAATGTGAGAATAGCAAAGAAAAATCCTGTCTGGTGTTTGATAATGCAGTTGAAAATGTCCAAAATAGCCTACTGAAATTGAGTAATATCTTACTTTACACAAGGTTAATGTGGATCAACATAACGTGTTCTAAGGGGTCATTGTCAGTTACCACAAAATAGTAGACAAGCAAAGCTGTAAAATGCAGCAAGAAGTATTTGCAAACATCTCCTTGCTTTTTTTCAAGGATGCCAAAATGTTAAAACCTTACTGTGTAACGTGTCTTGTAGATAGCCTGCTTTAGAGTGTGGAGTTTACACCCAAGTCTAGAGGGAGGTTCCAGCAACTGCTGTAATGCTGGTAACACCATAAGGTGCCTCGGGTTCACCTTGCTTGCACTTATATGTCATATATGACAGAACAGGTGTACCAGTGCTGTCAGGGATGCTGTTTTTGTTGGATTCATTGCTCTTGCTTTATTGGATTTAAAAATTCTGTGCAATATAATGTCCACTCTCCGTGTGTTTGCTTGCTTATTTGTCCTCCTCCCTTCCTTTGTTTTGTGGGCCCTTCAAAAGATTTCTTTGGAGTTGTGTTTATTGTGTGACAAATGTAAACCCATCAACTCACTGCTTTATCCATGGACCCTCTGTCTGTGGAGTACCAAAGGAGAAACAACTTCATACATTCACCATAAGCAAATAAATTGCAGCAGAAATCTAATTCTTCACGTTTATAAGTAGATCTAAGCTTCATAAGAAAATTAAGAAGATGGCATGTTTAAGAGCAATTACACTTTCAAATTGCTAATGAGTAGTCAAATACAGAAGTCGTTCCACAAATCTACTCATATCACCAATTTGCAGTTAATTGCATTATAACTAGTATATTTATATTAAAAATTTGCAGGATGTTATTACTCAAACATCTTCAAAGTAGCAGCAGCAACTTCTCTGTTAAGGCCAGTACAAAGCTTTTGAGATTTGCTTCAGAACAAAAATGTAACATTATTAACAGAATTTGAGAATTTCGTGACTTGAGAAGATATGTTTATTTTAAAAAAATCCTTAGTTTCCTGTTAGAAATCTCCACTTACAATTTCAATGCAATTGAAATTATCAGTGCAACTTCAGAAATTATTCTGAAGAGACTACTGATCTCCCCAAGTGTTTTGTTTCTAAAATTAATATGTATTTCATATAGAATTTTGGATACAGGCTCTAACCATAATTAGTAATAATATTCTCTATAATCAGCTTTTATATTAGCTTCTATTCTACAGGAAGCATTTTCAAGAGAGAGGCTTATGCTGTCAATTTTTTTTCTCAAATTTTTATGTTGTTTGCTCAAAAAATTGGTTGTGAATTTACATATACCATAACAGAGAACATGAGACCCTACTAATAAGACCCCCTGAACAGCATGCATGATTGTAGGTAGATGAAGATTGCATGAGGCATCTCATGTACCATTTCTAAACCACTGCAAATTTGTTGGCTCTGACTGGAGTGAGATGAGACTGAAATATAACACTTTGGTAAGGCAAATAACTGTTAATAAGAACGTAAACTTGGAAGAGAAATATGGGGTCTTCTGTGTCTTTTTTAAATAATGGAGCAAATTGTACAAGAAGGTCACATCTGTCAAACCTCATTTAGGCCACGTCGACCTATCTGTAGAGTGAAAGATGGAAATGAGGCCAATGAGATGAATTTTAAGTCAGTGTATCACTTGAAATCATGAATTCCTATGGTTCACTTAACACTTCTTGCATTGCTAGGAGTATTCATCACAGCTGGTCTTGCTTCTTGGAGTACGGAGCTATTACAGTTTAGGAACAGTAACTACTTGACAGAAATGAACCCTGCTACAATTAAATACAGCTATGTGAGTGTATGTATTTCACTTGAATGAAATTTCGTGCATCCTCAGTTCTGTTCTTAGTTTTTTCTTACTAAAGTTACATTTTTCCACTGAATTTCAAGAAAACTATTTTTCCATAAAATTGCATTCACAATGATGGTATTTTAGTTATGAAAGTACTAAAACATTCATAGATATTTGATTTTCTTTGTGACAGCAGGGGAACAGAGTGGATCACAAAGTCTTGAAGAAGTATTTTTTGTAGGTTGCTTTCAGCTCATTTTATTGTGCTCATGAAATCTGTTAGTTTTAGTTAAAACCCATCCCACACACATTCTGCATCTGCTGACCTCCATGGATGGCCACAGGTTGGGTCTGTTGCTCCAGTTCATACATGTCAACTGCTCTTTTCCTGTAATACGTTGAGCATTTTGTCTGTACTGCCTCTCCTGATCCAGAAGTATCCTAATCCACCATTTCACTGTTGACAAAGTGATATTATATGTGAATTTCAAGTGTTGGTGGGCACAGCGTGCCTCTTCGTCCTTGGTGTCTTGCACATGGTACTGCTTTTGGTCTTGTGTAATTTACCCCGTCTTCTTTTTAACACCTCATTCCATAGACTCGGCCAGATGGGAGATGTTTAGCAGCTGAAGGACCCAGATGCCAAATTCTGGAATATAGCTTTCCTGCATTGGCATGTGGGTTCATTGCTGGCTTCTTGGCTTGCACCTCTGCTAGCTTCTTGGCTAGCTGTCTAGCTGGCAGCTGTAGCTGTAGCAGTCTCTGGGGCTGTGTTAGGGTCAAGCTGCTATGGAGTTGGATGACTTTTCTGATCTGAAGTACCCTGCTGGACACTGTTTTCACCTTAGTTTGCTTTGACACTCTACTATTCAAAGACAAACGTTTCTGCTGTTCTGATTTATTCCTGCCATTTGTAAGGCTAACTCAAAGCAGTAGCTCTCATTTGTGACCAGTTTAAAAAGAAAACAAGCATTGCAAAGTACACTGTTTCTCTTGTTAGGATTCCCGTTAAGTCATTAGGAATGTAAGGCCCAGGCCCGTACTTGCAATTCATATCCAGGACAAAATTGTAACTGCAGAGCACAGGATTTTAGAAATATAAATTGTGTCTAAACTTTGGTTGCTTTCAACCATGAGTGAATCTAGCCTCTGTCTAACATTAAAAACAACACATTTCGGGAGACACTCTGTATCATTTTTAAGGAAAAATTATGCAAGACTATTGATGATAATAAGTAGAATGTAACTGCCAGAAGAAAATGCTTGATCTTCTCTTGGTCTGGTTTGGAATGTCCTCATTACATACTTTAGTTTTACCTCAGTTTTTTTTTTATAAATGAGTTAATGAAAAATTAATACATCTAGGATAGGCAAAGCATTTGAAGCAATTCCCTAATCTCTGTCTTTTCCTCCATGCAGCTCAGTGCATAAATATTACTTTCAATGGGAAAAAAACTGCAAAATCAGGATGTCACTAAGACCCCAAATACTTGCAGTAAAGTACAGATTAGTCATACCTGCTCTGAAATTTTCATTCCTTCACTCAGGTGTACTGAGAGCATGTTGTGCTACAGTGGAGGCAGTGGTACCTCTATTTCACACTCATACAACATTTTTAAACCTTGAGCAAAAAGCATTTGTCCCTATCTTAGGCACAAACTTTCACCTGTGTGTTAAGGTTAAGTTCCACAGGGTGATCTGACATCTGAAGAAAAGCACCAGAATTCCCCATTATAATTGTTGGAGGCGCATGCCTCAGGAGTGACCAAAGGGGAGATCCTACCTGTCTGATTTAGTTGTTCAGTCCTCTTTCCTGACTGTCTAGGGAACTTAAATGGAATACAGCCCAGTTACGTTAGGTAAGTTGTTAGGAACTATACGGGGGACCAGCAGGAACTAAAAGCATCTGCTTCACTTAGAGGTCGTCCTCACAGCCTTTTCTGGATGACAACAGAGCAGGGATGAATCTTTTGAGAAACAAGCTGGTAGCAGCAACAGCAGTATCCCACCTTTTGCAGAAGAACTTTGTTAACTTAGCTTGTCAAGTGGGACCTGAGTTTTAGGTTCTCAGCACAAGCATCACAGAGACTTTTTAATCATTAGGATCCTTGGCACAGTTCTAATCACATGGGATATTTGGGGAGCAGTGGAGTTTCTCATCTTCCTTCTTACTGAATATAGGGCACTGTATAGACAGGAGCACAGGATGAGAAGGAGAGTGGGTAAGCAGAGCCTGAATCCTAGCTGAGTGTGGACAGGACTGGGGCTATAGGCTTAGTTCCCTGGAGCAACATTAGAACAGAAATAGCCCAAGATGTGGAAGCAGAGCTGTCACCATTTCCTACTTGAAGCTGAGTGCCCAGATTTCTAGTATGGAGCTAGAATCCCCCTTTTTTGCCCAGCTTTTAGCCTTGTGATTCTTGCATTCCTGGCTGCAGAGTAACCTCGCTTCCACTGGCACTCATGCAGAAGACCTGTCCTTTCAGGAAGGTTATTCCTGGGATGGGGGAGATGCTGAATGAACCCTTCTGTCTAAGAAGGACCTGCAACCAAAGTCTCTCCTTCCCTGGACAAATTACCTGAACACAAGGGTACAAGGCAAGAAGTTCCCAGTGCCACCACCATCAAAACTGCCTGCCTTCTGGGGCTTCTTCACAAAACGTAGGCGAAGTTCAGGACATTGCCTTGCCTGGGGATGGAAAATGGGCACCTCCCAGAACGAGTATATGTGAACATGTGTCCTTTGGTAAGTGCTCGAAGAAGCTCCAGTGTAACAGTGAAGGACCCCGTGAGTTTAGGGACATGCTGGGTATGCCTGTCCATGGGACAGTGGGTGGGAATGTGGTCATGGATCTAGGAAGGCTTTTGGGTGCCTGCCTCCCAAATCAGGGTTTCTGTATACTGGTTTCTACACCTTCTTCAAATATTTCATTTTTAAAACTGTATTTTCTTATTTCAAATGGGCAATTTTTCAGTGTTTTTTAGTGTAGTAGAACTAAAGGTATTATTCCTTTACCTGGAGGATTCCTTTTTTTCCTGTTTCTGCCCTTTTGTCTGTCAAAGGATGGAACTGGCTATCCTTAATTTTTACATCTCAGCCACTATTTCTGCCCCATTCTGCCCCAAGAAGAGATTATTGTCACTTTGTGTATCCCAAAGGCTTTGGAAATCATATATAAGGTAGAGCAAATTCTCTTTTAAAACAAACAAACAAACAAACAATGATTGCTGCCCCTTACGCATTCTTTTCAAGTGGAAAAACAATATATGCTAACCATTAAAAAAGGGAAAATAAACAACTGCAAAGGTGTTTTCCCCTTTCTTCGCACTTCTAGTATATCCTGTAACCCAGTTACTGCAATTTTAAAAAAAAAAACATTTTTAAACATGCATGCTGCTAGGAGGTTGCTCTAAAACATGTATAAGTATTTCTCATGAGGCCAAAGTGACCGCAAGGGATGAAAAAAGATGACAGAGCAAACACAAAATCCCATGTTTTTTTTTATCAACAACTTTTTTCCGTCTAATGGCAGATACTTGGAGAGAGAATCTGTTTACTTCTATGGAAGACTTGCATAGGGTTTGCTGAATCCCAAGGCAAAAAGAAGACAGTTTCCAACTTGCAGGGTATTCACTACCCTGAGCTAAAGTCATTTGTGGATTTGTATGTTGCATTTTGACGTGTAAGTCTATTGATTTCGTGCTGGGAATTAATGATGCTGAATGAAAGAGCATCAAAGAATAAAACGTGTTTACATGCCCAATTAAAATACCTTAAAAAAGAGCCTGAGAACTTTTTATTGGTTAGGAATGAGATAGGAGCAGCATAGGACCATTCATGCATTCTTTATTGAAGGAAGCTGAATTAACTTCTTTAGGCATAGAGAGAAGAGTGAAGATTTGATAAGGATTGACTGTACCTTTCTGAATGCTTAACACTTGTGTTTGATTTGTTAGTTTGGAACAGGGGATTAAAGAGGTTTTGTTATCAGTTGCTGCAGATCTGTTTTGCTGAATCAGTCCAAGCATGATGCTTAGCTGCCTGTGATTAATGAGACAATCTTTTAACTTGAAAACTTATTGGTGATGGCATGGTAATAAAGGACAAGACCCAAAGATATTCAGTGCAACTATGGGCATGAGATACAGTAAGAATAAGGATGGCGTTTGCCACTTTGAACTTGCATAATGCTTTTAGATCTCTTTGCCTTAGCATATTAACTCAAAAGCATCTCATTGTTATCTTAAAATATTTATAGTGCTAATTGGTTTGTATCTGCTCTATGCAAATGTGTTTAATGGCTGTCTAGATTCATGGATCATATCTAGGCTTGCAGTTAGGTGCTACGTTTTGTTTACCAAGATAATGGTAGAAGAAGATGGAAAAGACCTATTATTAAATACATCTTGTTGAAAGCACAGTGTAGACTCTTCTAATAGTATTAAACTGTTAGTACCCCGATGATAGCCAGAAGGCCAAGGAGAAAATGTGTTTCTGTTGTATCATCTGTGGAGAAGGGTGCCTTAATGATCAAGTTAGCACATGAAATACTTGATGTCCTGAGCTAGGGAAAACTTCTAGTGTACAGACTAATACAGCTGAGTAAATATCTGATGAGACCAGCTCTTGCACACGTTGTTTTTTTTCTGCCGATGCTCTGATTCGGCTTAGCATATGTGAAATGAATTCAGCATTCTGATACAAACCACTGCTTGTCTCAGAATGGATTGAATGATTATCCTGGGTTTGGGGCAGTGGAGGGGGTTTTGACAACGTGAGATTTATTTTTTCCCCACTTCCACTACTTAATGCAAGACCCGAAGCCCTTAGTTACAGTATAAAGTGTCTGAGCAGTAACTGAGCTTGTGCAAACCCAAGAGAAGAGTAATGACTGTTCCTTGCAAGCTTCCTGCCTCTGTGCAGGTGCAGGAATCAGGAGCGCCTGAATAATTCATAATGTGCAAATTAGCCCCAGCTTGCTCCCACTACTCAAATTTTGCTTCTGCTTGCCTACGTAGTTGCTAGAAAGAGGAGAAGTAGAGGAAGCTGGTGAAACTGGGGAGGGCAAGGCAAAAAGTGCCACAGTTTAAGGGCCAAAGTCACAGAAACTGTTCAATACTGGGTGTGTTTGAAGGATTGATGCTTATTGAGGAACTGAAATGTGCGTTATTCATTATTCATGAAGGGTTTCCTCAGGAAGAAGCAAGCTCTGGGGATCCATACCATTGCTCTCAGAAAGGAAAATCTTCTTGTTAAGAATTTTTTCCTGCTTTTATTGTTACTGTTTAAGAATTGTGTTATTAAAAAAAAAAAAAAGCTCTTGAAAGCCCATTTAAAGCCTTTTAGGCTGTTTGAGAGAGTATGCATTTATTATGTTGAAATGTGTCTGAACTCAAGGGTCCAGAGGAATTTCACTAGAAATTTCACATGTCAGGATGGTTTCTGCTTTGAGTCAATGTGGATTCCAAGAACTTCTATGAAGCTAGTTGTGTCTGGAGATGTAGTGTGTAATGAGAGCTCCTATTTTTGTCATTTTAAGGACAATATTCCTCTATTTGAAATTGTCAATAATAGTTAGCTTCTCTGTGGTTTCTTAGCTGTTTTTTTTGTTCAGAAGAACAAAACGAGAGGCGAGTGGTGCTTAATCCTTCTGCTGCATGACGCTGCAGCTTGCCCAAATACTGTCAGGTACAAGGTTTTGCTGAGCACTGTTTTTATGGGAGAGGGGAATTCCAGACACAAACCTGTAAGTGATCTTTGAACTGTTCGTGTGTCACCGCACAGGATGGAGAGGAGCCTGTCTGAAAAAGGCAGATTGTTTCTGCTGCCTATCTGAATATCCCTTTGAAATCTCTTCTTTAGGAGATGGAAAGACGCGACCTCCCCAGCAGGAGCAGGAGCAAGGTAGGTAGTTCTTCTCGTTGGCAGGTGTTCATACGGAGGGAGAAAAACTCTTAATGTTTTTGCTGTGCTGAATATGGAAAGAGAAAGCAGAAAGATCCAGCAGAAAAAAAGCTTTTTTAGTAGGCTGCTTTTTTGGGTTTTGGTTTCTTTCCCCACATATATTCCTCCCTCCTCCATTCTTTTCTACCGCCTCTCCCCCCCGGCTCCTGCCTGGAGCAGCCAGGTCACGTTGCCATCATCTGTTTTTGTATTTCCCTCATTTGGGTAGCTGGAATACAAGCTGGCTCTCATTTCTCGCTGATTCTGTCATTTCCGCTAGGCCCCAGTTTGGGCGAGAGCCAAGACCAACAGGTGATCCTTGTAGCTGCAAAACAGCAGGAAGGAGGCTGTGCATGGAGGAGACCGTTCACCAGAGGGGCTGTCTGGCCCCGCTCCATCTTTCTGTATAATTAACACCCCCTCCCTCGCTCCCCCCCCCATACTGAGCAGAAAATCTGTGCAGAACAGCTCAGCTGTGGCGGCCGTTGTAGGGAAAATGTTAATAAAGAGCGCTGGAAGAATAGCGGCTGTGCAAGTGCAGAGGTGTGCTTGGTCTTAAAAGAGAAACTGTGGCTGGCCCTCCATAGGGACATTTCAGTGCAATGCTCGTGGACTTTCTTATTTCTGTAGGAACCAGTTTGGAGTGAGGGGCTAATTTAGTTAAGCCTTTTTCTAAAAGAAGCAGCTTGTGAAGTGATGTGGAAATTATTTGGGCAGGGAAGGAAGCTGTGGTCAGGAAGGGCTATCTCCAGTTGGAGAGCTGGGGCAGCCGACACAGCAGCAGTGCACGCTCTGTAATCTCTGGGCATCTCCACTGGGGCAGTATGACTGCACAGGGCTTCACACGAGTAATTTTTAGTGCACAAGAAAAACTTCCAGGAATCCTCAAGACAATCTCAAAGATTTTAAAGATTTCTTCTTCTTCTTCTTCTTTACTTTATTTTATTTTATTTTATTTTTGAGGAAACTCCTAAAGCATTTTTTTTTTAAATAAAAACAAAGCTTTATTTAGGAGGTGACAGTGCCTTAACAAAACCAGTTTCAAAACATTATCTCCAAAGCTTAGGTTAACCCCTTGGCATATCCCATAATGTGAGATAATGTGTCCCTGGAAACCCTAACTGCATGTTTGTATTTGTGAGGCAGGCTGATGTCTTAAGATAGACACTTGGTAGCCTTAATCTTCTGCAAAATAGATGATATCTCAAATTCTTTCTGCTCAGTGCACATGGAAGCTAAATTGCGTCTCCCACCTATGCAGTCAGTGTTAGTGGTTAAAAAGCTGAAGGTTGTATGTAGACAAGGTATAAATTTTCTGTATGCACGTTTGCGAGGAGCTGGGCTCTCTCTCAATGCACCATAACACATCTCAGCAGCAGGGGTAGGCTGCTGGGAGAAACGAACTGGGAAGCGTTGATCAGCTCTGCTGGTGAAGATGAGGTATTGCAGCAGATCTGCACAACAGCAAGCGTTTGCAGTGCCTGACCATTCTTGCGATGCAGAAACCAGACACACAACCAATAATGAGACTAAGCTCAGGAATGAAACATCAACATATTTAGTAATGCTTCTAGCAGCTAGTCATCTGCAATCCTTTTAAGTAAGCCAGGAATCTAGGATTTCATTTCTCTGTGAAGGATACATTGTTCTGCAGTTTGTCAGGCATCTGAAATGGGAAGAGAGCTCTAGAAGGGACACATTGCATCCCAGAGGTAGTTTATGTGTGTGGAGGCCTAAAGGTGATTCAAGACTGTAACTGCAGCAGGTTGTTCGTGATTAAACAGCTTACTTCCCTTGGACATGTCTCCCCACGCTAAGACGTGCACTGATAGATACTAGCATCTTAATTTTTTAGCCCCTTTTGTCCCTTCTTTCCTCAGCGCCGGTTTACTGCCTTTGTGCCTTTCCAAAACCTCTCGTGTATGAGACTAATAGCAGGGACTGAGTTGTTTCCATCAAAACATAAAGATTTTTTCTGTTCTGTCCTCTGTATCTGGTGAGATGTCCTATTCTCTGCATTTGCAGTGGGCCATGGACAAACCTGAATAGTCTCTGCAGCAGGCTCTGCCATCCCTCTTGCATCCCCTTGAGTTAAGAGGCTAGTTGGAATAATTTCTTCATCAGACATTTACTCCCTGGCTTGTGACCTCTGCATTTGCCCCTGGGCATGAAGTAGAAGCTGTTACAGCTAGGGCAGTCAGGGCGACCAGCCCAGTGACCCTATTTCATCATGATGCAGCAGTAATGGTTGCGGAGGGTGGAGAGCAAGCAGAAATACTCCCCACCTGCATTTGGCTCCATGCAGCCTGGTCCAGGCAGAAGGTCCTCATAGGAGTACTACAGGCTGTTGAAAAGCATCCTTCAGCAGCCCCTGGAAAAGTCAAGTTTTCCGATGCGTTTGGCAGGCAGCCTGGAGCAGATCCATTCCTTATGCCAGCCCCGTGGAGCACCACCCCTCTCAGTTCTCCCTCCCACTGTAGCACATACCTTACTATTATTACTAGTCTGGAGGCGCCAACAGCGTGCTTTGTTTTGGACGGTATGTGGTTGCCCAAAAAGCAGGGAGTTGCATGGCAATCGTGTTTGTACTGGTAGATGTATTTGGCAAATGAGCACTCTAGTTTTTCCTGGTCATTCTTTTTAGTGCACCTTCCTCTGTTTTGCCTCCTCCCTGGGCTGTCCCCAGTGCACTCAGCAGGCAAAGGATGCTGCAGTCCCTGCAGCAGAGGAGAGGGAAGTGCTGTCAGGACACAGAGGTGTGGGAGTAATAGGTTTATATAGCATCATAGCGCTCCACTGGGAATACATCAACTACACCAAGTGGGCTATCCAGTTCCCCAGACAGCAAGTCCTAAAAATTAAATGAAGAGCAAGTAAGGGAAACACATCTGTTGCAAGTTCTTCTAACTTAGGCTGCAAGCGTGCACAGTCCCGCGGTGTGATTTGTTGATGCATTATGTGGTGTACAAAGACATGAGCTGCTTCTGTGTGTTTGACATGGTGTGTCTTGGCCCAAAGTCACAGACTTTATGATGCCATCACTGTGAAGTCTGTGAAAGCTTCAAAATCTAGGGCTGCTATTTGCTAAACTGTAAATCCTTAATAGTTATATTTACTTTGGAACTGACAGGACTTCCAGATATGCCTAGTTTCAGGCTGCAAAAACTAAGCAAAATAAGATACAGGTTACCGTGCAAGCAAATGGCTCTTTTGGAAAAAAAACATGGACTAAGAAAGCATGCTAACAAAACATCGCATCTTGGGGAATCCTCTGAGTATGAGGAGTAAGAAGAACTGGTAAGGTGCATTGAACCTCATGTCCCCCAGATCAGTAACTGTTTAATGTTATTCCTGTAACCTGTATACTTCCTCTTGTTACACCACCTCCTCCCATTTTTCCACCCCATGCAGTTCTACTGTTTCACTGAGTATTAGCTCAGTGTGGCACATAGTTTGTCTTTTTAACTACTTCATGAAGTACCAAGCGCTCTTCTGGGTGCCATAGAAGTAATAATAATTTGCTAGGTGTACTGTGTCAAGTTTTTCCTGCATTGTTTGTTACACAAAGTAAGGGTGACCGCTGAATGCTGATAGCTTAGTGGTAAGTTAAACCTCTAAAGCAGGAAGGGAAATGGTCTAGTTTTTTTATGAATACCCTCAGAAACAATGTCTGCCTTCCAGTACACCCACACTTTTTTAGGATAGTACATTTTACTCACATGCAGATGCAGCATCAGCAAAGATCAATAATAATCAGGGCTAAATTGCTTCCAACACAAAGGTAATGCAGTGGTCTCATTACACCGGTCATAATTTTCATTGTTAATTCCATGTTGTTTAACTTCTCACTGGTTTCTCCACTGTAACTGTGGCAGTAGACAGCCAGGCTGAGCCATCTGCTGCTGGTGCTTGAAAGGTACAAAAAGGCATCGCAAAGAAAATCAATTGACTACAGTGGCCGTATTAGGCAGAGACCTTACTTGAACCAGAAGTAACCAGAGGGAGGTGTAAACTGGCTCAATTCTCCAGCAGACCTCTGAATATTAAGGATGTACACAGCAGTTCAGAGAAGGCATTCAGAGTCCAGTCATGTTCAGATCACATTCCCTTGGCTTCCTTGTTTTTACTGTGTGTGCTTGCAGACGGGGCAGCAGAGGGGAATTCTGTAGCTTTTGCATTTAACATTAGATACGTAATTGGGTGGAGAATTAATGTAAACTTAAAATAATTTAGTTTCACAGTCATTATACTCCTTCGCTTTAAATTATTTAGCTTTGTGTCTCCGGTATTTCCCAAAAGCCCTGCCATTACTAATCACCTGGCTCTCTTTATTAGCTTGTATTTTCTCCTAAAAGCAAGGCCTCATGTACAGTGTAATTATCCAGCAATGCCGATTAACTGCATAAGTCCTTTTTCGGTAAAACTGCTGTGTAAATTACTTTTCATTTCATGAAAATTACTAATATGGCAATTTTACTGGGGGCTTTTTGTTGGTGGTGTTTTGTTTTGTTTTGTTTTTTTTAAGGATCCCCTTTCCCAGCCGCCCTCTCCGTCACTGCGTCGTGGTAAGGGATCATTAAATACTGTTGTGTATAACCTTGGTGCGAGCACTAAGCCATACAATGATTTCAGTGGAGAAAATTAAAATGGTTTCCATGGTGTTGGTACTTCTGCCACCAGATCTGATGAGCAAAAGTTACTAAGATAATCCTACTCTCTTTGAGTAGGGATGATTTGGGAGAAAATGGTCTTAACAGCAAGGTCAAGGAGACTCATTGGGTTGAGCCAGCTGTTGAAATTTCTGCCACTTCTCAACTTTTCAGACTGCCCATTTCTTCTTCCACTATGCTTCAGTCACCTTTGCAGCCTGCATGTTCTATTGATTTTGGCTGTTGTTCCTTCCCTAAGCCTAAACCCATGTGCCTTGTCAGTGGCTCCTCACCTCTCCTCCAACATCTCATGATGAAACCAGGAAGCCCACACATCACCCTTCCATTCCCTTAGCTATTTCTAGATGCTCCCTACACCTGCTTCCTGGGCTAGATCATACTTGAAAAGACTGCGTGTCCTTATGAGACTATAAAATATTCTTGAGTAAGAAATGGTACTACTCCTCAGCTTGTCATTTGGATTATACCTGAACAAAAGAGTGGACAATGTACAGCAAAGAACCCTGCCTTGTTGGACAGGTGGGTAGGCAAAATGTTGCAAACTAAACGTTTCCCTTTCTGATGAGTGTGATTCCTTGGATTTAGCATTTTTAAGCTGTCCATTGTTGCACATGCCGTGTATTTGTAGATACCTCAAGCAGTGTGAGATTTGGAAGTCATCCTACTCCTGCTGTTTTAAGAACCAGCGCACCTACTCCTTTGGTATGGGGGTCCTTCACAGAAGTTGGTATTTGGTTTCAAAAGTGTTTGTTTCACTACTGTGTATGTAGAAGCAAATGATTGAAGTCTAAAATCCTTCCTACTCAGTCAGTTCAAGCAGGTCCGGTAACCTGCTTAGTGTTTACTGAAAGAGCAGAGCAAGGTTGGTATAGATTGATTCTTCCTCTACTTCCCCTCTACCCATCCATCTTCCACTTTACAGCTTAAAAAAATCAGTAGTTTATGCATCTTTAGACTCTGAGGCTGTTTCTTGACCTTAAAGTTTAATATTCATAGATGGTGCCACCCTTTATAAACTTGTCTAATCCTCCTTTGAACCCATTTATTCTTTTGGCCTGTGTGGTATGCAGTGGCAATGAGTTCCAAGTATGTGTTATGTGAGAAAAAAGTTCTCTCTGTTCAGTTTAAGCCTTCAGTTCTTAGAAAAAATAGTGAATAGTCACTTCCTATCATTGCATTCTTGACTGTGCAGAGCTCTGCTATCTCTCCTCAGTTATCTCACAAATTTGGCATTCCCAGGGTAACGTGGTTGTGGGCCAGCTGTCAAAGATGTGGCTGAAATAATTTTCACGGGAAGTTTTCACTCTGCACTCCTCTATGAGATCAAACTAATCCTACATCTGACATCGTTTCAACCTGTTACTAAGAATAGGATAAATTAAAGAAACATGTTTCCCACTACCCATACTGAGCTATTCCATCGCTGTTCATGTTCAGAACATCACTACAAATCATTTAGTGTGGCACAAATAGTTGCCAAGCATAAAACTGCTGAAATGCCAGTCGTTTCACTGCTCTCCCCATTTGCTTCTAGTGAGTCAGTAGCTTGTTCAGCCCTCTATTTTTTAAATATGACAAAATGATACATGTTGCTGTTCTGCTGCTTGAGATAGTGGCATATACCTGTAGAAGTCATTTTTGCAGGGCCAGGAAGAACTAGGACTGCTGTACCAATTGTTCTAATTATTTCTAAATTTCTCTCTCTAGCTTGTGTTTCTGGAACTAATTTGTTGTCTTTGTATATGGTTTTATGTCTTCTTTTGTTTAATCCGATGCACGTGCGCTTTTAGACTACATGCCCTTTTGCTAATGTTCTGTGTTGCAGTGAGTTGCAGCAATGAGCAGACGGAGCCAGACAAATAAGTATTTCTTATAATTAAAAAAATAAAGTTGCTTTAATGTGTCTAAAAATGCAAATATATATTTTGCATGTTTTAATTTCAGTTCCTGAACTGTAGAACATATCCGCTTGTGTTAAAAATGATCCTGACGTAGTTATTTCTCTGTCTCTTCTAGTCTCGGTGACCTTAACAGCCAGTATTTTTGCTGACACATAGCTTGGCAAATAAGGGCTGACATAGTAAATGAACTTTTTTTCTTTGATGTGTTTCATAATTGTTTTCCATCAGGCATTTGCAATGCTGTTTTTAAATGTTTAATTATACTCAGTGCAGTTAGAAATCTACTATATATGTCTGACTTTGAAGGGAGAGAAGTAACCACTTCACTACACTCCTTTTTTTCCACCCCAAATTCCACAGCAACATTGCTGCTGATAATGTTTTCTCCTATTAGTTTATTAGTTTATTATCACAGGAGAGAGATCACTGTCTGCAAATCTACATGGGCTTTCAGCTAGAGTGGTTGTCGATACTGAGGACAGATTTTTGTAGGACATGAGGGGACGTTAGTGTTCAGTGCACTATAAACACTGTTTTCCCCTCTCATGTTTCAATAGTACACCTCTGTACTGCAGAAGGGATTTGCATCAGTATATGTAATAAAGAGTTGCTCTGCACTCAGTCTGTCCCTTGTAATTGGGAGGAAAAGACACAAACATGTTGCTTTGCAGCAAGGATTTGCTTAATTGTAACAGAGGGAGGACTGTAAACCATGCTAAGTCATAAAGGTCACAGCTTCTGTGAAAAGTTTCTCTATTAATAGTCTATAAGTATTTTGTTTCTGCCAAGCTACTGCTTAGAACCAAATTAGTCCCTCATTACAAGTCTGATACATTAAAGTCAAGGGTGTATCAGCATGCCCTGTGTTGCCTCCAAACATCCTCCATGGTCCCTTCCTCAGACTGCATTTTCATAAATGTTTGCGTGTGGCAAATATGAATAGACAAGTGACTAAGTGATTTGTTGGGCAATCCAACAACTTGTAAAATAAATGAGTCTTCTTTTTTTTCCCCTTTTTCCCTCTCTTAAATACATTTCCTAAACCATTACCTTGTTTATCAGCTGCATGAAAATAGTTGCCTTGATTTCTCATTGTCAGCTTTTGCCTTCAGTGTTAACAGCTAAAGACATTACCGTGGATAAATATTCAGTGTTTCTCTCAGTATGACTCCTTTCACCAGTTAAGTAGGTATGTAGAGTTTGTTCTGCATTTAATGGAGTGAAATGGACATCTCCATCCCATTTTAAGAAATGTATGTCTGAGATACATAAGATAAATTATCCCAAGAAATGTCAGTTTCTCCCTGTGTCTCTATCTCTGTCCATTGGCCATCAAAGGAGTCTAAGCAAACCACTGAAGTAGGTTAGAACAGAGTGAAAGAGAATGAGTTTTGAAGAGGACATAAATGTAGAGGAAATGTAAGGTAAAAATACCATCCTGGAGAAAAAGTCCTCCTTCTTTGAAAATCAGTATGTGAGTTCTAATCCTAAATGCCATAAAACAATCACCAAGTGAAAGCCAGGAAAGTGGAGTTTAAAGGATGAGTTATCTGGAACCAAGTACACCTTTGCATTCAGTAGGTATATGGGACCAAGGCTGGAGATTTGTTATCTGCCATATGTCACCGCTGTTATCTTAGATTTCTTACACTGATTTTTAAGGATCCCTCAGTCACCCTTATTTTCCATTGTAGACCATACCTCGTGTAAAAAGTAATAATTAAAAAAAAAAAAAGTGCAGGTAATTACTCTGTATGTCATTCCTTTGTCTGAAAAATGGTAATAACATTGTCCATCAGCCTCACTTGGGTATTGAGAGAATAAATTCATAAATCTGAACTCAGTTCAGATATTATGTTGATTCTCATAGTAAAACCTATGAATTATAGATAAACCTGATAATAATTGAGAAGAATGAGAGTAGGAAGGCTTACTGCTTCGTTTGCTCTCTAGTAGTACAAAAATGAATTGTTCATTACTATAGTCCTAAGGGTGAGACCACTGGGGACTTCTGATGTTGTCATAAATTGTGTTGGGTCCTTGAAATAGTTTTTAAAGTGGCCTTGCTTCATGTGTCATTTCTGAATTGTAATTGTATTAGACCCAAAAGTAAAGATTTTGATCCCGGTGGTGCAAGTGCACTAATGCGAGCTACCCTTTACATCTTCAGAGAATGACTTCAACTTCCATGGGGTCCCAAGTGGACACAGGTTCAGTCACTTGGGTCCAGTTGTGGGGTTTAACTTCTAGATCCACTGATCGCTGTTCTTTATCCTAAAGCACACCACAAAATACACAACTACGTAAGTCGGTTAGTCGGGGCTTCCTCCTTAAAAAGCGTTGGGGTACTGTTAGTGCGGTGTTATGTCTGGAATGCTTCAGTTGTGATGTGAAAAGGAAGATAAGGCTTTTACCAACATATGCTCTGAAATTTCATTTGTTGTTTTCATGCTCGAGTCCTTTAGCAATGACATGACCAGGTGATACTAGTTACTTTTACAGAAGTAGCAGGCGTAACTTAATTGCATATGTGAATGGGCAAATCTAATGGGCAGAGTTTGGTCCCCATTACTGGCTGTGGGTTTTGACCACTTCTCTTGTGTGGGTACTGGTGTTCAGCTGACTGTTGATGGAACGCGCCAGGGGATGGCAGTGGCACACGTTGGCTCCCTAACCTGCCACTCTGCAGGGTTATAGGAGTGCCGGCGGATCAGGCACATGTGGCTTGGGATGGAGAGGGAAGAAAGCAAAACTGCTGCCTTTATTAGGTGGTTAGCTTGCTTCAGCTGTATCATAAAACCACACTGAAAAATGTCATGTAATGACCATGTAATTAGTAATGGTGGTCAGGCAGAGTTTAGGAAGAGCCCTCCTCTTTATTCAGACTTCTTAAAATTATCTGATCTTGCTGCAGAGCAAGTTGGAGATGAATTCAGAAGTTAAATTTGGTATTTATTTTCTTGTGTTTGTTTCTTACAATATTTTGTGTCAGTCTGTTAGTCTTAAATCCTTGTTTCTGAGAAAATACTGCTTCTCATAGAAAAACATTTGCTGACTGCAACAAGAGGAAGATATTAGTTTGCTATATTTTTATAGCCTTCATGATTCCAGAAGACCATGTGTATGCCTCATAGCAAGGTCCATGCTTCTTAACCTCAGCTTCTGCAGCCTTAGAATATTTAGGGCCTCAAAATGGCATCTAGGGGACTGAATTGTGTGTTTTCTTCTTTCTTTACAGAAAAAAAAGTCCATGAGTTGTGAAGGTAGCACAAACATAACCCCAGGTTACAATGCTGACATGTTGATGCGCTAGACAACCACATTAAGTACCGCTCAGCAGGATCTGTTCCAAAAGGCAGTTTCTTGAGTGGGCTCTGACATCCCTACATGACCTTACCAGTAGAACAAAAGATCACGACAATATATGTATGTGGGAATCCTCAAAATGCTGACAGAAAATATGAACTTGAAGTGTAATAGCTTGGATTTGAAAACATGTTTATAGGAAACTGCACAGAGAGGACTGATCCAGCTGAACTGGAGTTGTTCACCCAAATGAAATTGCTTGTGTGCTCGAGGGTTCACAGAATCAGGCTCTAATTGTGACAGATTACAGACGTTAAGGAATTATGCAAGCATAGACTTCTAGAAATCTCTGTTTAAGATATTTCTGTATTCCCATTTGATTCATGTGAATGCCAGAGATGTGATCATGTCTAAGAGCATGTGAAAAACACTAGAGTTGGAGGAGGTATGGTATCCTACGAATACCCATTACAAGGGAAGACATACAGCATAGAAAAATAAACAGACTTACCTATAATGATGTCTGAGTGGCAAAATTAAATATAAATATTAGGGGAAGGGAAAAGGGATAGCAGAACAGATGAGGGATTTTAGCTTGAGTGATAGCTTTCCTTATGTGTTAGTTTTTACAGCGCATAAGGTGGCCTTGGCTCACCTAATAACTCTGCCAGCATAGTGTCAGTATACTGTGCCTGAAGAGAGAGATTTGTAAAATCGTTTGGTGCTTTAAAGCCGTGTTCTTTAGGTAGACTTTTTTCCTGGTTTAAAGTCATTATGAAATGGCACCTTTTTGTTCTGTTTCTTCCAGGTCTCTTTCTTTTCTCTGTCCTTTGCCCCCCTCTCCTTCTATTTGAGGGGCTGTCATTAGACGAAAAGAAGCGCTTTTTTTCTAACACTTCTCCAGGTGACTGATACAGGAAGGAGGAGGGGGAAAATCTTCCTTTCTTTTTTTTCCCCACTTCAGGCCTCAATTATTCTGTACACTTTGAAGAACCATGTAGCTTAACTGCAGGAATGGCCTGATTTCTTTAGTGAAAATGCCTTGCAGTGCTCTTTTCCAAACTGCTTGGAGCACTGAAGTCTTTATTTTGGGGGAAGAGAGGGAAGTATAGAATTATTTGGAGGGTTAAGGAACAAAGACCAGTAGACTAAGGAAGGAGAAAACTTAAGAACTAAAGGACGCTGCTGCCATCTAGAGTCGAGACTTTATGCTTATTATGTTTTCAAGAGTGGCACTCAATTAATGCTTTTGTGAAAATGATAGTAGAGGGAAAAACCCCCAGAGCAATAGAATTACTTTCATTGCTTTTAACTTCAGTGGGAATGGTTGGAACTTATAAACATGTTTTGGGTTTTTATTAAGTGTTTTTTAGTGTACAGGTAGTCTAGGTATATTAATTCTGATTCATATTTGCTAATGACATATAAAAATTTAGAAATGCCATAGATGGTGCTAAAAGGCGGACAGTGATTTACAAATGAGTACACGTCTACAGCAGTTGCAACAACAAAAAGTTGCAACCGAGCTGGATACTGATAACTAAAACTGAAAACATTCCCTTCAATGCTTTAGTCGATACAATACAATTTCCATTCATATTTATGATATCTCTAGGATTTGCTGTAATATGAAACATGAACATGTAGGTTTTACTTTCTTCATCTTTTTAAAATTTTTTAATTTTAACATAATGTTGTTAAATCCCAAATTTCACCTGATGGTCAAATTGTAGAGGGGTTTGGGGCTTTTTAAAATATATTAATTTGGAGCATAAACTGCAACATGAAGATCAATGTGAAAAAGTGTGTGTTTAGAAGCTAATGAAGCTGGTTAGAAGTTAGGCCTTCTCTCTAGAGGGATAGAGAGAAAACAGGTTACTCAGTTTTCATGAGTTCAAACCTTGGAGAAATTTAGAAGAACAACAAACAGCTAATTGAATAACATGTTGTGCCCTCTTCTTAAGTTTCTGACCAACTTAAAATTTGGCCTGAATTTTAAACTCTTCTCTACTATTTCCTGGCTATATTCCTGCAAGCAGTTGCACTGAAATCAAATTGGATTTAGAAAAGTACATGCAAAGATCGTATTCAAATTGTGGTTTGGATTAGGAGTCATTAATGACAACCATCATAATGTTTGTTTTCGCTTGATTTTAAAAGTCTGTCCAATGTTTTCCAAGTTAACTGCATTCTTCTTTGCAAAGGTTTAGAGAGTGTCCTGGGAGTACGGATAGAAATGCAGCCTAGAGTAGAAGGGCATATACAGAGAGGCTATTCCCACTGCGGTGAGGATTTTTCTCATCTCCCTTGTCTCCTTCCTCAGATGTTTCTGCAGCCCCAGCCTCTCAGTCACTTGTGTAACACAGTACTGGGAAGTTAGCACACAGACCAGGTGGTAGCGTATTGGGCAGCACTGGGAGCAGGGCAGGCGGTGAAGAAGATCCAGTGCAGAGATGTTTGGCGTAAGGCTTATAAACCACAAGTAAGAACTTTGTTTGTTTGTTTGTTTTAGAGTTTTTCCCCTTTCTGATTACAATTAGAAATCAAAATTAGTGACTTTAGTCTGGACAACTTGGAGGTTTATAGCATCTTGAAGGTTTGTACCACCTTGAAGCAGGACAGCTGCGCTTTTTGTCCTGTGTCACGTTTGGTGACCTCACTTGCCTGGCCCTGCATTGCCGCTCCCTCTGCTCCTGGTTGCGCAGTTTCGCAGTCCCAAGGGAAGAGCTGGCGCTGAGTCTTTCTGGGACAGGATCCTCTCTTGCACAAGGCTAATTTCCTCTGTCCCAGCAAAGCAGCACACCACCCAAGTCTGAGTTAGCAGGAACAAGCAAACACTGCTGATGAAACCAGGTGTCTCTGATCACCTGCTCTGGGGCTTAGCAGAAGCTTCTGCTCTTGCATTTTCATTAGGACTGCAAAGCAGGCTGCCTTTCAGCACAACATCTGTGTAGAGCAGCACGTCTCGTCCAGTTTCTGAAGGCATTATAAATACCGTTACGTGCTTGAAGGACCAGAGGTGAGGTGTGGCATTTCATGCCTGAAGGGTAACAGACTCTTCCAACTTGAATATCTGTGAACATCCCATTCCTAATGTATGGTTTGCAGCGTGGTGAAACAGCCTCCTTGTCCTCGGTGGATCACAGTGTCTCTGCTCCTGGGTGCTAGGAGAAGGAGGACAACCATCAGGTAGGGCAGAGCAGAGCGGGGTTTGGCTGCCCTGTGTGGCACACACAAGGGCATGGGGCTGCAGCTCACATTGTGCTACATTATTTGGTGCTGTGTGCTTTCAAAATAGGTACCTACTGCCATTGCAGCATCCTTATGTCTTTTCATCACTGGTGCAACCTACTTCCAGAGCCTTGATGTGCCTGCTTATTAAGAAGCAAAAACATTATGAGTTAGTTTGCATATTTCCATTCTCTATATAAAAGACTGTGTTTCAGTTAGCCTCCCTTTCACTTTTTCACTTGTGTCATTTTATACTCTTAATTTTCAGCTATTCAGATTTTTATCTTTTGGTTTTAGTGGATTAAAAGTGTTATGTTCAAGAGCTGCCTTTTAGCTACCTATATATTGACATTTGTATCTACACATGCAGCACTGCCTAATTTAAAATCAAAAAGTGTTCTTCATCCTTTTCTTTGGCTCTAGCTGTGTTTCTCTGACCTCAGAACAGAAAGGAATATGATTCTATTTTCATGGAAGTTCAGCTTAGGATCAAACGTTTCACACACTTTGATAAATCTGCTCAACCACTTTTTAAAAAGAAGGCTGTCAAAAAGCACTTTATAGTTTTACTCTTCTTTTTTGTTCTCTGTTCTTTGAATTATCCTATCTGAGTCTTGAAAATAACTTCACACTCGTTAGTATTTTTGTCTTTTTCCGTTTTTCCCCAGTATGCTCTTGTCTTGTTATTGCAGCCTAGACAGAAATATTAAGAAGAACTTAAATTCACAAAGTACCTGAATGCTTTTTCTGTTCATCTCCTTTGAACTACTTGATCTCTGTATTTAATTCTGAGGTCTAAAATGAAACCCTGGCACTGTATCTTTCTTTCTACCTTGCTCAATTTTCTACAGTTCTGAAAAGAGAATGAGACTTAAAACAGATTACTCATACTATTTTTCTTTGTGGTTGCTACGATTAAGAAGATTCACTGAAAACTTTTTGAGGTTTTTGGGGTTTTGTTTTTGGTTTTTTTTTTTTGATTACAATTCTCTGCTTGCTGGTCTAACATGATTACCTCTTCCAATCTCTTTTTTCCCTCTTCTGTTTTAATAGAGTTTTAAGCTATACAGCATTTCTGTTTACTTTCTTATTCAGGCATAAGCATCTCAGAATTTATGAGCAGGATCTGGGTTAAAAAAAAAAGTAGATTAGTTTGCTTGTATTCTCTGACAGGTTTATAGGATTGGACATTTAGTCATTAATTCATTGCATTCTTCAAAGTAGAGTTTTACATGGAAGAAAATACAACGGGGAAGAATATTCTGTGCAGGAGATATTTGCCTTGTTTTTAGATTTCTGGATGCTTTCTTCATTCTTCATGATGGCAGTTCTACCCACCCTCATTTACAATGGCTTTTCATATGTGGCATCCACACTGTAACATCGTTAGATTATGCATACAACATATGTATCTAATCCTTCAAATGCTATTGCCATGCTTCTTGGCTGAGAACATAATATTATTTCAGGGAGCTGTGCTGTATTCAGTACATTTACAAATCCGAACAAGACCTGAGAAGAGCAGCAAATTGCTTAGATTGCTGGAGGGGATAGCTAAGAGGACAGAGTAAAAGAGCTGAACATGTATTGCTCGGCTTAACAGCAGTTCAGGGGAGTGTAGCATCATGTCTTAGAAATGTAGAGGAGAGAAGATGGAACAAGAAAGAATCAAGTGAGACTGTATATGGAAGTATTAGGTAAAAGCAGCAGCAGCTGATTAATTTCATCTACTTAAACCTCAGTTTAAAAACTTAATGCCAGCACCTTTTCTTTGTATCACAACATGTGGTGGAAAAAAACACTTTTGAATATCTAAATCAAGCAAAAAAAAATTAAAAAACAAAACACCACCAGGATCCTTTTATGGGTGGGAACCAGAAGAAAGTATGACAGTGGTCTGTGTAATCTCAGTTTGTTGGGTGATAAATTTGGGGGATCTCCCAATCCAACTGTTAACAAGTTGGCTGCTCCTTTTTTGGATGGTTTCCTTCCTCCTTCCTTCTCCTTTCCCTTGTCAACACATCCTATAGGACCTTTGTTGCTACTAACGAAGTCCCCATACAGTCGCCTCCGGAAGAGAAGATGAGGTGTTAGGTGGAGCATATGTAATTCAAAATTCTGCTACATTGCAATTTGTCTTGTTTGTGCAGGCTAAAAGAGCATCACCCATGCTGTGCTCATGCCTCCTTGTACTGATGTCCTGTTAATCCATATTTCTATATCAGTTGTCGTACTGATAATCCGCATAGTGTTATTTGGAGGCCTAAACTCATTCAGAGCTGCAAAGGGAATAGGGAGGGATGGGTGAAATTATGTCTCCGTGCAAATCATTGGCAGGTTTCTAGCTGGTGTGACCAGAATTGGCCCCCCGAGATAGTGATCTGTTAGTAGAGCTATCTTCTTTTGAGTTGACTCTTCCGCATTTCATAATTTGAGCCATTTTCTTTTTAAAAGTTTCCTTTTTTCAGATATTTAATGACCAGCTCTTCACCGAGATGCCCTGTTAAATGCCATGTTAGCTTGAGTAAAAAAAATATTTGTATTACCATGTCTCCATTTAAATAGGCACTATTGTCCTTGAAATGTCAAATATAATATGATGTGTCAATTGTTGCATGTCAAGCACATGATGTATTTTCGGCCCCTGTTGTTTTAGATGGGTTTTGACATGTGCTTGACATATTATGATGGTGCGTCTTCAGTTCAGTGAATGTCTGGAAAACAACATTGAATGGCACATAAATCACAGCACCACCTTTTGTGGGGATGTTTGCCAGAATATGAAGTAGAGGCTTCGCACTTCTGCTAGTGTTTGGCCAATAATGGTTCTCTTGTTCCAGGTCTGGAAGCTTTCAGTTTCTGGTGGGTTTGCCAGCAGAGCAGAAACAGTCTGATCACAAACCTGTTTTACTCAAGGATTTTTTAATCATTGCTTTAGAAAAAGAAAATCTAACATTTTCTAAGATATCTTTTATAAATCACGTACCACATGGCTTGCATTTTGTCTAGCGATGTGTGTGTAACATGGAAGCATGCAGTAGGACTGTAGGGCTGACCATGACACAGCATTAGTAAGGATTTCTTCCTAACCATGTTCACCAAATATATGCATCTAGACTAAGGATGAGACACTTTGTAAACATCACTGCAAACAGGAAGTAACACTCACCAACTGCTAGCAGGGTCAGAAATAAGAGATTGTTTTGAATCTTTTATACTTTGTTTTCATATTTTATTAGTTCTATTTAGTACTAGCATTTACTGTTCTGCCTGAAAGTCATGGGCGAGGTTGGAGCCCCCTTGCTGCTGTGCTTGTACAAGCATATGTTTAGATTCAGCCACTGCCCAAAAAGATGATAAACCTAAGGTGGTGGGAGGAGGAAAAGAGAAGGAGGAATGGTAGTATCTCCATACTTTAAAAACCAGGAACTAAGACACATGAAGAATAAGGCACAGGACAGAGGTTATCCAGGAGATCAGTTGCAGCACACTGGAGCCCCATGTTGTCCTCCTTTCTTGATTGTCTTTGCTATCTGAATGTAACACCTTGCTTTAATGAGAAGTTGTGCATTTAATTCAGGTGCATTTTCAAACGGTACTGTTGAGTAGTATGGACGCTAAAATAATGTGAGACTTCATAACAGTGCTGTGCTTCAAAATGGCTTTTAAACCCAGTGCTTCTAAATGGGTGGAGTTAGGCTTCAGCGCTTCAGAAAAAAACTTTCACCCATGGCACACGTATTTAAACCATGTCTCCCGTCTTCGAACTCCAGCAACTGAACTGAAAACAGCCTGTCACAAAAAATAGATAAATAGTGGGCCATTTGTTGTTGTTGTTCAAGCTTTAGTCACTGAAATGAGATAGCAGAGTTTAACATCCCAATGTTAAATACACAGTAGTACAGTATGCAGTACTGGTTTGGCTGATATTCTATAATTTTACATACCAGTTCCCTGCCTGCCTTGCCTTTTCTAGAAGAGGTTTGTCAAACTTCTGCTTTGAAGAGCCTTGAGTGGTCTGCCAGCCAAGCCACAGGCTGCTGAAAAGGTTAAAGTTGTTCTGAAAATGACGATAATTTACTGAACATGAAACACATTGAAATTCTGACATCTTATTTTTGTAGGAGAGACCATAACAAGAGCAAGAAATAGCTGGCCAGTGAAGATAACTAACACGTTGGCAGAAGCTCTGCAGCTTTATTCTGGGCTGGATATTCCTGTCCATGTGCTTGATTGTACCTTCTGTATGGCAGGAGAGGGCTTTCTTCATGCCACAGGATGCTTCTACATCACAATTAATATTTTTACTCTATAAAATATCCATAATGTCAGTATTCCTTCTATTTGTGTAACAGGCATGTCAGAAGAGAATTAAGGGGTGTAAATGAAGTAAACACCTTTCCTACAGCAATATTCCTGAAAAAAAAAAAAAAAAAAGGATACAGGCACATCAAGTGGGGTTTTATGTGTCCAGCTTATGGTGGTCAGACACTGGAACAGGTTGCCCAGAAAAGCTGTGGATGCCCTATCATTATAAATATTCAAAGCTGGGTTAGACGGGACTTTAAGCAACCTCGCCTAGTGGAAGATATCCCTGCCCATGGCAGGGGTGTTGGGCTGGATGATCTTTAAGGATCCCTTCCAAGCCAAACCATTCTATGATTCTGTTCTATGACCTTGTGTCAAGCTGGTCAGGAATTTTCTCATTGAGAAAATTCATCTCTTATCAAACCATCTATGAGCAGCTCATCCCTTTTGGCCCCTGTTTCAGTCTGTGATGATATTCCTCTTCCCTCTACCCATCCCACATGGGATAAAGAAATACAGCAGGGTCAAAGAAATAAAAACTGCAATGGGAAGGAAGAGCCTGTCTCTCTCTTCCCCCTGAAATGTACTTTTTCCCCACTGCGTGGATGTCGCGAGGTGCCTTGAGCAACATCCCACACCTCAGAAGCTTCCATCCAGTGTCGGCAGCTACCCCATTTCCAAGCTGCAGAGTGAAATGTGTAGCTTGTTTCGTTCTGGCCATCGCTCTTGGTGATCGCGGTTGTCTTGTCTGACCTTAAGCTGAATACCTGTCTGATTTCTCCACCTGCCTAACACTTTTTCTTTCATACTGTAGTTACAGCAATATCACTCTGTCATGCTAGGAAGTTTGTTTGGGTTTTTTTTTGTGCCTCTTTCAAATGAACAATTGTGACAGCAAAATGCTTTGATAATTATTCCTTTTTACTGCAAGCTAAGGCTCCAAATGTTTTAGGAAATCATGGGGGTTTTTGATCTTTAAAGTTCTGGTATGTTCCATCCCATTTAACAAAACAAAACAAAACAACATATGCGCAGGGTTGAGTTTTGCTAGATTTTAAGACTCTGATTTTTCCAGTAAAAGCTAGAGTGTATGAACGCTGGTTGTTCTTAATTACTGTATTGGCAGTACTAGTTGGTGCTTTATTTGGTGACTGATACTGTTTGTAAGATCTCAGATAGTAAACAAGCAGAGATTTTAATAGATTAGGGAGGGAAAAATATCCAGAAGTAGGTGTGAGGGATTTTTTTTTTTTAAAAGCAGAAAATTTAAAAAGTACTATTACAGAAGTCATGATGTGATTTTAAAAGCTATTAAAAAAATGTTAATTCTGTTGAGGCACTCTCTGTTTCCTCTGCAGAGAATTCTCTGTAAAAATTCCTGAGAGAAGGTCTGCAGTCATTTGTTTTACTGTGTTTTGTCAGTATGTTTTCCAGTAGAAACCTTCATAGTTGTATCTTACATGAGGGCAAAAAGTGCTGGTTATTAATAAAGGATTGAAGCTGTTAAGCCAAACATCCTGTTGCTGAAGATTTAGGAGGCTGGTGCTTTCAGGGAAGCAACAGAAATTCCAGAGACAAGTGTACTGCATCCCAGGTCAGCGCAACTGGTTTTGAGTATAGATTAATGTATAGCAAACCTGTGACAAAGCAAGAGACCACTGAATGCTAGACCAGTGCTCCTGACCACAAGTTTAAGGTGCTTGAAATTCAAAACACTGCCTTCTAGACAGTCAGATCTGTGGACCTACCTCTGGGACTCGAAAACTGCACTTGGCAGAGAACTAATGAGCAACATGCATAAATTAGCAAGGTTAATGGAGTGGCCCATTATTACAGTCCCTTGATTTTCAGCATTGTAGGAGACTCAGGAGAGAGGGATGCGCCCACTTCAGAGAGAACAGCTAAACAGATGTGCTTCCCTTCCTTTGCAAGTTTTCCTTTGTAATGTGAGTGTGCTTCAAAGGGTGAAAATAAATGATAGTGATGGTAGTATAAAAAATAAATACACCAAATGAAAACAAGGCCGTAGAAATACTCTTTAGCACTAAATAGGACAAGTTGTATCACATGGATGAAAGAGGTCCGATAGGCATTTCTGAGGCATCTACAAGAAATCCAAGCGAGAAATCCAGCTGGTGACTAGGTAATGCTTCTGACTGTATGGGAAATAAGTTCCGTCCTTCCTCCCTGAGACATTTTCAAATTAAAGGAAAAAATGTGCAATCTGATGATGGTGGCTATTGAATCCCACGTGAAGCTGTTCATTTAACTACAGTAGTATATCAAAGACTACAAATTCTCTCTCTCTCTTCTTTTGGCAGCATTTTTTTCTACATGTTTATCTGAATAATTCTTGTGGAATAAAGCTAAATAAAATATCATTCATAAAGGCTGCAAGCATGTAGTTTTGCCTGTTGTTAGTGTTTTGGGAAGGGCTGGGTCAAAAATCTGACAGTTACAAGTCTTGTTCAACTTTGCATATTTTTGTCCTTTTCTGAACAGAACATTCAATGTCTGTTGGAAGTAGCAGAATAATTCCTCTCAAATAATTGAATACTTGACATCCCAAAGGGAGACATACGCCCTTCAGCCAGTGGGAAAACATTTCTTATCAGGAGAGCACATTGTGTTGCATTTCAAAAACTGAAGAGGCAACTTCATTTAAATCTTACCCAGTTTAAATCCTTGCATGAGAACTTTCTTATAAACCCACACATGAAGTCATAGTTGGAAAGTGGAAAGTCACAGTTAATACAACCAGACAAGTCCTCAGTCAGATTTTACCTTAGCAGCGCTGGAGCACACAGCGGGTGAAATCTTGACCCTTTCTTTTGACAGCAAAAAGTCATTGGGATTTTGTTCTTGCCTTTTTAAAGAAGAATGTTTCCATCCTAAAGGCTTCTGTAGTTTTTCCTGACCAGGGAATAGCCACCCTGAGGGCCACCTAGTTGTTTAAGTGGAGGAGCATGAAAGCAAGCCCATGCAGCCACATGGACTGAGGGAAGCCCAGAGGAGTGGAGTTGCTTGGCTATCAGCCTAATTGATGCTCTTGAAAAAGCACTACAGGATATTTGTCATGAAGAACAGAGACTTTGTAATCTTGTTTGAGTGCAAATGGAATAATTTCTAATGTGGCAAAAAGATCTGGTAAAGATGTACTTCCTTAGATTTATTAGTACAGAAGGTAACTTACGGCAGTCTGTCTACCAACGTAATTTTGCTTTTAATCAAACCTTGTTCTTCCTATAAGTACTTGAGATAGTAAAAAGCAGTGCTGCCTTGGCAAGAAAGTGTTAAGGGGACTGATTCATGAAAACCAAAATACTCCAGCCTCCTTTTTGTGCTGGGAGAGTGTGTGTTTGACTCCACTGAAAACAATGGCAGCTTTTCCAGACTTTTCTGAGGCCTGCATCCAAACTGGATATCTTTTTGACTGCTGAATTGATGTAGTGATAAACAAGGAATTGTTGAAATTCACCTTTTTGATATGTGTGAGAAGTTGGTAAGTGTTCTGTTGCCTAATTAATTACAAGTGGAAAGACTGTGCCTACCTGTAGTTACTCAGAGTGCAGGCTGAGTATTCAATGGGTGGAAATTAGGTATATTTCAATGATGGAGAGAAGAAAAGGAGTGGCTACCCACATGGTCCAACCAATCCGTGCAAGTCCAGTAAATAGGTATCATAACTATTCCAGCCTGTAGATGGTAGTCATGGATTTCTCTGTCTCAGAAATTGTATGGCAGAGAGACTTCTACACCTTTGAGGGATACCTTCTGTCCCAGTGTGCAGGTGAAGCCACTAGAAATCTTTCAGATTCTAGCAGACACAGTGAAGCTGTGACTATATAAATATCTGCCCATGTAAATATCTTACCAAGAGACAAATCCTGGCCCTATGATTCTCTGGAGAGGCAGATCCCAACCAGGGAGGTGGCAGTGAAGCCCAGAACATTGATGTTTTTTTTCCAGATGAGGCTATATTATAAATAGGTGTGGAAAACCACAGATACTAGGAGAGGCAGTGGCGTTTCTTAGTATTGAGGTAGTGTGTTAGTACACCTCTCATGGATTGGGACCCCACTGTACTTACTCTGTTATGCAAACACAAAGAGAGGTTACCGAGGAAGAGGCAGTCAACTCTACGCATTCAGACTGCCTCTACCAAAAAAGATAGAAGAGTGGTTGTGGTAGGTGACTCCCTTCTCAGAGGGACGGAGGGCCCCATTTGCAGACCTGACCCGAACCGTAGGGAGGTATGCTGCCTACCTGGGGCCCGAGTCAGGGACATAGCTAGAATACTCCCAGAACTGATTCGCCCCACTGAATACTACCCATTACTTGTAGTTCAGGCGGGGAGTGATGAAATCGCTAGTAGAAGCCTGCGAACTATGAAGAGGGATTTCAGGGGTTTAGGGCGAATACTTCAAGGAGCGGGAGCACAAGTTGTGTTTGGCTCTATTGCATCTGGGGAGGTGAAAGACACGGAGAGGGCTAGGAAAACGCAAACAATGAACAGTTGGTTGAGAGACTGGTGTCGCG
>VXAL01005246.1:0-20253 GCA_013399475.1 Chauna torquata | reverse complement strand
GGCCACGCTATCTCTGATACCAGGCAGGCNTTCTTGGCCACCTGAGCTCACTGCTGGCTCACATTCAGCCGGCTGTCGACCAGCACCCCCAGGTCCCTCTCCACCGGGCAGCTTCCCAGCCACTCTTCCCCCAGCCCGCAGCGTTGCATGGGGTTGTTGTGCCCCAAGTGCAGGACCCGGCCCTGAGCCTTGCTGAACCTCACACCGCTGGCCTCAGCCCATGGGTCCAGCCTACCCCGACCCCCTGCGGAGCCTTCCTACCCTCGAGCAGATCAACGCTCCCACCCAACTTGGTGTCAGCTGCAACCTTACTGAGGGTGCACTCGATCCCCTCGTCCAGATCACTGATGGCATCCATGCCACCGAGCAAAGCCACATCGCGCATGCTGCACCTCAGGGGGCCAAAGGTGTTTCTGGTACAGCACGCGCTGGCCCCCGACACGGGAATTGGGGCTGCTTTCACCCGGAGCCCAGCCTGGCTCTTTGTATCCACCCAAAAATCAAGGAGGCTTTGAACAGCCCCTCTAAAGACATTCAGCCTTTTGAGCCGAACACAAAGGAGGAAGAGCATCCCTCATAGTAGCAGCAGAAGCGGCTTCTTAATCCACTCGAGTGGATTATCTCAAATGCAGATTTGTAAAGCTAATTCTCCCACAGCACGTCTGCACGGAGATTAAGGGAGCCGACAGCATGCCAGGACCAGGCAACGTTTCCGGCAGGTCAGAGAGCCAGCCCTGAATGCACCAGGGATGCCAAGGATCGGTTCAGTGAGGCCAAATACGTGACACGGCAGCATCAGTGCATGAAAACACTAACCAAGCCACAAGGGGCTCGTGGTCCTCTTACCGCTGGCACAGGAAATGAGAAAACAAAGAAAAGGACCAGAGCAGCACAGCGGTGCCACAGAAACCCAGGCTCTGCACGTCTGGCACGGCCCCGATGCCGGCAGCCCGGGCCAGGTCCTGCTGGGCCGGCAGCTCCGCAGCACCAGCACCGCTCTGCCGTGAGCGGAGGGTAACGAGACAGCGTACAGATTACAGCCGGGGCAGGCCAGCGGCGCGGTGGGTACCTGCAGGGAGAACTCGGTGGCCTCAGAGCAGTCCCGCAAGTGCACGGCGCTGCCGGAAGAAGGGTTTGTTATTTATCTGAAGTCCTCTGCTTGCTCCACGGAGGAGCACCGCAACGCGAGCGGGACCAGGAGGTGGGGCCGGGGTCAGCCCCTGGAAAAGCAGGCAGAAAACAGCAAACGGCCCGGTTTTACGGACCTTTGCGCTTGCCTTTGTGGGGTCAGGCCACAGCAACGTAAACACGAGCTCCGAATGTGAACAAAGCTGCAGAGCACCACAGGTACATCCTGACCCTGAGTGCCAACCGGAGGTGTATTTCCAAATTACTTCCTATTCCTCAGCCTGTTGACAGAAGGAAGCCCCAACAGCCTTGTTTTGTTCTGCGAGCCCGAGGCGCGTCCGGCTCCAGGTGGGGAACTGCTCAGTGCCTCTCTCCAGCAGCTCAGCGCAACGCAAAGCCGCTCTGACGAGAAAACCCAAGCTCTCTTCGTAACCTGACGGCAACACGACGACGACGGTGGCTGGTTAAAAGCCATTTTAAGCCAGGTGCCCCCAGGCAAATGCTCTGCTGCTCGGGAACACCCTGTGGCTGCCCAGCTTTCAGAGCCTGCGGCTGCAGCATTCTCCCACTGCTCAGTCTGGAGCAGCCGCTGCCGTACGGCAGCATTACGCGGTTACGTGCCCAGATGCTTAGCCAGCGGTCACCAAATCCTCGTCTGTTTAACTCACCTGCACCGCTGCATTCAGCGATAGGCTCAGCCCCCCCCCTGCTCAGCTCCGCGCACAGATTTTAGGTGCGTGGACGTCGGACTGTGCGCAACCACAGAACTGCGGAGCCTGGCAGAGGTCAGCGGGGACCTCTGGAGATCACCTGGTCCCACCCGGCTGCCCAAAGCACACCCAGCCACAGCAGGCTGCTCGGGACAGTGTCCAGCTGGGTCCTGGACGTCCCCAAGGAGGGAGACTCCGTGGCCTCTGCGGGCAGCCTGCCCTGTGTTTAACCGCGCTCGCTGTAAGGAAAGCTGCTTAGGTTTGAACACGATTCCCTGTGCTCCAGTTTGTGCCCGGGGCCTCTGGTCCCAGCCCCGTCCTCTCTGCACCTCCCTGCAGGCACTGGTGGGCACGGGTGGGATCCCCCAGAGCCTCCTCTTCCCCAGGCTGAGCAGCCCCCGCTCTCTCCCCGCAGCAGGGGGGCTCCAGGCCCTTCAGCATCTTCCTGGCCCCGCGCTGGACTCTCCCCGGCGTGTCCAGGTCCCTCCTGTGCTGGGGGCCCAGCACCGGACCCCGCACTCCAGCTGCGTCTCAGCGGTGCTGAGCAGAGGGGCAGGATCCCCTCCCTCCACCTGCTGCAACGCTGCTCCTAACGCGGGCTGGTGGCCTTCCCCACCGTGGTCACGGTCACCTTGGTGCCACCAGGACTTCCTGGAGCAGCTTATCCCTCTCCACCCGCACTGGAAGTCACCCGTCCCCACATCTGGAGTACCCTGTGCCCATAACTGTTTATTTTGACCTGACCAGTACTCCAGCCCTTCCCCAGAGAAGCCGCCTACGTATCTGAACTTGCAGGGGGACGGCCAAGGAGACAGCGGCTGCCGCCTTTGCTGCGTGGACGACTGAGCTGCTCCGGAGGCAGCTCTTGAGCGCTGTTTGCAACCCAGCCGTCCGAGCGCAAGCCGAACTCCACGATCCACAAGCGGCTCAGCAACGCACGCAGCGGAGCCAAACAGCCCCCCAGCTGCTTCAGGCGCAGCGGGCAGGCAGCTGCGGCGCCGAGAGCCCCGGCTTTGGGAGCAGGGACATCACGCTGCCCTCCCGCGTGGCCTCGCGCTGACGACCTCCTGCTCTGCAGGAGACAGAGCCAGCTCAGGAACCTGCCCAGGGCTACGTGTGGGATCCGGACTGAAAACCACCCATTAAATGCACTCGCTCTGTGTGCTTTCCGCTGACTGCTTCTTCCTCGTCCCGCTGTCCAGGCTCAGAGGTGAGGGAAGCAGGAGCATTGCAGCACACGGGCCGGTGACGCCTCCCCCAGGCCTTTTATCGCATACTCCAGTTTTGGGGGAACTGATAAAGCGCTGAATTGGCATTGCAGGGACTCACGGCGCGCGCACGCCGACGTCCTACAGACGAGCCGCTGTGTGCGGGCAGCTGCTCTCCTCCCCACAAAAATACCTGGATGCTGAAATGTTAAGTCGAACCATTATTCAGGCGACTCCTTTTTGAAGCTGAGGACTAAGAGCAGCTTCACCTTTCCATCAGCCTTCGTGAAGCGCTGCGGAGAAGATTCGAGAGGGGTGCTCTGGTAACGGTGCCAGGCGTGGAGCTGCAAATGACTCAAGAGCGAAGCCGCAGGCACGCAGCCAAGGCTGCGAGCAGAAGGGCAGCGTGCAGCTCCAGGTGCCACCCGTCCTCCCGACCTCTGCTAACACCTGTCCCTCTGCTGGAGCGGTCAGAGCCGCGGACCCTTCCCCGCTTGGCTCTGGGAGGCGATCGAAGCCAGATCTGCAACACCCGCACCTAAACGCAGCGCATGGGTGCTTCAAAGCATCCTCTGCACTGTCTGACTGCCCTGCGCCTGGCTGAGGGACGTTAAATCCAAACCACATCTTCCCTGTAGGCAGGAGGCTGGTCTGAAGGACCGGGACGAGTGAGGAAAGATCCTGTGAACAACAGAGCTGGTGATGCTTGGCTTTGCATCTCGGCTTCACGCAGCTTCTCCAGTGCAAGGTCTCGCTGCAGGCTGACCGCCAAGCGGGGCAGCTCCGGCAGCCCCCCCGCCTCTCCCGGGGAACGGAACATCCGAGACCACAGCCCAACGCGCTGCGGGGCAGGAGAAGAGGAGACGAAGCTCGCTCTCTCCAACAAGGAGGTGACGGCTTTGTTTCACGGGCAAGGCTGCAAAGGGTAACACGCAGCTCTTGCGCTTTAGTGCTGGGTAAAAATAGCTTTGTGCTCAGCAGGGCACGAAAGGAAGGGTTTTGTTCTGGGTTACCGTCCCTCCTCACCCCACCCTGCTGGCGGTTTTCCAGCCCTGTGAGTCATCCATCCCCCCTCCTAACCCTGACCGCCCTCCTCGCAAACCAGCAGCTGGCTCTCCTTCGGCTGCCAGATGGTCCCGATCACCTTAAATCCCGCAGGGAAGCCTCCTGAGGCGACCTCACCTGCCTGCCCAGCAGCTTCTGGTGGGGCAGCCCCTCCGAGTGCCCCCGCGGCTCCACGAGACCCGGCTGCGTCCCCACGGGGCTGGGTGGCCGGTGGTTAGAGACAGGACCAGCTGGCGCGGGGCCTCTGCTCCCGGTGCAGAGCAGCACCAGCACAGCAAATGGTATCAGAGTGGGGGAAAAAAAAGTTAAGATTCCTAGCTCGGCCAGAAACACTGTATTTGATTTCAAAGCTGCTCCTTCAAGCAAGCACGTTATTAATTCAAGTAATGCAGAAACACAATTTCCTTGAAAACAGTGAGCTAGCACCCGAGTCGGTCTTAAAAATAAACAATGAAGCAGCTCGAGACTAACGCAACAGCCGTGCGAAAACCGCTTACAAAACAGGGCTCAGCCTCTGTTTTCATGTTGGGGACTGCCTTGCCAGCTACGCGGGCTCCAGCCTCACCGACAGGATTTTCCCTCAAGGCAAGAGGAAAGGAATTTTCCCCGGCTATTTTTAGCAGAGCCTTGTTCCTCCTCCCAAAGAGATCCCTCCAGCCCAGCCCTCCTCCTCCTCCCACTGCTTTCACTTCCCGGCGTGCATCCGAGCAGGCTGAGCAGACACATCCGCGCCGACAGGTCAGAGGCAGAGGCCCACGGGCTTCCCTTGGCCAAGCTGGCCAGAGCAGCTCGCAGCCGATCCTCTGAGCAAGCAGCTTCGTGCCGAGTGTCCGAAAGGCACCAGCGGAGCCTCCGGCTGCATTTGCTTCCCCCCCGGAAGAGCAGCAGTACCTCCTAAAGCTCGCTGGCAGCTCAGGCTGTCCTGTGCTGCAGCACGAGCAGCTCAGCACCCTGATCTCGTTCAGTAACGGCTCCTGGGCTTGATTTAGTCTGTAGCTGCCTCCTTCCCCATCTCACAAATCCAAACGGGCAGAACGTAAGCCCTGTGGACAAGGGGTGAGGGGCCTGTACATTCTCACCCCGTCGATCCGGAGCTGGCATGTCCTCACCGCCTCCCTCTGCGGTCTGCTCTGATCCGGCACACGCCGAAGCTGGGGCATCGGGGTAGGAAACGGCTTCCTCGGCACCAGCATCTCCCAGACGCGGCCGGCGGAGCGGGGTCCCCGCGGGTTGCGGTGTCCCTACGGCTGGGCCTTCGATCTCTATCCTCGATTGATATTCGGGGCGGGGGGGAAGCGTGGTAAAACCGGTTTGGTTGCAGCCCTTGAGGAATGGGTACTTGGAGGACGCTTTTAGAGCTACTGTATTGTTTTTCCACAGATTCCATGGGGTTCTGCCAAAGTTCACAGATCAAAAAGGTGCCTGCTAAACCGCCGGAGTGTGCGAGACCAAGAAAAGCGGAGTTCTTTGAACTAGAGAGCGCTGAAGCTGCCTGGCCGCAGGCAAGCCCATTAATTTCACTTACAGAACCTTATTTTCCATTTCTGGCTGGGAAAAGCAAGCATGATCTCAGCAGTGTTGCTGGCTCCAGCAGGCAGGCTCCGCAGATCCCTTGGGATGCAGCACGCCCGTCCCACCGACAGGGACCAGCCACACGCAGGTGAGCACGGAGAGGAGAGGAGGAAGAGGAAGGAAGCTCGTCTGCCCTGCTCTCCTCCCACTTCCCCAGATTTTAGCTACCATTATACACTTACACTGCCATTAACGCAGGACTGTTTTAGCACTGAACTTTGGTTCATGTGTCAAGTCACCTTCCACTCACCTTCATTAACATCAGCTGCTTACAAAATAAATGGTTATTTATAGGAAAAACCAAACCTTTGGATCTAACACCCCAGTTACAAGCAGCGTGCACTGGTGTGACATCCGGTTACCGTGGACAGAAACGTGTCAGGCCGTCAGAGCTAAAGCACTTTGAACACTTGCCTTCTTTCTGAACGTAACCATTCGCTTTTTTTTTTGTCCAAAACCCGACCTCCAGGGTCTGCAGCTTCTCGAGTCCCAGCAAAGCTGGATCTTCGCACAAGCAAAGCCCCAGGGGTGAGGCTGCCGTACTCCTTCCCCAAAGTACCCGGCGAGTCGAGGCACAGGCCGCCAGCGCTGGGAGGTTCCTCCCGCTCCCGTCGCCTTGTGCCTCCCCTGGGTCGTGTCGGACGGGCGCTGAACAACGCACGTACCATGCCTGGCGGGCTCCCGTGCCCGCAGCATCCTCAGCCCCAGCTCCGCTCTGCCTGCGAGGCACCCAAGGCTCGACCAACTCCCAGACCCTGCCGCTGCTTACCAGGGCAAGGGAGAAGCCCTTCTCAGGAACCGTGCATCCCAGCCGCTCGTTCAAATTGCCCAAGAGCCTCGGGCAGGGCTGACTGCGGAGATAAACGCTAACTCCAGCCTGACAGCGCAGCGGGGAGGAAAAACAGCGGCTTTGCCGCAGCCCCGCCGCGAGGATGACCGCGATGGGGCCAGCTCTGCTCCTCCTCCACGTGCCGGGCTCGGTTCAGCGCTTGCATCGCTCTAGCTCCGGCGAGGACCGCGCAGGTTTGTGGTCCGTGCACCTTCCCCTGCTTTTGTGCCGTAACCAGAGGCAGCGGCAGAGCAGGCGGGGAGCGGTACGGAAGGCGTCCAGCGACGCAGGATGAGAGGCGAGCTGGAAGCCTGGCCAGAGCAGCGCAGTTACTCAGCCCCCAGTCCTACGGCAGAACCTCGCGGAGAAAATGCCGCTGCAGGGAAGATTTTAAGGAGGGGGAGGCCGCAGCCCCCAGCCTCGGAAGAGGACGCGAGGGCTGCGCAGGCTGGGGATGGACACGGCAGGTCCGGGAGGCTGCTGGCCGCCGCGGGGAGGTCGGGCAGCACGGGCGAACGCAGCGACCCAGCCGCACCGCGGCGGCAGCGCACAGGGGAACAGACGCTGGCGACAGGCGTAAGGCGAAGCTGTGGCTTACCGGTGCTTCTCCTTTGAGGTCTCTTCCAGTTGTAGGCAACCTAAGAGCCCAGTAAGACGGACAGCTTCAGGTCCACAGGCACTGAGGAAAGCATCCAAGCAGCTTTGGGCCGACAAACCGAGGGCGCAGCTTTCTGGCATCTCCCACGGAGTGCCAAGGGAGCGGACTCGTCTTGCGAGAGCTTGCCACACAGGTGAACACGGGCGTGAGGTTTATGGAAAGAGGGACACCCGACAGCAGATGTCACCGCCACGCAGGAAAGCGCAGAGACTGAAGATCAGAGGACTGATGGTACAGGGCAGGACAGCCAGAACCGCACAGCTGCACACTGCGTCCTAACAAAAGCCGCACGATTCTTCCCCGGGGGCGACCAGAGGGCTGCTCAGCCTAGACGCAGCGCAAGAAGCGTTCAGTGACGGGAAACGCCCCAAGCCAAAGCCCCGGGCCCCAGGGAAGGAAAGGGCGCAGCCACCATGGGAACATCGGAGCCCCCCAGCGCCCAACCAGGCTGGGGGCCCAGCCCCACGCACACCCGCCTCGGTGACAGCTTCCCGAGGATTCTTCCCATTCTTCGCACGCTGAGGACGGTGCAACACCCGGACCTGTAATCACGCCGTTTGGGGCTGCCTGCCGAGAGCATCGCTTCACGGGGAAGAAAGCTCCGAACTGGCTTGGTGCAGACACGCTGGCTGGTGGGGTTTTGTCTAGACTTCCAGGTACAGACCTGCGGTTTCTGGCAGTAAGAAGTTAGGTCTGGTTTCGTTTAGCACTTTCTCTGGCACTCTAACATTTAGAGACAGTTGCCAAAATCCACGCGTTAAGAACGCATGTTTGCGGCTTACGCGCCTTCAAGCATTTCTCTCCCTCCTGGGACAGAACGCGCACAGAGTGCGCCGGCTGTGCGAGGACCGTTGCTTCGGGCAGCCCATTCAAGAACAAGCTCTCCAGAGCACCGGTCAGGATGTCTGCCCCTTCAGTCCCACGCAGGGCTCAGGGAATTCGCGACATCTCTGGGAAGCCTCAGCACGCCCCTAACCAAATACCACACCAGGTCAGTCATAGACGACCCACAGCGCGCCCAGCTCGGAGAACAGAGGAGTCTAGCGTGGGGCAACTCGGTTTTGCGTCTGCATAGCTCAGCGATGACTCCCTCAGCTATTTTAGGGCATCCAAAAACCACCTCCTGCTATAAGTGATCTCCCCCTGTGCATACAGATCTTAGCCAGCTGTTTTCCAGCAGCTAAGCCAGCAGCGGCTCCGGTTTCCCCGCTGTCGAGCGCCGGTTCTGCAAGGAACGTCTCCCGAGGTGACGCCCTGGAAGCGGAGGGCAGACCTGCTCCCCTGAACCCTGCGCAGTTCAAATAAAACTCCAGGTTTATTTAAAGCCTTCCAGAAGCAGCTTGCAGCACATCCGGACCCACACAGCCAGGCTTGTCTGGGTTAGGTAGGAGCGAGCATCGTTCAGACAGGTTGCATCCATCCCAGCAGCTAAGAGCTTCCCCCCACAGGAAGGCACCTCAGCCATTCCTCGTCCGTGTCAGGGGCCCACGATCTCACGGCATCTTTGAAGAGGGCTTGGCAAACCCACGTTTTATGGTTTAAGTTTTTCCTTGTCCTCCTAATAAGTACCAGATCTTTCCACAGGACCGGGCGATCCCGAACACCCAGGGAGGCGCAGCCTGCCAAGCCTGCCAACATTTCAAGCTGCTGCTTTACAGGACGAACGACCTCTCGCGCTCTTCTCAGAGAGGCACCGACTTTTAGGAGAGGGATGCAATTAGCCCAGCCGTCCCAGCGTCACCTGCACCACCCAGAGCAGCCTTATCTTCATCCTGGGTGTGAGAGGTTCCTTCCTCCCCGCCAAACAAAGCTGTTGGCTGACGCACCGTGCTCGCCCCGCTGTGGCTGCTGGCTTCACCACCTTCTTTAGGAGCAAGGTGCAAAGAAACTCGCCCGTCAGACTCGTGCTGATGGCCGAGCAGGGCGTCACGCCTGGCAGGGGGACAGCAGAGTCATCCCCGGGGACCTCCAGCGCTGAAAGCTCAGCCAGCCCTCAGCTCTCTCGTTTTGCCTCTCGCCTGGCCCTGCTCCCCAGGCTACGTGCCCGCGGACGCAAGCAGCGGCTCAGGAAGGGGAAGGGGGCTCCGGCTGCAGCGGGATCTCACAGCCACTTTGCTGAGGACCACCACGGCACCCAGGTTTTCCCCCCAGATGTCTCAGCAGCGAGACAAGCCTTCGGCTCTCACAAGGCTCCATTCGCTCCCAAAGCAGCGGACGCGCTGCGGAAGCAAGAGGCTCCTCCGAACAGTAACAGCGAGGAGCCCCAAGCCGACTAAAAGAGGCTGCAATTCAACGAGGACGGCAATGCCCACTTCAGCAGGAAGCTGCCGTTTGCAGGAGAGGAGCCCAGATGTGAAGATCACAAAGGGAAGCAGAGGGAGCAACCCCTGTTTTCCACACACACGAGGCGACCCACGTCCGGAGCTACACGGATGCTCTGACGATGCTAACATTTCTGCGGCAGAGCTAGCACGGACTCAGCTTTTGGATCCTGCGAGAAAAGGATGCGGAGCCCCAAGTTCTCCCACCCAAGAGCACCACGAGTGACCAGAGGCCGGAGAACACTACGGAGAGGTCGCGGCAAGCACGCTTCAGAAACCAAAGCCCCAGATCTGCTGTAAGAGCAGGGCCCCTTCAGCCCTGCGAGCGGCACCTGGGAGAAAGGGCTCAGCAATCACCCCGCGGGCATGAAAGGGGACGGACGGGCTCCCCGGAGCCCCGCTGCCGCTCCGAGGAAGCGGCGACAGCAGTCCTGCTGAAACGCAGCCCCCGGCTTTTTGGGCAAGGGCTGCCCGGGACAGCGGGGCGCGAAGGCAGCATCCCCCTCGCGGCTCCTAATGCTAGCTCAGCCAGCCTCCGGAAGTTTTCCACATTTCCTGCCTCTCGTGCGAGCCACTCTTGAAAAAGGGTTCACATCGCATGATACTCGAGAGAAATTAAACCAGGAAAGGTGGTTATTTCCTCTTTTTATTACCAAAATGACTATTTCACTAACCTAGTAAGACGGTTACAAAACAGAACCGGGGAAGCCCTGAAGTTCCCTCAGCCCGTTGTCCACACCGAGCAGTGTTAAATGAACTTTTTACGCCAGGTTTTAGAATTCTGCGTATTCGCTTTGGTTAAAAGTCTGCTTGACAAACTTCCATGACAGCAGCGCTAGCAGGACTCGGCATCGTGCTTTCGGTAGGCGAACACAATACGTGCACGTCAGGAGACGGAGGAGCCCACGAAGAGGCTGGTGGCCAAGTCTGCGCACACGCTCCAGCCAAGGCTAAGCAGGTCTGGAGTACTTCATGGAAAACGCCGCTTTTGAGAGTCTCTTCTGAATGGTATCAAAGCCCATAAAACAGGATAAAGCACAGCAGAGTTTTATGCGAGTCAAGCCAAACTTGCAGAGACACCTCAGGAAGTTTCTGAGCTCCCTTCTGAAGGCCCAGGCTTACCAGACGTTACCTGCACCCTCACCCGGCCGGGCTCCCCTGCAACCCCACCTGGTTTCAGCAACCCAGCGAGCGCAGAGAAGAAAAGTGCCGCTGGCACCAGTGCCCAGAGCCATTCCAAAACGAACCAGGGAAGAAGCCACGCCGTCTGCCCTCAGGCTCAGGGGCACGCGCGCGCACTGCTGGAGGGCAGGCGTGCACGGCAAGGGGCACTGCCCCGACCCACCCTCCTCTGGAGCTCACCTCTTTCAGTGCGCTGCACACAGAGCCAGGTTAGGAAGCGAAGCGAGCCAGTGCCGAGCAAAAACATGAGGTGTTTGTGCCAAAAGAAAGATCGACAGACCCAGAAAGGAGCCAGGTACGCCAGCAGACGAAGCAGGGAGGCAAGGAGCCACGGCAGCAGCCTTCTCCTTGGCTGGCTGCAGCAGAGCAGCCCTGGTAACGCTGTGCCTGCGGACGCACCTGCTGCTCGCGTCCTGCGGAGCCGGGCTGCCCAGCTGCCTCCAGGAGGTAAGGCGGCACCTGAAAGGAACGGCGGTCGGAATGGAGATCGTTGGGGCTGGGGGTAAGGCCGCCCGACCCCGGGCACACTGCGACAAAGCCCGCGTCTGAGCTGGCCAAGCCCAAAGCCGGATTCAGCCGCCACTCAGCGCGACCCCCGACATCTGCCGTAAGCCAACCACTCAAGCGTGGTCACTTAAAATTCTGCCAAGGCTCGGAGGAACCAGTGATTTGAGAATCCTTTTACCATTTATATTCCTGCCCAGAGGAATTCAATTGCAGGGTGGGAAATAAGATCTCTCATTACACACAGCCCGCAACCGGGTCAGCTGGGCTTTGACCTTTGCGCTTTGCGTACTCCAGCTCCTGCAATTACCTTGGCAGCTTCACTGGTTTCCATAAATCCCTTCGCTTCTTGCACTGCCATCCTGCCAAAGCCCACTCCTTTCAGACAGTTTTCACAGGCAGCTCTCTCCGCACCGCGCGCAGGCTGACCCACCTGCGAAGGCAGCTGCCTCGAGCCCGCTCTGGGTCAGACCCACAGACCTCCCGTCTCGCCCGGCTCCGGAGCCGCGTTACGGAAACCACACAAGCTCCCTCCTTCCCCACTAACCCAAGGGCTACAGCACAACTCACCCCACGTTTCAGCCGAGTTCCGTGTCACCTGCCCCTAACAGGGGCCAAGGCCACCTGGATGGCACTAGTGCCACTTTACTGAAGCTCAGCCTCCCTTGCACACACCGACAGGGCTGACGCACCGAATTCCGGTTACCCTGCCGTCCTGCTGGGGAAGCCTTACTGCCTTAAACGCAAGGTATCAAAATAAAGCTTAAGGCAGGTAGTAGCTGTAGTTTTGAGATGATGAATGTAAAACAAGTTAAAAAAATCCATACACTGGTGTCCCCACGCTGTCTGCCAAGTCCCTCACTGGTGTGCGTGCTGGTTCCATCGACGCTGAGACACCCGGAGGGGAGAGGAGGAAGGAGGGCAGCCCCGTGCTGCGCTCTCTCGGTGAGCACCCTGGAGAAATCAGCTGCTCACCAAGCAGAGTGCAGCGTCCCATCCTCCTTTCTTCCCCCTTCAGGGGCAGGTACACGAGCTCTCCTTGTGCTGTCGGTACAGCTCGAGTGCCCTGGGTACCAGACGGAAAGCTCCTTCTCCTTCACCTGAGCCTTCTGCTTTCAGTCCCGTTTCTAACAGACACCATTTAGCAGCTCCAAAGCTTTGCCAGACTTTCAGGGGGGATTTGCCAAACTTCCTGCACCGTGCCCGCGGCACATCTTGCAATGCCATCAGCCTGTCATCGCCTCTCTCACGGCTGTCAGTGCCAGGCTGCTCTCAGGCCCCTGCCTCGTCGGAGGGCAGCAGCCCGGGTTCCCTGCGGAGGCACTGGCCGGCTGTGGGCACACGATCACCAGGTAACGAACGCCTCAGACCTGGAGGTGGGGATCTGTTTGACGGGGCTTCGTTGAAAGATCAGAAATGGAACAAAGCCACCCAAAACCTCACAGCAGGAGATTCCAACTCCTGGATGCAGGATGTGGATGCGCAGCTCAGTTCCAAACGCTTCAGCCTGCTCGCCTCTGCCAGGCACACCGGCTCGGGAGAAGACCGCTCCCGTTCTGCTTTATAGCCACAGAGCCTCAGCAGCATCTTGGTCACAGTGAGCTCTCGGGATGCTCGTTTCTTAACGAGAGTGTCTTGTTCCGACCGTAACTTACTGCAATCTGCCTGCGGGCGTCAGTCTGGACAGCCACTACAGCTGTGTGGTCATTAACAGGAGACACCAAGCAGGCCGGCTGAGAGAAGCCATCAAACAGCAGCTGCTGGAGCGCCAGAACAGACGGCCTCAGCTACGCACGAAGGCAGGTCATCGCTGCAAACTGCCGTTGTAACGTCGGTACCCAAACGTAAAACGGGCAAAGCGAAACTTCACAGCTAGCCGGTGAGCTTCTAGCGAACCCTCGCCAAAACCCGATTCTCGGGAGCTTGCCGCTGTGCGCAGCTCCCAGGCGGCCAGCAGCCTGCCTCCCAACAGGCAAGCATTTCCTGCTGCGTTTTCATCCTGTTCCGTGGGCTGAGCATAAACAGGTCCCGAAGACCTTTGCTGGAAGCAAGGCTTGAGGCTTCTGACGCTTGGCAGCAGTGCTAGTGCGGCGTCCTGATTACGCGGGGACCGCAGGCAGCAGCCGTCCCCCGCCGCGGCCAGGACGAAGCGCCCAGCTGACCAGGCTGCTCTGCCTTGCTCCCAGCAGGGAGGCACAGGTCCCTTCACGGCCGTGGAAAGGAGACGCACGGGTGCTGACGGCAACTTCTGCGTGCTGTGGCATTGCTGTTAGCCGAGCCCCTGCCTGAAATACACCCCACGGGGCAGAGCTTCACGTGCGCCCGGCCGGACAGCCCGCTGCGTCCCTGGGGCAGGCAGCGCGCTGGGGCCGCAGGAGCCCAAGGCGCTGCCTGCTGGGACTGGAGAACTCCTCGTGCCAGAGCGCTGCTTCCCCTGCCTTCAGGCTTTCACCAGCAGGGGACCCAGCAGATTTTAGAGGTGCAGAAGTCACCTGCTTTCCGGATGTTACACGCACACAGGACGAAAACCAGCGTATCCAGTATTGCTCTGTATAACAGAGAAGTAGGGCCACGAGGTGGATGCCTCATGCTTTTCTCCAGGGCTGGAAACCAGCACGCTGCGCTGGGTCAGGGCTTCCGTAACGGAAAGTTTTGTTGAGAGCAAGTTACATTTTTGAAAGCTGGTATCATTACCTCGGCCAGTGTCATTTGCGAGCTATGCAGTTTCAGGAAGCTCTGGCTTTGTCTGCCAGTCTTCACCAGACAGCAAAGCCGGTATTTACCAAGTTACATGGTAGTTATTTTGTACAGACCAAAACCCGCAATCACAAAAACTATTTCAGCACAGGCATGCGAGCCCAGAGAAAATCTGGGTTGCGTTAAGCACTGCTGCAGGATCTGTCCTTCCCCATGCTGGTCTCAGCAGCGCTCTGCTGCGCGATGGCCGCGAGAGCCTTCCTCAGGCAGGGGCTGCTCCAAGCGCTGCTGACCCGCTGCTCGCGCTGTTAACCGCAGCGGGACGTACCCCCCGGGGCAGAGAGCAGCGGTATCCTGGATGCTCTCCCTCTGCTTCCCGTGAGCACCCAGCAAAGCGCACACACGCAGTTCAAGCAGCTGAGCACCAGCTAGAGCTCTCGCCGGAGCCGTCCCGCTGCCTTGCGGCCACGCCGGTGCTCAGCCTCTGCATGCCCTAGCAGAGGAGAGCACACAAAAACATCCGCTAACTGGTCAGAACCAGAGCAGTTAACACAAGGCACGCGGTTACACAGCTCATGGCCAGCTGGAAGGTATTTTCTGAAGAGAGACCTGCAGCAGGAGGCCACGGCACTGCTCTCTGAACTACAGCTTCACCCCCTCTGCCCCCCGACTGACGTCCTGGTGAGCCTGCATCCAGCCGCTGCTGTTCACATCCTAGCCCGCGCCAAGCAGGACGAGGGTGCACAGCAAGAGGGAGGAGGAAGGGGAGAGTGCCCCTGCAGAGCCGGAGCTGGCCAGGGCCAGAGTCCGCCTCTGTGGTGGGAGGGATGTCGGGAAGCTGCGCGCAGGCCTGTTCTGGTCGGTGCTCCTCCCCCGGCGGGGGGACACCGGTGGGGCAGCAGCGTTTGTGAACACACGTTTGTGAACACACTGCTCGTGCAAGGGCAGAAGCGAGGATGAGAACGCTGCACATCTGTCCGCAGCCAAGCAGCGGCGCAGCCTGCAGCGGTATCAGGAGCAAGGCAGGGGCAGCACACTCGCGCACCACGTGGCCTCTCACCCACTTCCACCCAGGAAGACATCAAGTTTCTTGGAATCACCGCCCTGGTGCCACCTCCTGGGGTTGGGAGAGGACCGGCAGAGCCGGGAAGGTGCTAAGGACGAAGGCCGTCACAGGCCCAAAGAGCCGCACAGGTCATACCAAGCCTCCTGCTGCAGTGCAGAGCCAGCAGCAAGGAAGCAGCAGGAGCTGGAGGGGCTGCCCCACCACCAAAAACGCTTCAGCTCGGTCAGGCTGCAGGGCTCAAGCTTCTAGCAGCCATATTTTAGGGATCTGCAGCGTGTCTGAGATATACCTGAGCTGTGCTGGAAGAGGTCACCCACCGCACAAGGCGCGAGCACAGCCAGCGCCCCAGGCCCCTGGGAGAGGTGGAGCACAGCTCCGCGGGGCAGCTCCCGCGCTGCTCCGGAGTCCTGCAGCCCCTGGTCACACGAGCAGGGCGCTGATGAGACTGAACCGCGCCCTGCACGGCATTTCAGCTCGGTGAGTCTCAGCTTCACTCTGCAAGCACCACTGAACTTCATTCGTGAAGCATCGGGTTTAAAACCGCTCCTTGCTGCGGGCTGGAGCGGTACGGCTGTGTGGGCACCACGAGGTCCACCAGCAGCACAGGTGGAACAGCAGCAGGAAGAAGATGCCGCCTTGGAGGGCACAGGAGCAGCACACCACAGCCCTGCTCTCCCACCCCTTTCCTCCCCAGCATCCCACTCTTCAGCCACCAATCCCCTCTTTTACCCCACATTTCCCCACCCTCTGGGCTTCAAGCCTCAAGCCAAGAGGGGCCCAACCTTCATTCAGCTTCTGCTCCTCGCATTCCCGGAGATCCCGGTGTCTTCTACCTAGCCCGGAGGCAGGAGGAAGAATTAGAGAGGAGGCTCCCCGCTCCATTCTAGAGAGCGGGCTGAGGCCAAGAGCAGCAAGGACAGGATCGTCCTGCTGAGCCCCGTGCCCCGGAGCGAGCCGAGCACCGGCAGCTGTGCGAATCCAGTCCCGCAGGTACGCCGGCTTCCCTGCCACGGCTTGGGTCCCGAGACCGATGGAGCCTGCAGAGCAAGAGGCCTGCTTCCCCGCCTGGAGGCCACCCCCTCGCAGGGAACAGGGAGGCCAAACCTACTCGTTACTGAGCTTCTGAATATAGGCAGAGATTTCAAGCGAGATTAAGGAAATGCTGACTTGCACTTGGAGTTTTCCCCAGCTCTGTTTGAAGCAGCCAGCACCAGGGTTTACAGCCGCAGCCGATGAAGTTTAGCCAAATAAGCAAAGGAAGTCCAGCAGTTTTCAGAGAGCTGCATCAGGCATCTTTGGCTGTCCTCACCTACAGGACCCCGCTTGGCTTACCTGATCTGTAAGCTGCGCTGCTCTCTGCATCTGCCACTTCAGACAAGACCGCGGTGCTGCTGTCTGAAGGCACGGGCTAAGGTAAACGGGGAACGATGCTCTAGCTGAAGACTGGTCTGGGCAGGAGAGCCAAGGGCAGCCAGACGAGTGCTGTTCTGCTCACCCAGCTCCCCAGCTGCTGAGATGCACGGAGCATTTTCATTAAAACACGGCAGGAAGGGCAGTGCCTAGACCAGCAACTCACTGCTGACCCGAGCGCGTCCGCACCAGGAGCCTGACAGCTTGAGGCAGGGCAGAAGGGGAGAGGAGTCCTAACCTCTCACAGCTGTACCCCCAGGAGCAGCGGATTTCAAGTCACAACACTGAAAACAGCACAGACTCCGAGCTAGGTTCTGGAAGGTGTTCCAGTTTACAGCCCAGACTCCTACGCACGTGCACAGGTCAGAAAGGAGCCACGTGCTTCTCACACCATCACTGCAACCTTCTGCAACGCGCGCGCTGCAGCGCGTCCGTAGCGCGGCTTCGAAGCCACCGAGCCGACAGCACGTCAGACAGCCGAAGCTCGAGCTTCATCACAGGGCACCTCCAGCAAACTGCACGACACCCTCGGAACAGCTGGGGATCAGATCGCGGCTGCTGCGGTAAGTCTTGGAGCAAAAAAAAAAAAGGAGCAATCAGTGGGAGCCTACAGGAACGCTCCTCACGGAGCAAACCTCGTGGTTTGCTGTGGCTGGAAACACAGACCTAGGGCAAGCCCTCCATACTCAGAGCCACGCAGCATCCACGCAGATACGCATGCTTCCATTAGCGTACAAGCATCCAAGTGAGCTAAAAATAATGATACTGCGCTCGCTCAAGTGGCCTACATAATCTTGCAGTGAAGTCATGGAACAACCAGCCCTACAGCCATCCATTCCCAGACAGGAACATGCTGCTTCGCCGAGGGGGCGGCAAGGGCCTGGTCGGAGGCCTGACCGCCTCCAGCATAAACACACTGGGTGTTCAGGACAGCGAGGGAAGCTCCCGCGACTCCCCAGGCCCAGCGGAGCCCTGTTTTGTACCAGGAACTCCAGCAAAAATTGGACTTCCAGCTCAGTCCCTCAGTAGTTTTTACGTTAGGGCTAGGAGCTCACATTGCAGCATCCAACTTCAGCAAGAACCAGCTCTGTTTCGGTGGCTTAACAACCGCCTTGCTCGCCCCCCGAAGCTTCTCAGCTTTCCTTTTCCCGCTGCGCACAGCGCGGCAGCTCAGAACACGACCCTGCCGCTTCGTTTCCCTGCTTGGGGGAAAGCACACTTTGCGGGAGTCACACGCCAGCCCTCTCAGTTTTGGCAGAGATTTCCCAATGATCTGCACAAGGAGGAATTGCCAGACTAGCTAACATCCTTAACATTACCCGGCACTGAAAGCCACGAAGAATTCAGTGCCACAGATCAGCAATCAGCTCTACGAGCAAGATCTGGCAACTGGTGAAGCAGCTGCTGTCAGGGGCCTCAGACTTCACGCAGAGGCAGATCAGCTCACCCCCAGAACCAGGAACAGCGAGCAGATGCCAGAGGCACGGGGCTTACCTGAGCCAGGGGAGTCAGGGTGCCGCGCTAGCATCTGATGCTGCGACACACGAGCAGCTGTGGGGTTTCCAGGGTTCCACTTTTAGCGAGTACTGCATTTGTCTAAAGCTTGAGCGGCCCCAAAGCGGGATTTGCTTCCCAGTCCCGACCAAGCCTGCCCTAACGTTACTTGTGAACAGGGCTAAAGAAACTCAGTTGCCCTGTTTCAACCCGCAGTCCCGCTGGCTGAGGGCCAGCCGCCTACATCCTGGGAAGACTTGTGCTGTATGTAAAACAGGGGGAAGAGCTTGCCCTAGAAGCCCCCAGGGCTGGGAACCACCGTAGCACAGCAGATGAATATCTCAGTCACCAAATTAGCTATCTTTGATAGAGGTCCAAGCTCAAAAACGCTGCAGGGACGCGCTCAACGGCCAATGCAGTGTCGCTGCAATGGAAAACTTGTCCTGAGAGAGCTCCTTAAGCTTATGCCCTGGCCCCAAAGCGCTGCAGGAACTGAAATGAAGCCGCTGCCATTTGAATCATGATGTGCCGCAGAGCGAGGCCAGCTCTGCCCTCGTTCAGGGGCCAGACCTCTGCAGCCGTACGCTGACCGGACAGCAGGGACGTGCCTCTCCACACAGCATGAGACGCAGACTCCCCGAGCACCCGTCCGGATGGCAGATGCCGTCCTCACGCCACGCTGGGTTCTTCACCGCAGCCGGGCTGCAGGGTCACAGCGTGTTCCTCGTCCACCGGGATCGCTGGCAGCACCTCGACATCGGCACTGCATCCAGTTCAGGGGTCACCGGCACGAGAGGGACTGGAAGGTGCTGGGGCAGGGCCAGAGAGAGGGCTGCGGGGATGACAAAGGGCGCAGAGCATCTGCCACACGAGGAGAGGCTGGGGCGGTTCAGCCAGGAGAAGAGGGGGTTCAGGGGGACCACACCAGTGTGCACCAGTACCCAGTGGGGATGGGAAGAAGAAAGAAGAATCCAGCCTTAGTGGTGCTTAAACCAGAACACAGCAAATCGCACTCAAACAGACACACGCTTTCTTCAGCGCGAGGGTGAACAGCTTGCTCACGCAGATTGCAGTTTCCATCCTCAGAGATGCTCCAAAGCCAACGGGACTCGGTGCCGGCAGCCCGCTGCGAGAGGCAGGATCAGGCGATCCCCAGAGGCCCGGCCACCCGACCACCCTCAGGGGCCGGCTGCCTCCTCACTCGCTAACAGGACGTGGACAGGAGCACGGCTCCCTCCCGTTGGATCCCAAGAGCCCTGTCTCCCTAGGACAGGACCTTCCGTTCGCCCAGGTCAGACCCGCACCACCACTTCTCCGCAGCTTTGCCCAACTCCACGTGACGCCAGCCGGTACAACGGAGCTCTCCACCCAGCCACGCTGGCACTCAAGCAAACAGCATGTCCAGGGAGCGTCATTTTGCGTGGCGAAGTTTAAAGCCTGCTTTGCTTTTTACCAAATAACAGTAAACCAGTTTTCAGTGGAGCTGGGAACGGACTCCGCTTCTACGGGAGATCACGCCTTGAGACATACCTCAGCTGAGCACCACCTCCAGCCCCGCAGCCCCTGCCTACCGCGAAGCGCCGGCATCTACTTGTAACCGCTCTTACATTACAGCTGGAGTTACTCTGCAACTGTCTGCGCGGCTTCGAAGCCAATTTGTTTGGAGCAAGATTTGTTTCTTCTTGAAGCAGGAAGGGATTTCTGGGCAAGAAAACATTATGTACCTGGGGAGCATCGCTCAGAGATCACTTTTGTTCCCATCACACTGTACTCAGCTCATCAGACAGCGCAGGGGAGCAAGGGCAGTTTCGCAAAGCCCTCCTGAGGCTGGCTTACAGCACCAGGATCCAAGTTCTTTTCTGGGCAGAGTATTGAGCAAAACTTTCCAGACCTGACTCTGTGGTAAGTACATACAGTAACTCGAGAGGAACATGAAAGATTTCCAGTTCTCTCGGTTTTCTGATCACTTCAGGTCGGAGCGCTTCAGTAGGAGACTCTGCTGCCACCTTCTGAGATCCCAGCTAGTGCAGTGTCCCCAGACAGGGGACCACTAAAAATAGCTCATTTCCCCAGCTGTGTCACCAAACTAAGGGGCAGTTTTCTTCAGCAACAGAAGACTCAAAGCCCACCTGCCCAAGGAGCTTCGCTTTGCATAGCGAGCGCCCCAGCTCGTACTTCGCCTCCCCCAGGCATAAGGCGACATAAAACGGGGTTTTAACAGCAGCAGCGAAGGCGGCCCCCTTCCAGGCAGCGCTCACAGAGCCCACCGGCCCCCGAAACGCCCGCGGCACGCAGCCCCGACTCGGCACGCACACGGACGCCCGAGGGACACACGGCGCACGGGGCCCGAGGCGCGCTCCTAGCTCAGCGCCCGCCGGCAGAGCCGATGCCGCCGCTGCGGAAAACGCG
>VXAL01005244.1:0-10335 GCA_013399475.1 Chauna torquata | reverse complement strand
AGGAAGCTCAGTCTGGGTGGCCACCTCCACTCATCCCGGGCAGGCTTGACTAGGAAGATGGTCCCTGGCTGCTGCAGAGCGAAGCGCTTGCCTGTTCTCAGCCGTCATTCTTCCAAGGATTTCAGAGCACTGCCTTATCGCCTCTGGTAATTCCCTAGAGACCTCGAGCTGGTCTGTAGGTTTACACAAGGACCAGAGGGAACCCTGAGGCAGCAGCCTAAGCCTGCTGGTGAGAGTAGGAGATGGCAGTCCACCTACTGGCAGAATGCGCTGCCCTTCTTACACGCCCTTCCATTTGAATGCCTGTACAAACTGCCTGTCCCTGTTTGCAGCCCTCCTGGTTGCTGGGACTCCCCAGGGTTGGGTTATATGTGGCTTCCCGCAGTTTGAACTGGAGGCGTGGTCAGTCAACACTGCCCAGCTCTTGCCCGGCTGTCTTGCAAGGCCGGTCGCAAATTTGACAATACATAAGAGTTCCAGAGAACTTCCAGGGAGTCTGCTCTCATATGGATAGGTGTCAGAAACCAAAGAAAAACATCTGTCCAATGCATTGATGTTTTTTATGTATTTAGTAACTCATGATGAGTGAACTTGCTGCTAGGGAGGACTGCTGAAATGGAAAGTCATATGACAACTAGTTCCCAGTGGAATAACCTACTTATGTTAGGTATTGGTATTCAATGGCGTGTAGTGACAACAACCTGAGAAGCACAAAATTTTTCACCATTAGTTTCCAAAGCTGTGCAATTTCTGCAAAATTACTGCATTTTACACGGTTGCCAATATAGCACACCTGCTTAACACACCCTGCTGGGATATGAGACATATTTAGTGTACAGATATGAACAGAAGAGTGGGCCTTATAGCATAACTGGACAGGTGTTTTAGAGAAATTGAGGAATGAAGTATTGTAATTGGCACTTGTCATTTGGGTTATTTTTGCTGGGTTACTAATGTGATGAAAGGAAGTTACAGCGCTGGATGGCAACAGCTATCTTTGAACCTAATATCTTGTAGGTAATGCTACCTCTTTCTCCCAGAAGACGACATTTCTAATATCTAGGCCCACAGATGATGTGGCAGTTGTTTCAGAGACCTTCCTTCCAGACAAAACTTGCAAGCAGTATATAAACTAAAAATACAGAGGCAGCTCTTTTTCTAAATACTCTTTTCTGTCTTAAGTTCTAATATTTTATTAATTAGCGAGAAATACATTTTACTCAGTCCCATTGTCACACAAGAAACATCAATGAATAGATTAAGTTTTTGAGAACTGTGTAACATTGAAAATTGGATCAGACTTTTGTGTATTTTTCAAGTTATGAGAAATCCCAAAATTCAGGCTGGGGGGCAAAGCTCAGTCATGTTGAAAGATAGAAATTTTAAGGAGCTTTACATTGGCATATTGTAGAAGAGGGAACTGTAGACGAAATGAGATTTGGCGTATTTTTTATTGATGATTCAGTAAAAGAAACTCAAAACAAATACTACAAAGGGAAAACTGATGGGTACATGATTAATAATGTTTCCTGATTTTGATGCTCAGTTCAACACAAACTTCTGGAGCTGAAGTATAGAAATTTCACTTTATCCTAGTTCTGGGTCCCATATGGATTAGTTCTGCCTACAAAGAAGTGGGCAAAACCAGACCTGGATTTGAATCAGTTGCTAACTGCACATTATAGTTTGTTTAGTGCCAGTAAAGCTACTGGTCCTCACAAAGCCTTTGCAGGTGGGATGGCCTGAAAAAAAGAGACAATAACCAGACCAATAAACTTCCTGGCCAGAGGAAGTCTTAGTTTTCTTTTAATCACTGGGATTATTTTTGAAATAACCAATCCAGTCTGTCCAGTGAACCTTTTGTTTCAGCGCTCACTGAAAGAGAAGGCCATGACCTACACATCACCTTTGACACCACAGCAGTTTTGCTGTACTTCTTATGTTTCCCGGGAGCTGAGGACTGATTTCAAAGCATGCCACATATACAGTGAAAAGCTGAAATGCAAAAAGCCAAGAGCATGATGTGCTGGTTCTTCTAGAAACTGGCCTGGTGCTCAGGGTGTGGATTAAACTCCTTTCCTTTCATGCTGCAGCTTTACTGGGGTAAAGGTGTCCCAAGGACACTACTATGTACATATGTCTGTGGTCTTCCAATGGCTCATCTACAGAAACATATGTGAAGGCTGGTGATTTCTTGTAGTGAGAGAGGATAAAGAGCTATGAAATCTGTCCCCAGTTTCATGAAAAACCATCTTTTATCTTTCTTGAGGTGCCCTATCATTTGCCTTTTCTTGCCCTTAACTTACTGTTGAGGATGAAGGGCATTGCTATGTCGTTATTTATTTATTTATTCTTCTGGCAAGTAGGCTGTGGGTTATCTGGAATCCGGTTCCTACAATGACAGTCAGTCTTAATTTCTCTGAGTGAGCAATCTCTCCTCTCTGACACTTTTTTTGTTTGAAAAACATGAAGTAGTATGATTGAGGAAGAGATGTAGTTAGCCATGGCACAGCCTGGATTTTTATATATTTTTCAGATTTACACTGACTCAGCTTTCCAGTTTTCTAACCTATGCATCTTTCATCACTTGTGGACAGACTTTGGAATAAAGTGTCGAGAAGTAAGCAATTAAATACCTTTTTATTTTCATCAGGTATTTTTTTTTTTTTAAAAGGATCTTGGTAACCACTTCAGTGCATAAATCAATGCCTAATATGTACATTTTTTTCCCTTTTTTTTTTTTCCCCTCCAAAGCTCAGGATTGCTAAATATTGGAATGCTGCAAAAGTAGTTTTGGTAGCATATTGGGTTTATGTGGCAAGGTTTTGGTAGTGGGAGCGGCTGCAGGGCTGGCCTCTGTGAGAAGAGCTCAGGAGTTTCCCGATCTTGCCAAAGCTGAGCCAATGAGTAATGCTGGTTGCACCTCTGTGATAACATGTTTAAGAAAGGATAATAAACCTCTGCACAGCAGCTGTGAGTGAGAGGAGTGAGAATACGTGAGAGAAAGTAATTGGACTCGCTGATCATTGTGGGTCCCTTTCAACTAAAGGTATTCTATGAAATAACTGTGCAGACACCCAGGTCAGTGAAAAAGGAGGGAGAGGAGGTGCTCCAGGTGCTGGAGCAGCAGTTCCCCTGCAGCTAGTGGAGAGGACCATGGTGAAGCAGGTTGTTCCTTTGCAACTCATGATGTACAACTCTGGAGCAGATATCCATGCTGCAGCCTGTGGAGGACCCCATGGTGGAACAGGTGGTTATGCCCTGATGAAAGATGTGGCTTGTGGAGATCCTATGCTGGGGCAGTCTGTTCTTGAAGGAATGCACCCTGTGGTGTGGACCTATATTGGAGCAGTTCTCGAAGAACTGCAGTCTGTCGAAAGGATTATATCCTGTGGGAGGGACAGCGTACTGGGATCATACTGGGAGCAGGAGAAGAGTGTGGGGATGAGGGAGCAGCAGAGATGAAGAGTTATGGACTGACTGCAACCCCCATTCCCCATCTCCCTGTGTTGCTTGGCAGGGAGGAGGAGGTAGAAGAATTGTGAATGAAGTTGAACCTGGGAAGAAGAGGTGTGGGGGGAAGGTATTTTTAGTTTGCTTAAAAGAGAGTTCTCACAGCTCTATTTCATTATTAATTGGCAATAAATTATATAATTAACTGGCAATAAATTATATTAATTTTCCCCAAGCTGAGTCTGTTTGGTAATTGGTGAGTGATCTCCCTGCTATTATCTCAACCCATGAGGTTTTTTCATCTTACTTTCTCCCCCCATCCTGCTGAGGAGGGGGAATAAGCAAGCAGCTTGATGGGCCAGGCAAGGTCAACCCATTGCAGGTAGGAATTTTTGTAGATGGTCCCCTTTGTATTATGGGACGGGAAATCACTAATTTGAAACCATTCCATCCGAGAAAGCTTGGGCAATGAAATAGAATTTCAAAGGAAGGACATGTTATTCTATTCTATGTCTTAATCTGGGAGAGTAAAATAAGCAGGCTGTTTGATCTACATGAATTTGTAGGTGGATAAACTGAGAGAAAATGAGTCACACCAAAGGTTGCTTACTGAAGGTCACAAAAGAATATGGGATTAAGTGCCCTTTCATTGAAGACCTCCTGGCTGCAAGTTTCATGGTTCAGGCTACAATGCTGTTCTTGTCCTGATAGAAGGATACCTACTGCTAGTGCTTAAAAACATGACTCTGCAATATGGATGAGCAGGTGCACTTTGGGATGAATGCATAGTAAAAACTATCAACTTATTAGGACAAAACCATTTTAGGGTCTGATTAATCTAGTAAAGATTGAAGTAAGGGGAGGATGCAGAAGGGATTAATCAATTTCAGTGAATAAAAATGCAAGACAATATTGCTGAAGTTGATAAAGATGGGTCTATGTTTAAAGAGATCAGGATTCAGAACACATTTTGTGACTTATTATACAGAGAAACCTATTACTGCCCATTAAAGAATTAGCTTTCACATAAAATGGAAAAGTTGATTAGTGCACCTCAGAGTGGTTAGCTTCTAAAATTATAAGGTTTGTGAATGTATGAAATATTTAATTTCACATATAAATATCTGTGAATAGAAATTAATTACAGCATGCAATAAAAGTCATTTATTGCACACATAGGATCAAATATTAAACGTGCTGAAGTAAAAATGTGGTTTTTTTAGCTTGTGTGTAATTGATTTGAACTTCTGTTAAAGTTTTTTGCTACTGTGTAAAAAAAAATAAAAGATCAAACTCAGTAATGCAATAAAAAGGGGGAGATAAACTTTATGTATATTTTCAATATCAGTGGAAGGTTAATAAAGGAAATCCTTGATCCTGGAAAGGATGACCTGTAAACGCATTTGATCTCAGATATCACTGGGACCACAAGAAATTAATGAAATAATACACATGCTTAAGTGATTCTAGGACTGGAGTCTATGCTTCTATCATAACAAAATTTCATGCTATTGACTGTGAGAATAAGTACACCTGCTGCTTTTGCAACTCTTCCAGATAAATGTCACTCATATTTTGATTTTTGATGCATCAGTCTGCTGGTCTGGCAAATGCATACTTAATATGCCACTACTTAGTTTAAGCTAATATTTTCAGCCAAATCCTAGTGCTTGTACTCAGTTTACTAGCTTTGTTCTTGTGCAGCTCCTTGTCTCACATTCTTCACCTATTACATGAAAAATTTGAAGTTTTGATGCACTCCATGCTCTGTATGTAGCGTGTCCTGCTTACAACTCCGACTATGTAGGTTAACTATTACACAGGTTGAAGTATGTAGGAATAAGGTAGTATTCTTTTAAATAGCTTAAACCAGGTAGTGCTGGTTACTGTGTTGTATGAAATTTTGAGAGGAATTAGTAGTAATAGCATGTCTGTTTGCGTTAATTAGCAGTGTTACTTGGGATTCATCTAGTGCTAGTGTCATTCCTTTGTTGTGTTTAACAGAATAACTGGATTTGAAAACAGATACAGTGGTCTTATGAAACGGGAATGCTGCCTGCAGATACTAGTGCTGCAAGGCAGTTGTTTATTTCAGTGAAAAATAGGATTACAAAATGTCTGACTGCTTGTTGGAACATGGGCTTACTAGTGGGTCCATCCTCTGCTGAAGTAACCAATACAGTGAGGCTTTGAATGCTGTTAGTAATTAATAGTGTAAGTGATGAGAAAGGCTGTTGTTGTAATCAAGTGTAAGAGGGCAAGGGGATGTTGCAAAAATTTGTAACCTGCTCTGTAACTTAATGATTGCTCTTAAACTTGAAAAGAAATCATTTGCTGAAATTGTAGAGACTGTGTATCCACTGCTCTGCTGTCCAATGCCTTGGAGGTCACTGTTATAAATGAAATCCAGAAAAAGAAATCATTTTTAAATATCTTTTATTTAAGAAAGCTAATAAACCAGGTTGGATGGTGTTTGAATAATGTGTTAGGTTCTGAGATGGCAAATGAAACGACAACAGTTTGCTATTGATAGAAGAGTGTTACTATCTGCTATATCAGTGGAATGAGGTGCTAAAAACGTGAAAGAGCTACAAGAGCTTTTTACCTGTGCAGCTTGGGGGGACAAACAGCAAGGATGCTGGGACAGTGCTCAGAGACTGTACTCTGGGTAAAGCAGAGGGTCTGTTGGGAGAAATAAGATCTTAATTGGTGCTTGAACAAAACTGTGCTATTTTAAGCACTTTTGCAAGATGGCCAGGCAATACTTTGAAAGGCAAAGCAACAGAATTATTGAAATACACATCTAGTCCCCAGAAATATTATATTTCAATTAAGAGAGTATAACAGTAAATAGCATATGCTTAACTCTGTGTTGTGGAGAGGACACAGATTTGCTCAGTGTTTGCCAGAGAGTGTTTGGGAGAGATTTGACTGGGCTATAGAAGTGCAATATATCTGCAGATTTCAGGAAAACTTAGGAATTTATTTGAAGACAGAGATCAGCTAAACTTTAGGGACTCGTGTTTTGTCAGGTGGTTATTGAACCTTCATAGCATTAAAACTAAAATTCTGTCTCCTAAAGAAGATTGTTTTTTAAAAAGTTTATCTGTTCAATATGCTTCATCACATAGTACAATCACTTTGAGCAATGAATATAAATGTCACAATATTGTGCAAGTGGAGCACACAAGATGTTGAAATTAAAAATTATTGGGTTGCCTTTTTCTGCAGTGATTTGGTTCATCATTAGGCATTGTAATCTAGAATAAATAATATGATTGCCACCAGCCAGAAAGGCAAATATGTCCTGAAACTTATGTAATTAAAGACTATCTTAAAACATATGTTATAACACACTTCCAATCAGTGTCTTCAGAGGACAGACTTTTAGCTGTAGTTGCAAGTTGACTTTTGAGTTTTTGCATGCAATTTTCATTTGAGCAAGACACATACCAAGTATCACATTTATAACCTGTATTAACATGATGCTCTATGATTTGATGCTAGTGGCAAAAATGCTCCAAGAAGCATCGGAATTTACTGGCAAGTTCTATGCATAAAGAAAATGAGACCAAACTGACATTTTTCTGAGGTTCTGTTGTGTTTTATGGCAGTGCCATATTCAAGGATAGCTTCAAGCAGTCTTGCCATTTAAGAAAACTTCCTGACATCCTGATCACGTATGTTTGTTTGTTTGTTTGTTTTTCTCCTGAGGATGGTTAATTAATCATCCTAACACATAATCTCAGAGAGTTACATCCAGCAAACATCTGCCATGGTAGAGACTGTTGTTCTGTGTTACTTTCCTGGGCTTTTATTGAGGCTAAGAAACTCAGAATACTTTGATGGCAGACTTTTCAATGGGAGGTGGCTCACAATGCTTCTCATACACTGTAAAAGCAGTCAATATGGAGTGACTGCTCATGCTGAAAGTCCTACAGACTTTCCCTTCCAATTTTTTTTGCCTCCTCAGAGCACCATTGTGCTTCAAACAGTAGAGAAGTTCTGAGCATACTTTTCAAGGAAAAATTTTCACCATCGTCAATGAGAAATCATTAATGTGTTCTGGCTACAGTTTATGAATTGCTAGTCTGAACCCTTCCTGCAGTGAAAGGAGAGCTGGTATTGATTGCTGCCTCCTTGCAGGGATGTGGAGATTTTTGGGTGCACGTTGTGATAGTAACAAATTAGGGTGCCAGCTAATAAGAAAATAGATGGTCTAGTGGGAGGTACACTTATGGGATTGGAGCCAGAGGCAGCTGATTTATTTTACTTGAAGGCAGTTAGGAACTTGTTAACCTGCAGGTACTGTGGTGTTTGTCAAAGTTATCAGCAAATGGTACGTGTTTAAAGATACTCCATTGTTTTACTGGGAACGGCCAGGTACACCACGGCTGTGAAAGTTAAATGGACTCCTTTGAAGCACTTAAACAACATATATTTTAATTGCAGTAACTGCTCTTTCTAAATACCCTGAAGTACTGTCTTTGAGTTCAGCTAACTCATTATAGACAGTGGTGGTATAAGACCTGTTTTCTTGCACTGATAAAGTAGAAATGAAACTTGATTCCTATCCACAGAAATATCAGTGTTTCCTAAAAGAAATGCTATCAAACATCAGTTTCCACATTACAAATGATGGAAATATATATTGAGGCAATCAAGGAATTTATTCTGTGTTACTGGAAAAAAAATAGCCTACAATATAATGCAGACTTCTTAATAGACTAAGTAAATCTAACATCAGCAATGATATTACAGCGTGTTATTTAAGGTTCTGAAGTACATGTTAAACTGGATTCTGATAGGGACTTTATTAAAAAATAATCTGAGGAAGAGAACTTAAACCTGGAGCTAAGGTGAAAAAGGAAATCATTTTTTTCTCTTGTGTGTGTCTGGGGGAGGCAACAAACCACAGCCAAAAAACAGAAAAATCTCTCTCTCTCTGGAGTGCCAGAAGCCCAGAGATCAGCATGGTTTCCTGCCTGCCCTGTTAGAAGACTTTGTTTCAAACCACTAGTTGCTCAGACAAACCAGGCACTTGATCTCTCTGTTACAACTCATTACTCTGACCCTGGCTATCCTACAGTTGATATTTGCCTCTGATTTTTACTCCAATCTCCATCTTAAAGTTGAGAATTCATTTCAACCTGAAGATGTATTATTGTGGTAGATTTTTACAATTACTTATCAACAATATGCATCTTTTTCACTAAAGAAGCAAATTTCTCATGAATTTTGACAAGTTTGTCAAGATGAAAAGGCCAGAGATGGCAGAAGCTAGCTTTCAAATCCCTGTTTTTCCTTTTTTTCCTCTCAACTTCTTGTTTTATTTTTTTGAAGGGATAAAATGAAACCTTATCCCCCCTTTTCCTCCTTTTGGATCCTTTTATAGTCCTGTCCTGCCTTGACTGTTACTCTCCCAATAAATTGATGGGTTTGGGGGAATTTCTTTTAAACTACATTTGTTTAAAATGTAAAATTTAAATGTAAAATTTAAAATTTAAATTTGTAGTACTGACATCAGCAATGAGGATGTAAATCCTGCTTGTTAATATATTGAGTTTATGTGGTAAAGGTTTGGTAGCAGGGGGGCCACAGGGGTGGCTTCTGTGAGAAGATCCAGAAGCTGCCTCATGTTAGAGAAGAGCCACCTCCACCCAGCTCCAACAGGGACCCGCTGCTGGCCAGAGCTGAACCAATGAGCAATGTTGTTTGCACCTCTGTGAGAGCAGACTGGAGAAAAGGAAAAAACTGCGCAACAGCAGCTGTAAGAGAGAGGAGTGAGGAACAGCCCTGAAGACACCAAGGTCAATGAAGAAGGAGGGGGAGGAGGTGCTCCAGGCACCAGAGCAGAAATTCCCCTATGGCCTGTGGTGAGGACCATGGTGGAGCAGGCTGTCCCCCTGCGGCCCATNAGCCCGTGGAGGAGCTCACGGTGGAGCAGGTGGATCTGGCCTGAAGGAGGCTGCAGGCCATGGACAACCACCACAGGAGTAGACTCTGGGCCAGACCTGTAGTCTGTGGAGAGGAGCCATGCAGGAGCAGGTGATCTGGTGGGAGCTGCCACCCGTGGGGGACCCGTGCTGGAGCAGTTTGCTCCTGAAGGATGGACCCTGTGCTACGGACCCATATTGGAGCAGCTCTTGAAGGACTGCAGCCTGTGGGAAGCCCACGCAGGATCCTTTCAGGAAGGACGGCATCCCATGGGAGGGACCCCACGCTGAAGCAGGGGAAGAGAGAGTGACCACGAAGAAGCGGCGGAGACAAAGCGGTATGGACTGACCACAGCCCCCATTCCCGTTCCCCCCTGTGCCGCTCAGGGGGAGGAGGTAGAAGAGGGTGGGTGGAGGAGAAGGTGTTTTTAGTTTGCTTTTAGTTTCTCACTGCTCTAGTCTGCTAGTGATAGTAATAAATTACATTAATCTCCCTATGCTGAGTCTGTTTTGCCCATGGCAGTAATTAGTGAGCAATTTTCTTGTCCTTATCTCAACTCTTAAGCCCTTGTCCATGATATTTTCTCCCCCTCTTCTTTTGAGGAAAGGGAGTGAGAGAGCAGTTGTGGCGGAGTTCGGCTGTTTAGCTGGGTAAAACCACCACGGTTAAAAGCATTACAACATTCTGTGCCACATGATGGCACAAATATACATGATATAATACACAAATATGCACTGATGGGTAAAGAGTTGAGCTTTATGAGGTATTATACAAGTTGCTTAATTTCATGGAAGGAAGTACCTTAAGTACTGTATAGAGTGGGGCCAGCTCCTGAATTTTTGTAGTAGTTGTTTTTCTTTTTCCTTTTTGCCTCTTTGAAAGACAGGGTCCTGATGAACCTAGGTATAACAGTCATAGAAATGACATAGAATCATAGAATCATCT